>OX235262.1:58826163-59056926 GCA_944472135.2 Trichobilharzia regenti
TAGAAGATTTTGTTCCTTGCTTTGTACGAATCATATCCATAGTCTCCAGATGACTGACTTGGTGATACATCAAAGGATGGATGGTTTAGGCTGTCGACTTCTAACGAGTAAGTCATGGGTTCGAACCCTGTTCCCCACCCCAGCGATGTTTTGTCAGCAAGTTAGTATCACTAGCGCTTACACAAGAGGCATGGATCATTGCAAGCTGTTATTGAGTAACGTGCGTCGGTGACACAGGGTTAGGACTCTCACCGACCATGCACATGGTCCAGAGTTCAATCCCTTGCCGACGCACACGTGATACCAATGGTCGGCCTGCAAAATTTGCGCTACCGATATCATATGCTGAAAATTCCATACGTGTACCAAAAATGCGGTGTGGAATCAAGCCTTAATCAAAATAGAAATATATATATATTTAAATCACAGGCCATAGGCTGTGTGGTATTTTCGAAATATGGAAATTTCCAACACACACATACACACACACTGTCTGCTCTAACTCTCAATTAATTCTTTGTCACCAAACTCATTTCTCTACGACTGAGTTGGTTTTCACCTTAATTATGACTAATTTGTTTTTCAGTGAAACCTTGAAGGGGAAGAATGTTTTAAATATATATGTTGAGATGCCTACTTCAATTTGTAGTGGTTTTGCTCACTCTTAATTTGACACCTAAACCACCTAAGAATAATACAACTCCCCCTCCCACACACCTCTTCCTATTTTTCGTCCCCACACTAACTATCATGACGATGATGCTGTTCAGAGAGATAAACACATCATTAACATAAAGTTATAGTACGAACAATGCCATATCTCATTTGTCTGAAGATACATTGTTACGCTGATGTATACTCTGTTTCCTTAGCATTCTCCAAATAAAATGAAAAAAAAACGGATACAAGGAGGAGAGAAAATTGAGTATGAGTATGAGTCACGCATGTACACACATGTCTCAAAATATGACTAACCACCTTTACAAGCATAAATTGGTTTCATGTGTGTAAATAAATATGTTTATGTATCAAATTTCAGCTAAGGTCAAATCACAAGATTGTCTCGAATACTTTTTTGTCCACCTTCTTTCCGCTTTTGTGTTTCTTGTGTGTATGTGTGTCTGTACGTGTGTGTATGCGTCTTGCCGAAATTCACCTTCCCACACTTTTATAAGTATGTTAATGTGCTCTCCTCTTATGGGCACACACTCACTCACACACACACACACACAGGTACATCAACAATGTGCACTGATGTGTGTCGTGAAACTTGAATCAAAATAAAATGACAATAAAATTTAATGAAGAAAAAAAATTCGAAAAAGAGGGAATAAAATTTCTTTTGAAGTGTTTCAAAAAGGGGATTTGCCTAAAAATTGTAGTCTATTAGTAGATGACATATTTCCTCTTACTAAGTAGTATATTGAATGAATAAAACCCCTGTGTGATCAAACCTGTAACTAATCAGATCCCTGAAAACCAAAACTTGACAACTAATTATAATAATAATAAGGATTTACTTTATTCCAAAAACAGTACTTGTGATACAGAATGGAATTTTCAGCATTAATCACAATATTGCATCTAATTTCCTCAAATTATAAATAAAATTAATCACACAGAAAATTTTCCACATTTACAATAGAGGTAGTGTCAAAAACATGCAGCATATAAAATGGAAATACAATAATAATGATAACAGCTAGGGTAATAATAATAAGAATACAAGTGAAAATTGCCGTTGGCTTGTGTCACACAGTATTGTCAATGTGGTATAGAAATCCTAACATGTTTAAAAATATTGAATATAATGTTCTCTTTACATGATATGGTGAGGGGAAAAACAAAGATTACAGCCGTCATGGAGATAAGTTGGTGTTTGCAATTATGAGAGTAAAACAAAGAAGTAACAGGACCATAAATATAATAGAAGTAATAAAAGTAAAACTTGAAGGTATATAAGGATGGATGGAGGAAATTGTTTATTTACTAGATGAAAAAGGTTAGTTAATTCTTGCCTGACACTATTTTCATCACATAAAATACGTGCCAAGTATGGTATCATAGAATTTCTATACTTAGACGTGCGAGCATACAGTTTTCTGAAGTTACTCCTTGTTCTACCTGAGGAGATGCAAGGTGAAAGCTGAGGGTAAAGCGGATGCTCCAAGTCAGACAAAATCCCTTTAGCAAATTTATTGCACGAAGTCAAGTGCCTATCGACAACGACGTTAACTATGTGGTCCACTGGGACACCACTCACCCTACTGACAGTCTTCAGTATTCTACGAATTGTGACATAGTCCTTTTTAAGCAAACCAGGAAAGAATAAGGGTGAACAATAAAGAAGAATAGGTAGGATGCAAGAGTTTATGAACTGTAAGAGGAGGGGTTGAGTTATACCCGAGTGTCTTAACTTCTTAATGTAAAATGTCAGGCGGAATATTTTACTGGAGATTGCTAAGACATGGGAAGACCAGGAGAGATCAGAAGAGAGAATGAGTCCAAGATACTTAATTTCTGATTTGATTCCTATATCATTGTCGTCAATTTTACAAGTGTCATGAGAATCGATGACTTCTTTTAACTGTCGTTTACATCTTAAGCTGAAATCAACAGTTTGACACTTAGAAGGATTCAGTTTAAGACCGTTAGACTCAGACCATTTGCTGACTTCCGATAGAAAGCTATTTATTTTAGTACAATCTAGCTGGGAGTTAACAGCCATTGAAACCGTTAAATCATCAGCGTACTTCACAAAGTTTATTTCATCAGAGTGAGGCAAGTCATGCAAGAAGAAAGAAAAAAGAAAAGGAGAAAGAACAGCACCTTGAGGGACACCAGCTTCAGTAGGCAATGAAGTGGAAGACTTCCCTTTATATACGGTGTACTGCTTTCTATCTGAGAAATAGGAATGTAACCAGTTAACAGCCCAACATTCTGTTTGACTAGCAGCAAGTTTATTTAATAAGATGTCCCTAGGGACCGAGTCGAAAGCAGATGTATAGTCTAGGAAGGCGCAACGAACAAATTTAGCCCCCTTGTCTAGACTGGAAGCAATGTTATGATATAAGACGGCAGCTGCATCTAAAGTGCTTCTACTGTGCTTATAGGCAAATTGTTTAGGGTCATTAAAGGATTTAAGCGAAGGTACAAGACTAAGTAAAAGTAATTTCTCCATAGTTTTCAAAAAAGGAGACGTAATAGCAATGGGTCTAAATTTGACACATGCTCCAGTAGATGATTTAGGTATGGGTACAACTTTAATGTCCTTCCAAACGGCAGGCACAATATTATCGGAAAAAGATTTGTTAAATAGAACTAATCTGATGTACACTGGCAAATGGCTCTAGACAAGAGATTACCTGAATTTCTAGTGAGAAGTGGTAACCAGTGGGCTTTACCAAATCAGATAAGATAACATTTATTAGCCTATAACATTCGCTGGCGGTTGCTGTGCTGTATATATCATGAATCGGCAGATGTTGTAATCCAGTGGTCGTTGAATGGGTTCCCATTGACTGAATGGTCTAAGAGTTCGTCTTGTAGCTGGAAGGTCCTGGGTTAAAACTCTGGTTGGTGGGTGGTGCTGAAGAGTCCTGAACCGGGACGAAATGTCTATTCGGTACTCCATGGTTTCCCAGTAGTTTTCTAGCCTGTGTCATCCCTTAATCACGCTAGTTACACATCAGAAAGTTTAATAAAATTGTGGTATTTGTAAGTTTCCTGATTGGTCTGCAGGGATATGATAGATTTCAAGCTAGGTTATGAACTGACATTAGTTAAGGAATAGCTGAAATCCACGAAGTACTAGATAGGTGTTTCGTCACAGTTTGGGGCTCTTCAAAGGGACACATACATGGCTTTACCAATGATCACACCCAACCAACACTCGAAAATTAACCTAGTATTCACTAGTAACTGACTACGGGATAGAATAGTTAGAAAAATAAGCATACAAGCAAAGTAAGGTCAAGTGAACAGAGTTGTTACCATGATAGTAGAAGTGGTTGAATAATTTTCTTTTGTATGCATGGTTCTGGTTCTTCCAACTGAGTAGCCAGGATTTCCGCAATGCAGAGAAGACGGAAACATATTGTTTCTGACAGGTTGTTCTTCACTGTGTAGATTACTTCGAAGGAGGTGTTTGTTGAGATGGAATGACCAGTGGTAACGAGATGTTCGATTATTCCACTCCTTATATGGCCAATACTTCCTTTCTGCAGCCACGCTAGATAGTGTTCTTTGACCCTTTTTGACAGGATACACGTGGAACGACCGATGTACCTGGCTACACAGCAACAGATGAACTGATATATACACACAGAAGTGGTCAAGTACGAGATCTTGTTTTTTGGGTTTCGGAAGATCAGCAGGCGACTGGAGAACACTACTCTCAATGTTGCCGCAAAGAAAGTTCTTAAAGAAGTGGAAATTCTCCTCCTAAGGACATCACTGAGTAGGTCACCTCTGAAGTCAAGGTTCATATAAACTAACCTTTTTGGCACGGATGGTGTCTCCTGCTTTTGAATTTTCTGTTTGATGTTTTTGTCTATGAATCTTGGTGGATAACCGTTTTGTATGTAGATTTTTTCAGTAGATGCGGTTCTTCTTTCATGGTATCAGAGCTACAGATGAGTCGGACGCGAGTAGCAAGAGATCTAATTAGGTTTCTTTTTGGACTGATAGCTGTAAAAGCTTGTCAGTCGGCGGTTCCAATGGATGGACCTTCTAAAGTTCTGTCAGCTCTCCTTATAAGTCCAACATCAAGAAAAGGAATTTTAGATTCATTTTCAATTTTAAGAGTGAACTTTATAATCTGAATAGCAGTTGTTGAATATTTGTAGTAACTGATTAAGATCGTGACCATCATCACAGATAATAAAGATGTCGCCTTCATATCTAGCATATAATTGGAAATTATCAATAGTTGATTTGATTGAACCGTTCTTGGGGTTTGCCATGAAACAGTCTGCTGTTGAACTTCACTGCTAATAAATAATTTAGAGATGATAGTTTTTTAAGATACTATTTTGTAGGATTTCACTTAACTTCAATGTTAATAATGCATAAATAGTAATTTTAATTTGTAAATAATTCTTAGGCTCTATAAATAACTTAAATATCTTTGGGAACATTGGTGCATATATAAGCGCGTTTGATTATCCGTATCCGAAATACTATGAAATGCGTATGATTTATTTTACTATTTGTCACTATAATCAGCTACAAAATGTTTTTAATCTGAGAACCTATAATGCCTAATTCTTTGAAATACTGTTATGCATTTACAAGTTGTCTACTGCTCTCTCTCTCTCTCCCTCTCTCTCTCTCTCTAATATCATCAAATCAGTGTGCACCCTGATGGCGAGCTACCTAGTGTCATGGTGGCCACATTGCAAACCTGACTGATAGAATTCAGTCTGCACCAAAGAAAGGAATAGACACATCACACTAGGTAATAGTGTTAAATCAAACTACCCACTACAGTCCTACAGGAGGTCAATCGCAAGTCCGAATAGCTCGGTGGTAAAGTCTGTGACTGCAAGTGGCACTGAGTGACGTGGATTCGAATCTCAGAAGGGACATAAATATAACGGGTATGGTACATGAGTCCTTTGGAGGTTGCAGATACGCCTTGTTGGCTTGTAAGTGCCAACTAGCACGAAATCTAGGTCAAGCAAGGCTTCCTTTGGCCGATTGCCTCCAACTATCTGATAGCTCTCCAGAATGCTGGTTACATCTCTGGAAGGTAGCTTACTGATCACTTATCTAATCCTAGGAATCAACAGATATCTAAATGCTAGGAAGATAAAACTGAACAGTTACCATCACCTTAGACGGTTTGATTCTTGTTTTTTATTGATTGTTCTACACTGGGACGTAGCTCACTGAGTCAGGCAATTGGCTGCCAACCACTGAGTCCCGGGTTCGAATCCCATCGTGTCTACTTCAACCCAGACAACGGTCAGTCCTTATAACCTGGTGCATAAGAGATCTGTTCCTGGGAAATAAGTTCATAGTGCAAAGTGGTACTTAATACTCAACGATAAGTGCTTAACTCTTACATACTTATCAACTTTTTATTACGGAGAAGGCTACTAATATTCATCATTACCATCATCATCATCATCATCTGTACTTGTGTTGTCTCTAGTGTCAAGAGAGTTATACTATAAGTGAATATGTATTTAAATTATGTTCATCTTTATGACGTCATTGTTGTGTATACTACTAAGACCAAGATTATTGTATTCTTGTTTTCATTGAATTTACTGAACGGAAATTAAGAACTATCATAATAATAATAATAATATTATGATTGCACATAGTCCGTGTATCTACAACTAGACAGATTATGCGATTTATTAGAAATGTTTACCTTATAATAAAACGATATAAATATGTGTTTTAATGTTTTCTACATTCAATATATTCATAACTATATCAGGGTTAGTTTAGTGACCAGGGCAACTACACATTTTGTATCATGTTTTCTACACAGATTGGAATTCATTTTTGATGACTAACAAAACTTAAAATGTGTGAATAATTCATGTAATAAAACAAAAGTATAAGTGTAAATTATTTCTTACATGCAAACACAAAATCCGTCAATAGAATAAATAATTCAATGTAGATTTCGTCACGAATCACTGAAAACCAGGCAGTACTGGGTAGTTGTTTCCTCCTAGTCTGAAACTTCTCAGTAGTACTCTGTCATGACTCTAACCTCTGTCGAATCGCAATATAGCATTATCATCAGCCAGTGAAATCGATACCGACAGTTAACTGTCTGCCTTAACTAAGGTATTATACTGCGTCTAAGAATCAGAGGAATTCCCGTCGGGTTGGTGTAAGTCATTGATTATCCCCATATACAAGAAGGGCAACAAGTCTTCCTTTGATAACCACAGGGGGATTAATTTGACTAATATGGTATCTTAAACTGTTGGCTCAGTAATAATGCGGAGACTAAGCGGTACTCGGGAGGAACAAACACGAGAGAACCAGGCAGGCTTTAGACCAGAAAGAGGGTGTATTGATCATATTATTACCCTTCGACGGATTCTGGAACATAGGCATTCTTACCGGCGTCCAACAATCCTTATATTTCTTGACCTAAAGGCGGAATTCAATTCTGTCTACCAAGAGGTACTCTGGTGGTACTTGGCTGTAAAGGAAATGCCAAGAAAATACATTGCACTGATTAAGGCACTCTACTCGTACTCATACAGCCAGGTGAGGGCTTACAGCGAGTTGTCATCTGAAATGATGACGACTAGTGGTGTCCATCAAGGATGCCCTTTATCCCCTTTACTATTCAACTTCATCATAGATGTGTTAATGGACTTAACCCTAACCCACTTCAGAGATTCAGGGATTGACTTGCTACCAGGGAACAATCTCGCTGACGTAGAATATGCAGACGATATAGTCCTTCTAGGCGAGGACGCTGACAAAATGAAGAGTCTTCTGAACACCTTGAGCTGTAATCTACGAATGTTTGGCATGCGATTCGCTCCCACCAAATGTAAGATGATGTTACAGGACTGGACTAAACTGACTCCTAGCTTAGAAATAGAGAGTGAAATGGTAGAGTGTGTTGACCACTTCACTTATTTGGCAAGTTGCATCAGCCAACGCCAGCAGGTTGTTCGCTGTCGAAATCTCAGCATGGATACAGAAGGCTCGTTTCGCATATGCCAGTTTACGCCGTTTCTGACGTAGACGTGGAAGACATGAAAAGATTAGCTGTCTTTGATCATATTCCATCTCCCATGTGAAGTGCTATAATAGGGTGAGCAATACTGAGGTTAGGCGTCGAATGCTAGGTAAAGGGAGGAAATCAGTCGATGAGGTCTTGAAACTACATCGACTGAGATAGTTAGTACATGCCTAGACATCGCCTGCCTTCCTCGACGGGTCATGTCGGCTGACACAAGGTCAGGCTGGAAAAGAGCTAGAGGCGGTCAAACTAAAACATGGCTTCATCAGTCAATCAAATCCACAACAGTTAGTTTAAGCCAGTTAAATAGGAAAGTGTAGACTTCCTGACTTTTTGGGTTTCTCGGGACGGTAAAAACTAATGGCTGAAAACAATTGGTGATATGGCTCAAAATCGTTCTCAATGGCTGGCGCAGATGCATCCACTCCTTGTGACTCATAATTTTCAATGAAACTATATTTTTCTTCGATATTACTATTCTTTTTGCTTTATATCTCTGTTTACTGTCTCTATTTTGCGTTTATTTTCACTTTCTTCTTCTCTTGCTTTATGTGCAACATAGAGTGTGGCGACTTGAACTGCTGCACATCGGTGCAAAGTTCTATGTCGAAAACAAACAGACAGACAGTGAAATCAATAAGCATCCAGTTCACAGTGATGTGATAGAACCCACCCGTCGCCATGACTCCTCACTAGAACTTGATGACATTCATTTATCCAGTAACCACTAGCCAGCCTTAGAGTGAATATTACTGAGTCTTGTTGATGAATGATGAAAATTCAGTCAATCATTAAAATCATAAGTGGTCTTCCTTTTCAATCATCCTGATTATTATGATGTTCTGTTAAATACTGAAATGAACCGTAGAATATGGCAAATTTTATATTAACTTTATTTCCCCATTTCCAATTACGTTAAACCTTTAATTCAGTCTGATTGGTTGTAACAGTGAATTTGTCCCTGTCATTGTAAAATCAAACAGAATACTTTCTCCACTAAGAGACACATCTATTATATGAACCACAGTAAAATTATAGGGAGACATGGTTCATTGCCTTAAGCACCCGAGTTCGAATCCCGTTAGAGTGGATAGTTGGGTAGCATTGTATGCCTTCAGTCTCTGGAATTGAGTTCAAATAAGAAAAAGTGAAGTGATGAACAGTCTGATGTCTAAGTTATTAAAAGCTAGTTTTTATACCTTTTACACCTTTATGTAGTACAGCACGGTTATGGAAATGGATAAAAAATCCGAGCTAACATGCCTCTAGAACAAATAGACTCCTAAATGAGAAGAGATTACAGCAATAAAACAGGTGAAACCAAAATCGGATGGTTAGAAAGAATTGGCAATAGGGAACTCTGTCAGTCTACTAATCAAAGAAGACAATCTTGCCCCATAAATATGTTGAAGGAAATAGGAATTTATAGAACACACGCTGAGGATACCATCGAGTGATATCATGCGCCGGCCCCTTTAGTGGAAGCCGAATGGGTAACTGCAATTTGGCCGTCCGAAGGTGATGTGCAGGAGATTGTATGAGGAGGAAATGAAAGATTATAGACATGGAGCCAGGTAAAGAGGGCTGCGTAGAACAGAGTGAGACGGAGATGTGCTTCCGAGGTCGTCTCAACCCAAGGGAATAATGCTATTGTTAGACTGTTCTTGAAAGTATAATGGTCCACCAAAAATAGCCATTTCAAAACCGACAGTTGTCATTGTATGCACTTATATTTTGATGCTGAGTAGTTTAAACAAAAAAGAATTAAAAATGCTTGAATTTCACTCTTTTGATTCCATAAGGAAGTCAACATGGAATCTCACATAGGTCACTGTGGTAATTCCTAGATCCACACAGATAAACTGAAACAATATAAAAGAGAATATATAACGTTAAAAATAAATAAATGTAAGCGGAAAAGATAAGATCTGGACTTCACCGATGATATATGTCTGATTTCCTACAAGCTGAAAGATATTCAAGTGAAAAGCAACAAGTTGAGAGAAGAAGCATCAAAGATAGGACTTCCATTAGGTGAACATAGAAAAAACAGAGATGATGAAGATTCCTGACCAACAGCATCAACAACAGACAACGATCAGTATAAATGGGAGAAATCTGAAAAAAGCAACCTCCTTTATCACCTACCTACCTGAGAAGCATCGTTCCAACTACAGGCGGAACTGATGAGGATATAATCAAAGCGAGGATCAAGAAAGCAAGGCAAGCTTTCACTACTCTCAAGTCTATGTGAAGATCGACAGTATTCAGCATGAAAAATAAGATCTGGATTTTCAACTCCAATGTGAATTCAGTGCTACTTACTGTACGTATCAGAGACTTGACGCCGCGTTAAGTCACGAAGGGAACTTCGAACAAACCACAGACTTTCACCAACAACTATCTTCGCTCAATACTCAAGATCAAATAGCTGGAGATAGTGGGAGATCTCTAGGAGCGAACCAACTAGGAACCGATTGTGCAACAAATATGCAGGAAGAAATGGAAATGGATTGGCCATATTCTGAGAAAACCATCAAGTGACATCACAAGACAGGCCGTCGAGTGGAGCCCGGATGGAAAGTGGCAAATTGGTTTTCCGAGGGTGACACGGAGGAGGTGAAAGCGTGTGGGCGGACGTGGAGCCAGGTTAAGACGTTGACGGAGAACCCATTACAATGGAGACGTGAGGCTGAAGCCCTATGTTCCTCTAGGGATTAAAGGAAACAATAATAATAAGCGGAAAAGATAATAAGCAGTTATAGTAAAATGTTGTATAAATGTGCATTGGAACTATGTTGTCTTTTCTATTTAAAAAAGAAATTCCTTTACACAAGAAAATAAGGAAATGAAACGATAGACATTCAGACGGGTAGACATCTATTTTGTCTACAGATTTAACTCATTCTTACGAAAAAAAATAATAAATTGTTGAGAAAATAAAATCTGGGTGTTATTAGCGTATTAATTTTTTTAATTTGATGGAAGTTGAGCTGGATTTTTGCCCCCTTAACTGTAGATCAAACCATACCAATCGTTCCAGTCTACTTCTTTTATCCGTAAATCATTCATGCGAGCTCGTTATTACTATCCTAAGTGTGTTTCGTTAATTTGAGTATACTGATAATTCATTTTGGCATTTAGCAGTAAAGAATATGTCAAACAGTATACAGGAAATCACCTGCAATATGAATGCTTCACAGACAAAACTTCGAATGGACGACTTTAGTGATACGATTTCAGATCTCAAATGATGTTTGCATTTTTAAGCATTCACAAGTGTACTAATTCCAGAAAGTAAGATATCTTTGATATAGGCCATAAGAAATGGTCATTAAAACTGGAAGAAATGAAAGTTCTAGCTGTCTTTGACCACAGATTTCTGAGTTCCATCGCCCGTGTTAAGTGGTTTCATACAGTCAGTAATACTGGAGTTAAGTTAGGTATTAAATGGAAACCAGTCAATGAGGTTGTGAAGCTAAATCGATTGAAATGGTTAGAACATGTGCATCGTATGCCAAGCTACTGCTTTCCTCATCGAGAAATGTTAACTAACATAAGATCAGGTTGTAAAAGACATCAGTCCATAAAGTTCTGGAGGCATAAACTGCCTCCCCTTAGTCCTCGAGATGCTAATAACCAATGGATGGAGACTGTTGAGAATATGGCTCAAAATTATTCTCATTTTTTCATGTCCCGTAACTCTTTATGATCTACTAGATCCATTCTCCGTGTAATTCTTCTTCCTCGTGTGTATTCCTGCTCAATATAGTTTTTTTTTGGATCTCTTCTTTCTCTCTTTCCCTACCTTTGTGTACTGTATGGAGTGTGGGAACTTGAAGTGTTACACTTCTGTGCTAAGTCCTATGTTGAAACTCAGTTAATGGCATAGTTTGTTGATATCTTCGTAACCGCCTAAAATATTTTTAACACCTCTAATACATTATCACTCATAAGGACTGAAGTATTACTTGATTGTGAGAACCAAAATTCTTTAGACTGTCTTCTATGAGTACTAGTAACGCTGTATTATTAGTTTGACTAGTGCTACGCGTGTAAATATGATTCCTTCTCACCAATAAAGAGGGCCAACTGTCATTGTCATT
Source organism: Trichobilharzia regenti (assembly GCA_944472135.2). Classification (NCBI taxonomy): domain Eukaryota; kingdom Metazoa; phylum Platyhelminthes; class Trematoda; order Strigeidida; family Schistosomatidae; genus Trichobilharzia; species Trichobilharzia regenti. Next base: position 58,837,999 of record OX235262.1, read on the forward strand.
ATTATTATTATTATTACTATTATCCATTTGCCGATTTATACATGTGTAAGGTCTTTTCTTCAGTTTTATTATCTATTTGGCTTTTACAGCCTCTATTATTCCTGCCATCTCTTCCACCTGTCTTATTTTTTTTTTATCCGTAAATGTGGACAACCATAATGTTACTTCTTGATGGTGAAAAGAAAAACGTTATATTTTCTGGTTTTCCTGTCTGAGATAAAATGTGAGTAAACATGTCAAAAAGAATACAGTGACAAATAAAAGTACTAAAAGAGAAAATTTCCACTCAGCCTTAAGACAGACGAACAGGGAAAATGTGGGAAAAAGTTTTAAAGCCTATAATAAAAAGGTGTCAGAGAAATATATGTATTTTTTTTAATTATATTGAGATATACGGCATCCTCCATTATGCATCCTGAATCAAAACGTTATAATATTATAAATGAAGTATTTATTGTTTATGATCAGTTATACTTAATAGTGACAAGGAAGAACTATGTGAAATAGGAAGGAAGACTAGTACTATGGTGAACGGATTTATGCTTTAAGTCTCACAAACTTAAGGATATGCAATAGAAAACGAACGAGTTAGTAGAAGAGACGGTGAAGAAAGGATTTCAGGTGAACATAGTGAAGACAGAGGTGATGAAGACACCCAAATACTAAAAGTAATCACTAATCCCCATCAATGAGAGAAATCAAAAGGAAGTTGTCCCCATGACAAGCACTAGTTCAGCTACAGGAGGCAGCATAGATGAGGATGCCAGTGTCATCCAGGATCGGGAAAGTGTAATAGGTACTGATTACTTTAAAATAGGGCGTTGGTGGCACAAACAGAGGTAGGATGCTCGCCGACCATGTGCATGGTTTGGTTCGATCCCCGGCTGACAGACTCCTCCACCTTACTAAACCACTAGCAATGTGGTGAGAGCTAGCTGTTAGTGAAAATTGGTGGACAGTAATTTACGTCAATGTTTATGTCCCCAATATTGGTCCTGGGAAAAATGAGAACAAAGGCTCTGCGTAGGCGGATACAGTTAACATATAGATGATCTGACATTCAAGAAACAGCCACAAAGAGATGCAAGGTTAACTTTCAGTGAGACACAGCCAATCAGAAAAATGTGTTTTTCTGCTAACAATAATCTATATTATGTACATCAGAATCTATAAATATGTGTTGATTTTCTTAATAAACGATCTGTTGCCTGGCCCTTGTCTTCTGTTGTTAAAGTAAGAGTGGTAAAGAGGAATGGTTGGGCATGAGGCTAGCAACCACATCCTGTAAAAATGAATATCACTGCTACCGAAACTTCAAGCTTGTAGCTTAAAGCCCTATGTTCCACTAGGAACGTAAAGGAATAAAAAATATATTAAAAACAACTCTAAAATAGATAAAGAGATACACAACACTCAGAATAAGGATCTTCATTACTCTAAAGCCAGTGTGGAGAACTGCTTCTGTATTCATCGTAAAAAACAAGATCTGACATTTCTGCGATAACGTTAGGTCAATGATTCTAGGTGGTTCAGAGACTTGATTCACACGTCACCAAAAGCATTTCCAACAACGTTTTACATACTTCCATGAACAACTGCCTGACAGATACTCAAAATCAGGTGTCCAGTCAGAAAGGATAAGTAGCCCAACAAATATTCATAATCAAGTGGAGATGGGTTAGACATACTCTCAGGAGACCACTGATTGCTATCGTACTGTTGGTAGGCCATCGAATGGAACTTGAATGTGAAGCAACCAGTTGGGTGTGTGTGTGTCTGAGAGTAACCTAAAGAAGATGATGTGAGGAGGAAACCAAAGCTTATGGGTAATAGTGAAACCAGCTAAAATCATTGCAGAACAACAGAGTGAAATGGATTTGCTCTGCTGAACCCCTATGTTCCACTTGCGACCCGAAGGAATGCTAATAGTAATGATGATAATACTTGAAATGATTAACTTACGAGTGATTTATCCCACTGGGGATTTCATTCATTTTCTAAGGCGTCTCAGACAGCATCGCCATTTACGAAGAAAATAGAGGGAAGGTATTTTACCAGGTTCATCCTCCAACTTGTCAATATCATTAACCATCCACGTGATTTGAACAGATTCAGGAGATTCATATTAGTTGATCGTCCGAGTGTTACTTTTCCAGATAAACCATGAATGCTCTTCACTATCTCCTGATAAATGTGTTTTATTCATTGAAACTTGTTGATTGAAATGGGCCGTATCTAGCTGCATGAATTGCTTTCGCATACAACTTCCTATTTCATTTTTTTTTGTATTTTTTTATTTTTTCGGAAAACGTTACACATGACATCTTAATTATTTTAAAAATAATACGAAAGTTGACCTAATAAAACTGTCCTCATTTCAATTTGTATTTCTTAGGTTGCATATACTGGAAGTGAACGTGTCTGCCGTCTGGAAGGCTTACACTTAAATACAACATATCGATTTCGTATTCGATCTACAAATGGAATATGCCAAAGTGCTTACAGTGACATAGTTGCAATTAAAACATCTCGTCGTAAGTGATAAGTGTATTTTGTGCATCCTGAGATTAAATTTTCTATCATCATAATAATAAGAATAGCTTTATACACTTATTCCATTTGCTGCAGAACAAAATGGTACTATCGTTTATTTCGTCGGCATCTTATCAACTGCGTACAGCCTTACAAGTTTATATGATGTCAGCTGACTAGAAGACTCCAAACTTAATAAACAGTGCTCTGAAAGTACACTTATATGGCTTGTGCACCCAATAGTAATAATAATTTTTCCTTCACGTTCCCAGTGGAACATAGGGCTTCAAGCTATTGGCATGAAGTTTCTGTAGCAGTGTTTATTTTACTGGGTGGGGTTGCTAGACCCTTGCCCAACCTTTCCTCTTTACCAGCATTATTTCTGGCTTAACGAGGTGAAGGAGTGGGTCGGGCGGGGATGGAACCCCGGACCATGTGCATGGTCGGCGAGCGTGCTAATCGCTATGCCACCGACGCCCTCGTGCACCCAAAGTTCAGGTTAAAAAAAAAAATAAATCTTTGGATACCTCGGCGAAAGAATTACGTAATAAAGACAAGTAGTGAATAAAATGATGAGCAACTAATGATTTGAGTAATAATTTGGTGAGCTCAACTCAAATCACACTATAGCGAAGGCTGTGCAATCAAATAAAAGAGACAGAGCAAAGACATCCAGTTACCAGGCCAAGGAAAGACTGATAATTTCTTCGTTCTAAACACATCGATAGAGTTTTAAGCATTTGATTGCAGTTGCTTCAGTAAAATTGAGGAGAATTGAAATATATTGTCTAGTGGTAATTTTACAGGATTTCATGGCCTTTATTGACGATAAGTCTGCTAATGACAAGATTATAAGCGTCTGTTCCCTTGAGACATAGGCTTTTTGACGCATGTTCAGAAAATCTAAGGTATGCATGTGTGCATGGCCTTCTTTCTGTTCTTCTAATATATACACAATTAGAGCTAACAATAACAAGGGTGTCTGTCGACCGTTTTTTAAATTCTGCACTTAGTAGCATACTAATGAAAACACTTTATTCATATTTTTTAAATACTTCGCCATTTTTGATACCATTCTCCCTCTCTCCCTCTCTCTGTTTGTCAGCGTGTTTCCAACTTCCTCAGGGTAAATTTTGTTATGTTTGCATGTTAATTTAGTGTCTTTACTTATTATCTGCATAGTCGTAACTCCATTTATATAACATGTATTATAGGTTTGGAGGGTTTCTTCACTTCCTGTTCAATTTATGAATCGTTTGTACAAATCCCTAGCGATTACTTGCATATACATATAGAAATATATACATCATATTGGCTGACCAAACATGAACAAGCTCCTCCTATCAGTTGAAATTCAACTTTTACTACTAAAGCTGATAAGATTGTTTAAATAAGATTCTCTTATTTACAGACAGCCGTGTTGTGAGTGATGTCCATCCACTTATATCAGTCAGTCAGTATAGTATATGATGTCATACTTTTTCAACGATCATTTATGGCAGCCAGTAGATCAGTTTTCTAAAGGAAAATTGTCGTGAACTTTCACCTTGAAGTGTGTAAATTTCAAGTCGCAAATGAATCTATAAACTGATAATTTGATTTACACAAAATAGTTAATGTTAAAGTAAAATAATCAGCATTCTAGTTTTTGTCATTTAAAACAGAGAGAAAGGTCAGTTGTAGATTTTTGCAAAGAATTCAGGAAATTCATAAGAAAACTAAAGATCCAAGTGTTACAAAATATGTATGACAATAATAATAATAGTAATCTTTAAGTATTGGTTTTTGTTTGATTGGTTGGCGGATTTAATTATAAGCTGATATCAGTTAGAGAACCAGTGGGGTTCGAACCCAGTACCTTTTGGTTACAAGACCAGCTCGTAGATCATTAGGCAACTGGGACCCGATCCAATGTCCACTCCATGAATTCTAACTTCTGCCATTTCATGACATAGTGTGACCAGTTCGCAAATGTCCTCTTCGGTGAATTACTGTCTTGTAACTAGAAAGTCGTAGGTTCGACCCCTGCTGGTGAGTGCGTACTAGTGAAGAGTCCCAAATTAGGCTGGCGAAACAGCTGTCCAGTACTCCGTGCAGGTTTTCCAATGGTTGTCTAACTGATGTCAGCTTATGAGGAAGTCCCCCAACCAATCAAATAATAATCGGTTGTCGATTAGAATTTTCATCGACTTATTCCCCTTTATGAAAATGAATAAAATAAAACAATGGTTTGATCAGAACAAGATGGTATCATTTTACTTTGTCAGTAAAATTGGGAGATCAGAAAGAAAGGTATACATTAGGTTTTCTGAGAGTGCATCTGAGTGTCTCCATATCTTGGGAACCAAGGGTCGTAACAGCGTCATTAAAAGGTATTTCACTGATACATGTTACATTGAGATCCTTTAAGATCATCAAGAAGCAATATTTTTTTTCCTTCACGTTCCTAGTGGAACATAGGGCCTCAAGCTAGTGGCTTCAAGTTTCTGTAGCAGTGTTTATTTTACAGGATGGGGTTGCTAGCCTCATGCCCAACCTTTCCTCCTTAACAGTCTTACAACTGGCTTAGCGCTAGGTATAGGAGTGCGTCTGTGGCCGGGGATCGAACCCCGGACCATGTGCATGGTCAGTGAGTATCCTAGCGGCTGTGTCACCGACGCACAATAAGCAATATAATCCACTTTTTTTCAAATTTCCCTGAAGCGATTGCTCTAAAAAATCTAAAACCTGGCTTATATGTTGTGAAGGAAGTAATTACCAGCCAGTCTCTCTGTACCCTGGTGACTCTACTTCTTAGATCTTCCATTTAACTCTTCTGTTTTGGTACGTTGAAATTTTGGGTTGAACTCACCAGCGTACTACAAAGTTTATCATTTAACTTCACTTATCACCAGCTAAATCACCCATTGTATTTGTTACACTACCCTTTTTACAATGTATCCAAACGTTTACAGAACAAATTAACTTGGACCTTCTGTGTAGCAGTCACAGAGGTGTAACTGTAACGGTGAAAGAAAAAGACTTGATACACCCTATCTTCAACGCACCATTTGCACAGATCTTCTGTGTTAGGCTAGTGCTGGCCTTCATATTCTGTTTCTCTGTGTTTTTTTCCCACCTCCCATGTATCTTCACAACGCCGTATCATTTGCTTTCTCTGACATCAAATCTATCTCCCTTCTCTTTGATGTTTTTACGCCGATGAAAATCTCTTTATATACGTATACATATACTACTATCAAATGTTTTCAGTAGCAAACGCCACATAACTTCTGAGCACTTATTATTATTCTTTTGAGAGTCACCTGGTAACTAATATCATGCTTCCTTTATGATTACGTAGAAAAAACTCTGTGAATACATACTCAATAAATTCTGTTTAGGTTCTCTACAGCTGATAAGAGGCAGAAAATGTGAAATGATGTCATCTTATTCTGCACAGAATGTTGTTCTTGCTTTATTCTAATTAGATATTCCTTTTATGAAGGTCATTTGGTAAGTTGGTTAGCACAGAAACTTATTAAATAAAATCAGTAATCTGATCAAATTAATGTCATTTATTTCTGTTAATTATATCTACGAGTCAGTATGATCTAATCTCTGTGAAAAACTGTAGTGAAATACAGATATCTAGCTCAACTTAGACCTCCCCGTTGATTCATTGGACTGAAGTGCTTGGACACTGATGACATATCGGCTCCTTGTGCGGAGGCTTCAATGACGTCCAAGAATTTAACCTGAAATAATTTGGGGAATTCAGGTACATCTAAATGAATAGTCCTGAATAGGACGAAATGCATATCTTAGATTCCACTGCTGGTCACCATTCATCAGATTACTTCAAATGAGGATATCGTTGTAATTTCTTATAATCAACATGAAATTCTTTGAATAGCTGATGTGTGGATTACAATGCGTCTTACTGGGGAAAGACGATAAGCGAGAAATGCAGACACAAGGATTCTTGCCAGCTATAACTAAATAAAACTAGGGAGTACTGGACAGCTGTTTCGTCGTAGTTCGTGACTCTTCAGTGGTAGGAGCCTACGACTCCAACTGGAGACTAAATTTGAACCTTCAGGTTATAATAGCACCTAGTTTACCGTTAGTCACTGGGATAGGATCCGAAGCTGCCCTCTGAAGAGTTCAAAACTAGAATGAAACAATTGTCAAGTACACCCGGGTTTCCAATGGTTCTCTAACTTAAGTCAACTCGTGATTAAACTTGAATTTAGTCGGGCCCCTGCAAAGCCACACTTGGAAATATCGTCTTCTGTGTAAGTCAAATACCAGGATTCCGTTGTTTGAACACTTCGATAATGTAAGCTGAATATTTACCGAACTTATAAACATACGACAAATTTCTCTGATATCAGTACAATTTTAATCTTACTAAATATTGGGTATAATACAAATAAATAAGTCCATCCTAGTGAAATTTATCATTAATATTAATCGCACAATCATGGAATGGTTGCTTCCATTATGGGTAAATTTTTGTTTTGATAATCTCTCACAGTGTTATACAGTAATGTTTACTGATGACGTTTCGAGCACAATTTATTACCACTCATAATCATATCAAGGTAATCATTTATATGATTCCATTGTTTTTCACTTGATTTGATTGTTAGTAGTATTTTCCATATCCTGGTTCATCGAGTCTACACCCAACACATGCAACAGGAATGATTCATCACTCATACCCGAAATATGGAAAATACTACTGCCAATCAAATCAAGTGAAAAATAATGGAACTATATAAGTGAAGTTAGGAAGTCGTGTGAGTACCTTGATATGATTATGAGCGGTAATAAATTGTGCTCGAAACGTCATCAGTAAACATTACTGTATAACACTGTGAGACTTTATCAAAACAAAAATTTACCCATAATGGAATTACACTCTACCACAGTGCACAAGTTTTATTCTTATATCATGGAATTGGTTGGTGGTTGGTTGGTTTCATCTTCATACTCTTTAATGTGAATAATGACTGAAATTTTACCGTTGTTAGTAATTTGAGTGAATTCTTCCGTGATTATACCTCTTCTCATAACATGTCTTTTTTCATTTTTTTCGCTTAATACAGTTGCATCTTTTGTTATGAATTCATCATCTGGACCTAACCAACCTGTTAACGGTTTAAAACTGTCTTCTGATGGATGTACTATCAGCGCTCAAGGGGATGTAGAAGATCGTGTTCTTCTAGGCGATGTTGGTTTCTCAGACGGAATTCACTACTGGGAATGGCATGTTGAACAATATGACGGTCGGGGGCAACCTTCATTCGGTATAGCTCTGTCTCAAGTGAGCAAAGATAAAATGCTTGGTAAGTCATCTGTCATATATTACTGCCATCATTATTATATTATTCTCTTGAGTTCAGACTCCACCTGCCGTTTGCATTTCGGGTTACATTCAAGGATCTACCTAGTGAATTTTTCCGTGTATGTATGTGCGTGCATCTATTTCTATTTTCTTCTACACATTTGTTGAGCAATAGGTTCTTGGTTGCCTCGTTCTCAGAGTTTTTTGGTACGAATTCTTTCTGGCCATCCAATTGTCAATATGGAGAGCAAAGGCAGCTGATGATAAAAGTCTGCGTTGAACTGTTGGAATTGTTTTTCGCAGTTCACCAAGTTTCTGACCTATACACAAGAAATGACTTTATATTTCTGTTGAAAACTATAACCTTGTTTTCATGCTGAGTGCAGAAGATTTCCACACTTATTTTAGAGTGGTGAAGATGTGGTTTTACTTTCCACTTCTGTCTGGTTTAGACATCCCCATCCGTGATGTCATCTGTAGTTGAAATGATGCTACCTAAATGAGTGAAGGAATTGACGTCTTTCAGATTCCTCTAGTTAATAGTGACTGATGTTTATTATTGTTGATCGGTTACTTTCATCCCCTCCGTCTTCTCTATGTTCATTTGAAGTCTTTTCTTAGTTCTCTGTTTATTCTCCGAATTTGTTGGTTTTCGCCTGTAGGTCTTAGAGTTTGTGTGACAATAGACATAAATCGACAGCGAAATCCAGATCTTCTAAGCTCTTCTTATCGGTCACATTCTGACGCTTAATCTAGTCCACCACAATCATGAATATCACCATTGTCTTACTCCTGTCTTCACTTCAAACCTTTGCTGAGCTCTTCACTGTGGATCACTTGACATATGTCATTGTCATATATCTGTTGAACGAGGTCGATAAAAATTTGGGACAATCTACTCCGTAGTCTTAAAGTAGTTTCCAAATTACTTCGTGGTCAGTACTGTCTAAGGCGTTTTCAAAGTCGACAAAGTTGAGGTAGATATTTGACTGGTATTCTATACTCTGTTCGATAATGAGACCTATGTTGTATACACTTTTTAGCCTGACAGGAACACTGAGTAACTTACTCTTTATTGATTCAACAGACAATATTTACAGGATTTCATCGTGAGCTGACATCAGTTGGAGAACCATTGGAAAACCTGCACGGAGTACTGGACAGCTGTTTCGCCAGCCTAGTTTGGGACTCTTCATCGGTACGCACCCACCGGGATTCGAACCCAGGACCAGGACCGTATTTTGTTTGACAAGCTTAATGTACACATACATAAATAATAACACATATGGCCATTAGATCGGGTCCCAGTGGCTTAATGGTCTACGAGCTCGCTAGCCTTGTAACCAGAAGGTGCTGGGTTAGAACCCCGTTGGTGAGTGCGTACTGATGAAGAGTCCCAAACTAGGCTGGCGAAACAGCTGTCCAGTACTCCGTGCAAGGTTTTCAATGGTTCTCTAACCGATATCAGCTCATGATGAAATCCTGTTACCAATCAAATCTCTACAAACCAACATTTGAAGACAATATTTAATCTGACACTTCAAGGTAACAGGTCAATGTAAAATCACTTTTTTTCTCGACTAATTTACTTCTAAACTCAATCAGGTAACTTGTATCCCACGATTTATTTCTTAACTTATTGCCAACATGGCCTTTCTGCATGATTTGTTTCAGTTCTACTGATAGAAAGTAAACTCCACGTTCTCTTTGTGGTAGATTGTATGCAGTCTAGTCAAAAGAGAGACGGAGAGAGAGAAAACAAATCTCTGTTAGTCACCTTCAGTAAAAATCAGAATTATCATTTAGTCTATGCAGTAATGCTTCTTTTAGCTTAAGGCGAAATTTTAATCCCAAGAGACGGTGAAAAGAAAAAAGAAACTAATTTGTTTTCCTAATTAAACGCCATTTTAATTTACAAAAAACAAAAAAAAGAAAAGAAAAGGGCAGAACAACTAGAGCAAAACGGTTGTGCCTAAAAATTATCAACTTTACTGACATTTTATGACCTTTATGATTATTTCACTGAATATTATATAGACAGCAATGCAGAGATTAAATAACTTTATGCAAGTGATGATTATACCTAGCGAATTCTCCCATGTACCTTTCTACAAATAGAATTGAGTTTGGGCATAAATAAGAACTGCATACAAAAAGAGAAGAAGGAAGATTTCCTTAGACAACTTGAAACAGTCATAGGTGGGATCCTAAATGGGGAAATCGAAATCCTAATAGATGGCATGAATGCTAAGCTGGGAGCGGAAGATAACTCATCATTGGTAGCGAGGCTGTCGGTGGACTGGATAAAGGGGAAATAGAAGACAGGAATCATTTGGATCGATAAGGAGACTCTAAAAGATCTTAACTTCGCGGACGATTATTTTCCAAGATCAAATTAACTCGAAGACCTACGGGCGCAAAACCAACAAATTGAACGAAGAAGAAGCAAAGACTGGACTTCGAGCGAACATAGAGAAGACGGAGGTGATAAAGATGCTCAAAGACTAACAAATACAAAAAGCGTCGGTGGTACAGCGGTTAGGACTCCCACCAACCATGCGCATGGTCCGGGGTTCGAACCCCTGCCGATGCACACCTGGTATCAAGGGTCGGCTGCAAAATCTTGGCTTTCATACTTGTACCGGAAGTACTGTGTGGAATCAAGCTATAGACAAACAAAAAAATCAATTACTATCAATAAAAGGAATTTGAAAGAGATCACCACTTTCATCCATCTAGGAAGCATCCTTTCAACTACAGAGAGCACGAATGAAGATGTCAAAGCCAGGATGGAAAGGCAAGACAGATATTCATAATTTGAAATCAGAACAGGACAAAATGGAGATGTGCTGTTGAAGTCCTATCTTGCACATGGAACCCAAGGGAATCTTGATAAATAATAATAATACATAAATAAAGACTTAAAAATTAAACTGGAGCTCACTAGTGACTGACTACGGGATAAATTTGCCTTAACTCTTAGTGCGAAGTCAGGACCAGTGGAGCTCATCGAGTTGAGCGTGAAGACGGACAGTAGCCGATAACATTGGCTGGAGGTCGCACTATATGTTGCAAACTGGCAGAAGTTAGAATTAGTGAGCTTTTCTTGACTCTGATCCGCGGTGGGGACATTGGCACATATTGTTGAAGAGTCCCAAACTAGGACGAAACAGTAGTCCAATAGTACTTGATGGTTTTCAGTGATTGTCTAAGTGAAGACAATTTGTTATCTAGTTTGGAGTCATTCAAATCCTTGTAAACTAACACTTGTAAATAAATGTTGTTGATATAAATTATCATAACATGTGAACTACCTAAAAGAATAAAAGGGAAGGTATTTAAGTAATTTGGTGAAAAAAATCTAAGTCTTATTCCTTCGTTCTCTAGTAGATGACCCAAAATTGAGTTAGTTACATTGAATGATCTTGCAAGAGAAGAGAAATCGTCTGGCATTATTCAAACACTACTTGAGACCAGATTTCTTGTCCAAGATAACTCCGGACAATTTGTTTACTCTTAAAATATACTCAATTTTCTGCAGGAATGAATGAATTTCACCAACATACTAAATATAGTAGCTATTTATTTTCTACTGACTCTAAGGCTGTAGTATGCACAATCAAGATTGATTATGGTGGAATGAATCATACAGTGGACTGTGGCGAATGAAAACATGGACACACAACGGACTCAAAAAATACCGTAGAAAATCTTAAATTTGTGAATGACTTACGTCTCATGCCTTACAAACTAGAAGATGTACCAGAAAAATTCCAGCAAGCCGTCAAAAGAGGTAGCGAAGACATGAGGGATTCAGGTAAATAACAAACACCAATCAACGTCAACGTGGAAATCTGAAGGAAGTTACCGCCTTTACTTACTTGATGTGATCAGTATCGTTTTAACTATAGGCGGTAGCTAAGATAAGGATGTCACATCATGCCTCTATCTCATAAGGAATGCATAAAAGACTTGAATTCCTCTGGAATTAGTGTGGATATCCACATTACAGTATTTTACTACAAGGGATAACATCCAAATTTTAAACACTAATGTTAAATGTCAGTGATTCTATAATACTTCAGAGACTTGGCACCTCACTGGAAGCATTTCCAACAGATTGCAGGCTTTCATCAGCACCTGTGTTTGCTGGCTTGATACAGAAGATCAAATGACCAGTCAAAACTAACCAGCCACCTACTGGACCAAAAATATGTAGGGGAAAATGGAGGTAGATTGGATTTAGGCTTAGAAAACCGCCGAATGATATCACACACTAGGTCCTCTGGTAAAAACTGAATGGGAAAAGGTGAGTTGGATGTGGGTCCGGGGGTGATAATTCGAAGAGAAAAGGAAAGGTCACAAGCATTTGTCGAATTGGCTGTAGGGGATTATAGAGAACAGAATGCAGTGTGGATGTGTCACTCAGTCCCTATGTTCATCACAGTACTCAAATGATTTACAATAGGTAAATTTGTGAAATCATTCACGAGTGCATATATTAAATAATCATAGCATCTCTCTTCTCGAAATGCATGTAATTAACTTAAATGATTTGACTATGATAAAATAACTCCTTTGAACGATGAAAAAGTATCTGTAAAACTGGTTTTTTTTTGAAAGAATGGAGAAGATTTGTAGCTCAGGCGGATGACATTGAATTGGTTGATCTCTGAGCTGATTGATTTAATTTTAGAGCTCTCGTTTTCCTTCTAGACAACATCTTCAACGCAGGTTTTAGCATGAAATAAATCTATTTAAATTCTCCACGAACGATATAATTGTATTTCCTGAATCAGCGACTGACAAAAATATCACTATAGATCAACTTTACCAACTAATAAAATAAATCATATGACAAGGAAGTTCAGAATTTGAATAAAGCTTTGAAGAATAAAATGGTACTATCATTGCTTATTTCGTTGGCTTCTCATCAGCTGCTTACAGGCCAAAGTCACTATTAAGTATGTCTACAGAAACAGTTTTAACATACTTGCACATTTTTAAACAAAAATCAGTCAATCAATATGTGCATACAGAGCTGATAATAATAAACACTTTATCCTGAACAATAATAATCGTAGGCAATGGAAACTTTCGGTATTACGTATTCAGATGAAAGATAGGGTGACAATATCCAATCATTAGGGCAAGAAGAACTGATCACTGCTTCTTTACGAACACATAAATAAGGTTTTATGCGATTGATGGAGATTGCTTCGGCAAACTTGAGGAGAATCAAACTCTTTTGCTCATTGATAATTTTCAACAATTTAGTGACGTCCACCTCATGACCAGTGTCAATGGGACTCCTGGCGATGGTATTGTTCCCTATAGACCTAGGCTTTTTGGTGCATGTTGAGAAAATCGTAGATATGTCCTTCTTTCTGTTCTTCTAATGTAACTGCTCCCGCAGATACATGTAAATTTGTATATACAGTTTGAGTTAACATGAGAAGGGTATCTATCGATTTTTGATTGCACCAAAGCGCAAATTGTTCGATAGAAGGGAACGAGGTTAGCTGTAGGTTAGGCTCTGGCTAGTGATGTACTCAGTCTTCGGTTGACCGTTGCCACAATGTTACCACCTTTATAATCAAGTTGAATGTAGATTGGCTTTTTCTACACTGTGATTTTTTTGACTTTTGAGACTTCGTATCTTCCATACTTGTTAATTAATCTTTGAGGGTAACCATTTCTCTTCAACATTTTTTCAAGTAACACAAGTTCTTCCTCTAATTTCTCTATAGAGCATATTCTCCTCGCTCTATATTACACAGTCTTGACTAGTCCGCGTTTAAAACTATTTGGACAAAAACTAAAAAAATGTAAGTATTGCACTTTCCAAGTAGGCTTTCGGTGAATTGACTTTTGAAAACTACCGTCCTCTAGGCGTTGCATGGCGATGTCGAGGAAGTGGAACTTTACATCCCTTTCATCTTTCATAGTAAGCTCAATATTGGTATGTGCGTCATCGAAGTATGAAGTTCAGATTACAACTCAATAAAAATAATCAATATAGAAGTCAATTAATAATCAATCATAGCAAAAGTTGTCAGGAGATACAACTACATCATTCACGGGGAACTCGAATCAGTTCATGTCATACTAAAACCTGAGCTGAAGATGTTGTCTAGAAGAACAAGGAAAGCCCTACAACTAAATCAGCCAGTTCACAGAACACAACCTAATTGAAACTGGTTTTTATTAATTTGGGTAACCGACTTCTAATTAGTGAACCAAAACCTTTCATCCAGTGAAGCTTAAATCAGTTAATATTATCACTGTTATATATATATATACCGTTGTTCCTCTAGGTTCCCAGTGGAATACAGGGCTTCAACACCACATCTCCCCTTTGTCCGATACTCCAAGGTCCTCTTTAGCTGGGCTCACGATTGCCCATAATCTCTCATCTCCTCCTCGCACGATCTCCTCCATGTCATCGACATGTCATTTCCCATTCGGGTTCCACTCGAGCAATGGCCTGACGCGTGATGTCATTCGATGGTCTCCTCAGTGTGTGCCTTATTCATCTCCATTTTCTTGCTCAGTTTTTTCCACAGTTTCTTGGTGCTAATTCTTTCTGGCCCGCCGGCTGGCCATTCGATCTTCAGTATGGAGCCAGTGAAAGTGGCAGCTGATGATAAAAGTCTATAGTACCATGTTGGAAAACCTTTTGATGAAACACTGTGGAAGTTCCTGACCCGTATAGAAGAACTGGCTGACTGACTGACTGAATGACTTCAGATTTGTGCTAAAAATCTTAATCTTGTTGTTTATACTGGCTGAGTAGTAGCAGAAGATTTCCAAAGATTTCCACTCTCAGTTAATTAATTGTACTGCCTGATTGTGAAAGAGTTTTTTTTTCCTTCACGTTCTCAGTGGAATATAGGGCCTCAAGCTAGTGGCTTGAAGTTTCTGTAGCAGTGGTGATTATTTTCACAGGATGGGGTTCCTAGCCTCATGCCCAATCTTTCCTCTTTACTAGTATTGTTTCTGGCTTAGCGAGGTATAGGAGTGCGTCGGCCGGTGGCGGAACCCCGAACCACGTGCATGGTCGGCGAGCGTCCTATCTGCTGAGCCACCGACGCAAAGAAGTATTCCACTCTTGTTTCAACTGTTTATAATAATGAGTAGATAATTTGTAGGACAGATATTGTGATGCACTCTACAAACATACACACGCACACACCACTGGATAAACATTCTTATAACCGACGAAGAAGACTAGTCTCGCTTATTTCAGTGCTGTAAGACTGGAGTGAGAGAAAAAATCGAAGTACTGCCTACCTTTATGCCTATTTTTGTTCGTATTCCTTCATTCTTATTTTTATTCCAAATGTCTCCAAAAACCAAATTGCTAACTAATGCCTTAATGCACACTGGTAAATTGTCGTCGTATATCGTATTTATCTATTCTGTAAATTTATTATTTAGTATAATTAAATTTTGAAGAACACTCAATTTACTTAATCTCCTCTTCTTCTTCTTCTAATCGGTTACCTGATGAGAAAATGATGATGATGATGGGATAAGTAAATTTAAGTCTGATTAGAATCGATATTCCCTTCCTCTTGTCCTAATTACTCGTTTAGCGAGGATGATGTTTCTCATTCTTTGAATAACGATAATTCTTTGAATTATTAAGTATCACTTGTTAACATCGATCATTCGACTAACACCAATGTGTGTGTGTGTGTGTCATTTCACAACTGCTCATCAAATGTTAAAATTGATTGACTCAGTTTAAAAATAGAATTTTGCAAAGAAGTCCAGCACTCTGGGTCACTGCAGTCCATGTAGCAATTTAAAAGACCTATAATAAGCAAAAGTGTAAGTGAGAAAGAACAGTTACATCGAGCATTTATTCGATGTCGGAGATTACAAGGATTGAGTGCATCTGTCCCACTGAAAACGGTTTTGAGCCATATCACAACAACAGTCCCTAATCCCTGGTTCTTAACGCCTGATTCCGAGGGCCCTAACCAGCAGTCTACACTTCCCCACGTGCCTGACTCAAGCCAACAGTCAAAGACTTCTTAGATTACAGGATTTCATCATGAGTTGACATTGGTCAGAGAACCACTGGAAAACCTGGAAGTACTGGACAGCTGTTTCGTGCTAGTTTGGGACTCTTCAGCAGTACGCACCTACCAACGGGGTTCGAACCCAGGACCTTCTGGTTACAAGGCGAGCTCGTATACCGTTCAACCACTGGGACCCGATCCAACGGCCCATGAATTCCAACTTCTTGGACTAATGTCAGTTTTTGGTTTTACCGCCTCTAACTCTTTTTCAACCTAATCAAACTGGTGACTCGGCATGCACAACGTGTACCGTAGATATGTGAATCGATGTAGCTTCACAATCCCATCGATTGACTTATCCTCCTTACCTAGTACGCTACGTCTGATCTCAATATTACTCATTACATTACACCACTTGACATGGAGGGAGAGAGATGCTGCATATTACATGAGTCCTTCTAGCCGGATATCACATCCACGCCAGAAATGATGTAATTTGGCAAATACCACACAATGTTTTGTATCCTTGCTGATATTCTGTTATCATTCAGTGTCAGAACGGAAAGAAATATTTTATTACTGAAGTACTGACAGACTATTTTGTTTAAAGTGTCTTATGTTAATGATTATTACTGTAAAAGATACCCAAACAGTAAGTTTTGTTGAAATAGAAATTCTACCCACAGATTATTATCTTTTCCAAACACTGGTGATTGTATAACTTGTATTATTCACCCTGCAATCTGCTGTAAAAAATGACGAATTTCTGAGTTTGTGTGTAGTATTTAAGCTGGAACAATTTGTGATCTTCGCCCAGCAGCAGTTCAGAATTTGATGACCAAGGGGATGAAGACAGATAATATTTAGCAGATGATAACTTTCATTTTGTATTGACTGGTAATTCGAAAACTTCTCATTTGGTTTAAGCGCTCATTTTTCAACCAGCAGGTCTCTGGTTCACATCTTGATCCAGCTACTTCAGCCTTTGTAAGGAGTAGTTTTACCAGCCTTCAGATAATAAGTGTGGCTCATAGCCTCGTATATGCAAAGTGTGTTCCCGGTAACCGAGATATAATTAACTGGCCTGATGGCGAGTTGACACCAGTTACAGAACCGTTGGAAAATCTCAGAATACTGGACAGCCGTTTCCTTCTAGTTTGGGACTCTTCAGCTAGCCTCAGGACGGTTTGCCTGGTATGTAGTCTCACTCAACAGTTTTCCTAGAGTACATCCAACCTACTCCGATTTCCTTCTGCATATGTGTTGGGCAACAAGAGACTTTTGGCTCTCTGAACTAAGATCATGTGTAGTGTCTGTTTTTTTCAGTGTGACTTCTCTAAACTGGGACCAACCAAATTACCTTCATTCTTCCCTTACGGACGGATGCTGTGACATTGCTCAACTCCGTCCAAGGTTCGGCCTCGTACTGCATTACCTTCAGGATTGACGTATTTAAAAATAATGGATGTTTTTAGTTATGCTGCAGTGTGGATCTCTACACTGACTTCAAAGTAATCAGTGCCGGTTTGCTTTCCAGGACTGGCCGACTTTATCATCCTCACCCGTGCTACCTGTAGTTGAAATGATTCTGCTTTGGTAGTAGGTAAAGGAGACGGCTTTCTTTGGATTTCTCTGGTTGATGGTTATTGGTGTTTGTCGTTGGTTGATCGTATATCTTTAGGACATCTGTACTCACTACTTTCACCTGAGTTCCTCCTTGTCTTCGCCACTGCTTCTTCTTACGTACTGATTTTCTTTTGTAAACATTCGGGTGTTTGTGATATTCGTGAAATCCAAGTCTCCTAGGGTCTGTCTGTAATTCAGTGTGTGTCTGCCTTCCACTTCCCACAGTCTGTCGAATGGTTGAGTCCACCACAATTAGGAAAATAATTGGTGATTGTAGATAACTTTATCTTACTTCATTCTGTCTTCACTTCAAACACTTCGGTGAGCTTTCCGTTGTAAACCACTTGGTATGTGACATTAACATATAGCTGTTGACTGAGGTCCATAAATGTTTGTTGAAGTAATTATCAAATTACTTCTCGATTGATGCTATGGAAGGTCTTTTCGAAGTAGATAAAGTTGAAGTAGAGGTTCTAGACTGTCATTCTAGACTTTGTTCAATGATGGTGAGCAATGCTGGGAGTAGATCTACACACATAATTTGGTCTTTTTCCCGAATCCAGTGTATTCCGGGTAATGTCTTCCATTGAGAATAGGATTAAAGATGGCTTAATCAACGAACCAAAAAGTTTCAATAATCTTTCTGTAAACTATATTTGTCTCAAATAAAAAATCTTCCTCTTGATTATAATATTCAGAATTAGAAGTTAATTGGGGGATGGTGACTAACAGTGAATCCAGGATGCGCATTTCGTCCTATTTGGGACTCGTCATCTGCATGTACCTGCATTCCCCAGTGAGTGATGATGTTCCCACCGTGGCACGAACCCAGTGATGCAGTTGGTTATAGGATTCCACTCATGGCTATAAATTATACTTAATTTACAAGTTTACAGATATTCTGAAATACAGAATGACAAAATTTTCGGAAAAACTAAAAACTATCAATTCGTTTGTAGGTCAGTTCCCAAATACGTGTATCTTATAGTAAATCTTCTTCTTAGATCTAAATTTTAGTTAGTATTTTTAGAAGATGACCACTTCATAGCATCACCTGGAGTTGATCCTAGGTACTTATCCAAACTATTATCATTTCAAATAACGTGATCTGTCCACCTAATCATTGCCGCAATGATGATATACACTGATGAATTACTTTTAATGTTGGTTTGTGTTATGCCAAGAATTGAACCAAAGTATAACATTTATGAGCATTTAAATCTTACTCTGTCTTTCCTGAATTTTCGACTGGAAAACTCTTTGAACCCTCCCCCCCTCACTATGATATGTTTTCTCATTGGTACCAATGGTTGTGTTGAACGTGATATAAACAGAAATAAATAAAACATTTTGACAATTTAAATAATAAACTAATATTGTTTAGCTTCAAATTTCACTGATTGAAGACTATTCCACATTTTCTAGACATATTACGAATGGTTTCATATCACGAATTGACATTGATTATGGTTAACGGGTCATTGAATTCCGGATCAAGTGACCAAACTGTCAACAAGCTGGTTTCGTAACCTGAAGGTTCAAGGCTTGATCTCTAGTGGTGTGGTGGTTGTGTACTGCTGAAGAGACGCAAACTAGTAAGAAGCAGACATTTAGAGCTCCTTGGTTCTCTATGATCCTCTAAATGATGCTGGTTCCTGACAAAATCAACATTCGAAATGTAAATTTTGTCATTTATATTCAGGATAATAAGAATAACAATAATAATAACGATAACAATAATTCTAGTTTAGGAATTATTCGCCTGAGGATGTTGGGAAAAAATATAGGAAAGATATTAGATTTACAGACAATTTGTCTTTTTTCATTTTGTACTCAATATAGCTTGAAATGAGTGTTATTTGTGTAAACATATACTATACATACACTATTTATAAGCGTATCCAGAATTTAGCTGTGCATCCAAATTAGATTGAATTGTTTTGTTTAGAAGACAACATTTATGAATATTCTAAAGATGTTATTTCAAAACAAGTGGACAGTTATTTTTTCAATTCCGAAAATTCTAAAACATGCTTTCCTTAAGTGATACAACTCTGTTTCCTAAGGGTTTGCATTAATTCCACTCTTTGAGCTGAGTAACACTATGGGCATCTCTGATGAATTCGGCCCCAAAACAAGCGAAGCAACCGTCCAGTGTTTAGATCTCTTCAATCTGGTTACAAAACGTTACTGGTCGATGTGAATGATGTCCAACTACTTATGTCCATCAGTTAGTAGTATGTAGCTATGTAAATTAAAAATTCCGAAATTGATTTAACTCTTCTGTTTTCTTTACAAAATCATACGACTGAAGTAATTTCATGAAGTATGAATTATGCTATTTTGAGTTGAATAGGTTAATCCAGAGTGAAGACTTTTATTAACACCCATCTCCTCTTCTGAATAGATAACGAAGACCAGGTAGAAGGCGAGAAACGATAGGCTGAGAACCAACCAATAACCTAGCAGCTAGAGAACCATTGAAAACCAGGTGGGAGTACCCGGACAGCTGTTTTGCCAGCCTAGTTTGGGAATCATCGTCAGTTCAAACCCAGGATCTTCCGGTTACAAGGCAAGCTTGTATATAATTCACCCACTGGGACTCAATTCAGTGGCCAGCCGATGAATTCTAACTTCTACCAATTCGTGATTTAGCATGACCCCAACCATTGTCGTCGGTGGGACATCCATCCTCACATGTGGCTGGATGGACCTCCTGGTCACGACTTCTCACTAGAACTCCTGTGGCTGAATGGTGTACGAGCTTGTCTTGTAATCGGAAGAGCCTGGGTTCGAACCCCGGTAGGTGGGTGGGTGCGTACTGGCGATGATTCCCAAACTAGGATGAAACAGTTGTCCAGTACTCCTGGTTTTGAATGGTCCTCTAGCTGATATCGATCCGTGATCAACTCGTAAAAAAAAACTAACCCTTACAAACCAAACTATAGAAAAACATAGCAGCTAACAAATATTCCAAAGTAAACGGAGATATATGAAAATACGTTGACAAGACTGTTGAGTAACATCATACACTAGTCGGGTTATCAGGTTGGAAACCCAAAGGGAAGCGATGAGTTGAGCGGAAGTGGTGTGACGCGGAAAGTGAAAAAGATAGTAAGCACTGATGGGGCAGAGTGCAGTGAAGATGTGTAGCTGAAGTCCTCTGTCCCAATCAGAATATAAACAATAAATAATATCAGAAATAATGATTTCAATCCAAGTATTAGTTTTGTCTGTCTGTCTGTCTGGATTCAACATAGAACTTGGCACCGAAGTGCAGCAGTTCGAGTTGCCACGTTCCAAATAGCACACAGAGGTAGACAAGAAGATGAGTGAAGAGAATTAATAGAGTTTTACAAGTTTAAGAGTGAAACAGAGTGGGTAATGGTAGAAAGAAATATGAAAGATTACAGAGACTGAATACATCTGCGCTGGCCATTGACAACGATTTTGAGCCATGTCACCTATTGTCTCCAACCATTGATTCCTAGAGTCCCGAGGCCCCAACCCGGAGTCTGCATCTCCCTACCTGACCGACTCAGTTTAACTGTCAAGGATTTCATGGATTGATGAGGCCATGTTTTTGTTTGGCCACCACTTACTCTTTTCGAACCTGCACCTATATCAGCTAGTAATGCCCGTCGGGGAGGCGGTGGTTAGGCATGCGCAGCACGTGACCTAGCCATCTTTGTCTATGGAACTTTATAGCCTCGTCGATTGATTTTCCCTCTTTGCCCAACACTCTACGCCTAACGTCAACATTACTTACCTTATTAAACCACCTAACGTGAGACAGAGATCGCAGACATCTATGATCGAAAGCAGTCAACCTTTTCATGTCTTCAACGCGTATTGGCCATGTTTCAGAGCCATAGAGAAGGACGGAGCGAACTGCTGAGCAGTACACACGTTTCTTGGTTGATAGCCGAATGTTACGCCTACGCCAGAGATGGTGTAAGTCAGCGAAAGCAGCTCGAGCTTTTCGGATCCGTGCTGAGATTTCATCGCCAATCAGTCCATTGGTGCTAATACAACTTCCCAAATAGGTGAAGTGGTCAACATGTTCTATCACTTCACTCCCTATCACTAAGTTAGGAGTTGACGTGGTCCAGTCCTGTAGCAGCATCTTACATTTTGTAGGGGCGAATCGCATGCCAAACATATGAAGATTGCTGCTCAAGGTGTTCAGAAGACTCTGCATTTTGTCAGCATCCTCCCTTAACAGGACTATGTCATCTGCATATTCTAAGTCCATAAGACTATTCCCTGATAGCAAGTCGATTCCTAAGTCATTACGTTCAGTTAAGGATACTTCCATCAACATATCTATGATGAAGTTTTGCTTTCAATAAACTTCTGGTTTGAATTCACAATCACCTCTTACATTAACCCTTGGAATAATGATTGCCTCCAACTATCTAATATCATCCAATCAATGTGCACCCTGTTGGCGAGCTACCCATAATGGTAGCTACATTGCAAACCTGACTAATAGAATTCAGTCTGCACCAAGGAAAGGACTAGACACATCACACTAGTCACTAGTGTTAGATCAAAATATCCACTACAGTCCTACAGATGGTCAATCGCAAGCCCGAATAGCTCAGTGGTCACATCCGTGACTGCAGGCGGCACTGGGTGACGCAGATTCGAATCTCAGAGGGTGGGATATGAGTTCTTTCGAGGTTCGAGATGGCCCTTTTTGACTGCCGATTGCCAACTAGCGCGAAACACAGATCCAAGGCTTCCTGTGGCCGATTGCCTCCAACCATCTAATATCATCAAATCAATGTGCACCGTGATGGCGAGCTACCTAGTGGCATGGTGGCAATATTACAACCTGATTAATAGAATTCAGTCTGCACCAATGAGAGGACTAGACACATCACACTAGTTATTAGTGTCAAATCAAAATAATGATGCTTCTGTTGCAAGTCAACATTTTTTATTTCTTAACGCATTATTTTATAATATACAAACATTCAAATTATCGATATTATTCATATTTCTTACTTTATTTTTTTTTTTGCAATCAGGTCAAGATGAATACGGTTGGGCAATCTACTTTAACTCCCATCGATCATGGTTTCTTCATCAAGGTGAACATAGAGATCGTACAGACGGTGGAATAAAAATAACAAATCAAGATATAATCAATGAGGCAAATGGAATCAGTCAAAATATCAGCTCAAACAAACAAACTATAATTGGTGTACGATTAGACTGTGAACGAGGTTGTCTAGCTTTCTATCTAGATGGCGAACCACACGGTCCAATAGCATTTACAAATTTAAAGGTGAAACATCACGACGATAAATCAAGCCATAGTAAAGATAGTGCGAAAAGAAAGTATTTATTCTACCCAGCGATTAGTTTAAGTCATTATACACGGGTACGATTAGTTTCTGGATTAGAAGTACCAAGTGAAAGTGAAGAATCAGCAGATGATTCTTCTGAAGCAGAATATGACTTGGCATTAACATCACCTCAGCTGCATTTCAGTACAACAAGTTCAAAGAACTCCTTGATTGATTGCAATGATAACAACAATAGCAGCAGCAATAATAATAATACCAATAATAATACGAATAACAATGAATCAGAAAATAAAATCTCTATCCTTTCTCCTCCACTATCTACATGTTTAGTTCGTTCAACGACAACACCGTGTATACGAAACCCTTCTAGTCCAAGCATATTACACAGATCCAGGAAGCAATCGGTTGCACTGCCTAAACTAACCACATTTAGTCGTAATTAATTAACAAACGAGAGAAAAACCGCATTTTCAAAGTTTATCTAACTAACATTTTATGAGTTTAATTACTTCTTACTTGTTCTGTCTATGTTGGAAAACCAATTGAGCACATTTTATATTGTTTATATTGTATGTATATGATTTCAGTAATACTCACTGTTTCGTTTTGCATTTCACCTCATCTCTTTTTTATTGAATAATGAACAAGCACACACTTGGTTTGTTTTTGTATATAAACTCATAAATATTAATTAGTATACCAGTCAACTGTGCTGGTCAACACTGTCAACTCTGCCTACCTACTCAGGTGACGTTTTCTTTTTTCTCCCCGAGACGACGGAGTTCTCCTTGGGTTGTTGTTTTTTTTCCTACTAATCTTGTCTGTTGACTACGAATAAACCATTTTTGTAACAGATCTAGTCTATCATATTCAGTCAGTTCGAATATTAATTACTCAATTCACAACAAAATTTCTTTTATTTCAAAAAAAACGCCAGTCTTGTTATTTCACTGAAGTGTAAGCTGATTATGCAATGAGAAAGTTTGGTTTCTTCACCTTGAAAGAGGAGAATTAGTTGTTTGTTGTTGTTGTTGTTGTTTTTGTTCGCCTGCATCAATTTTGCATTTTTTTTTATTTCACATTTTGCTTATACAACAGATTCAACTTTAAATAAGGATGATGATGATAATAATTATACTACTACTAATAGCAATAATAATAATTTTGTATAAAATTCTTTATCTGCCATTATTATTCCTATGGTTTCTTTTTTTTTGCCAATAAACTTCACTTTTAATGATGAAGTCATTCAGTTTACTTTACCACCACAGATTGATTGATATTATTTACAGAAGTAACATGGTGTACTGGATAGCTGTTTCGTCTAGTTCGGGACTCATTGGTAGTATGTACCTATTGGGTGCACTCAAGATTTCTAGGCTCCAAGGCAAGCTGGTAGACCATTGAGCCACTGAGACACGATTTAATAGCCAAGCCATGAATTCTAACTTCTACTAATTCGGGATTTTAGAGAGGCTGGTACGAATCAGTGTCAGTTGCGAGTATTTTTACTTGCTCCACACTGGATGGACCCCAATGGTTATGACTTCTCATTAGAACTCCAGGCAACTTTGTCCTGTAATGATTCATTAGGTAGCATTAGATTAATTTTCGAGGATTGATTTGATATATTTCAAGAGTCTCCAACTACGACGTAATAGTTGTCTAGCACACCCTGGTTTTCAATGGTTCTCTAGCTGATATCGATCCGTGATTAAACTTGAAACACATCAAATCCCTACGGAAAAAGCTCTAGTAAACTTTATCAGTCAAATTTGCAGTGTGACCACCATACTAGGCGGCTCCCGACCATGGTGCACTATGGATTGTTGTTAGATGGATGGAGGTAATCTGAAGGAAGCTCTACCTGACCTAGGTAGGTTTCGTGCTTGCTGGTACTCACGAGTTAGCAGGGCGTATCTGGAGTCTTGAAGGAACCCACATCCCTTCTGAGACTTGAAACTGTCTCACCCAGTGCTGCAGTTATAGACATCACCATTGGCTTATTCGGGCTCGTGATCAACCATATGGGATATTTTGCTTGGACTCTGAATGAAGCGCTGGCCAACACGGATTCAAATCTCAGAAGGGATATGAGTCCCTTCAAGATTGCAGATACACCCTGCTGACTGGTCAGTGTCAAGAAACACGAAGTCTAGGTTGAAGGCTTCCGATTGCCTCCAACCACCTAATAATTCCATTTACAGATTTATTAGATTACTTTAATTGTATATCAGTAGTCAAATTATCTTGGATTAGATCTCATGTTTACTTCCATCCATGTTTATTTACGGCCGACATTACTTTTCAAACGTTTGAATACATCAAATCTAGACAACATTAATCTGTTTCAGTCAATAATTCTGACAGACTTTTATGCGCATGACTTATTTCTGAGTTTTTAAGCTTCATTAGTTAACAGACATTAAGTGAAATAAGTTTCAACTTGCAGAATCAACAAAGTTCAAGATAACAAGTTAAATCAAGAACTGACATCAGTTAGAGAACCCGTGAAAACCAAGGAATACTGGACAGCTGCTTCGTTCCACTTCGTAAACTTTCAGAAGATCTCACCCATAACTTTACCAGGTGTTCAATACCCACGACCTTCAGGTTAACAGGCAAACTCGTTAACCCAACCAGCTACTGGGACTGAGATCAATGGGACACATGAATTCTAACTCATAAGCTGGAGATTATTCTGAGATGCTTACCGGTGAAGTTGTCCTGAGTCCTAGTCGCAAGTCAGGACCAGTGTGGTTGTTATGTTGCTGCTGCTGAGTGGTTAATAGTAGTTTTCCCCGTCTCCAAATTGTTATGTACTCGTCGCTGAATTATTGTTATGGACTGGTCGAGAAACTAATAGTCCTGACGCAAGAAGGCGGAAATCAGAAGACCACTAGGTTTGCTATGATACTTCTATTTTCCAAACACAAGGAGAATGCAAAAGTGGTATCACACCAAAGTAAGTAAGAAGTGTCACACAAATTATGAGAGCGAAATATATATGAAGGTTCAGACAAGGGTGTGAACAATCATTAGACAGTCTTAACATGAATGGCTAATTATAATGAAGTATCGATCCATATATACATAGCGAAATATAGCAGACATGTCAACAACCACCATATATGGATATATGTCACCAAGCAACGGACTTTCAACAAACACACATGTTATATATAATATAAGGGGAATATACATTGTTAAAGGAACAGGTTCATACAAGTGAAATGGTCACAGACTAAGCGAGCAAACAGAAAGAGAGACCAAAATACACACACACATAAATATATATATGTGGATACATATCAGTGGTTCACTGAGTCAGATATGAAGACAAAAATTCACCCACGACAATATATAATACCGTGGTTGCGGTATTATATATATTGCGAACGGGCAGAAGTTAGGATTCATTAGCCATTGAATAGAGTCTCAGTGGTTTACCAGTCAATTAGCTCACTTTTTATCCCAAAGTTCTTGATTTGATTATTGGTGACTTGATACGCGTGAACACTACTGAGGATTCCGAAACCAAGACGAAAATGCTGTCAAGTATTTCCGTGATTTAACTGGTTTTCTAACTAATTTGATTCGGTAATCTAATCATAAATCAATCCTACCCCTACAAACCAACGCTTGGAAATTTGGGATAGCCTTATCTTTTCCCTACAGAGAATTCCTCTGTGGAGCAAAATAAAATACTTTCCATATATTAATTTAAATAAGTCTAAATTTAAAAGAAAAACGCTAATGGTCGATCCATGAAACTCCCATAAGTCACTCTCCATAAAAGGAAAAGAATAATGGGGAGCAATAAGAAATAATAAGCAAAATGTGGGAGTTAACAAATTGTCACAGTAGAGACTGAGTTGTATTAGAGTGTGATAACTTATGAGGTGTTATTAGAACTCTCTTAGGTTTGAAATGGAATACAGGGCACTTCAACAGCATATCTCCACCTCATCCAGTTCTCTGCAGTCCCCTCTGGCTGACTCCATGATTACCTATACTCTTTCACTTTCTCCCCTTCTGTCACCCTCGGACATTCGCCCAACTAGTCACTTCCCATTCAGGTTCCACTCTAGCCATGTTCTGACTCTCAGTATCATTTGACGGTCTCCTTAGCTTGTGTCCGATTCGTCCCCATTTTCTTTGAGATATTTATTGAACAATAGATTCTTGATTGGTTGGTTCCCAGAATTTCTAGTTGCTAATTCTTTCTAGCTGACTATCTAACTTTCAGTATCGAACCAGTGTAGGCAGCCGATGATAAAAGTTTGCAAAGTTTCTGACCCATATAAAAGAACTGACTGACTTAATTATATTATTATTATTATTGTTCCCTTGGGTTCCTAGTGGAACATAGGTCTTCAACTGCACGTCTCCACTTGCCTCTCTCTTCTGCTGTACTTTTCACCTGCATCCATGTTAGTCCATACTGTTTCAACTCCTCTCTCTTCACACGATCTCCTCCGTGTCATTCTCGCACTGACGTTGAACTCGCCGCTTTCCTTTCAGGTTCCACTAGAGCAATGATCTGACGCGCGTGCGACGTCATCCAGTAGTGGCCTTCTCAGCGAGCCAGTGTCCAATCCCTCTTCACTTTCTCCTGAATATTTGTTGGGCGATTGTTTCTTGTTTTGTTTGTTCCCATAGTTTCTTGTTGGTGTTTCTTTCCGGCCCGGCCATCTGATCTTCAATATAGATCCAGCGAAGACGGTTGTTGATAAAGGTAACGTCTGCAACAGGCTGTTGGAAATATTTTTTGTGACCCGCCCGCCAGCTTTCTGATCCGTATAGAAGAGCTGACTGACTTGACGTTTGTATTGAAAATCCGACCGAATTTTGTTGTTGACCCTGGCTGAGTGACGAAGATTTCCAGATTGGTTTCAGGTTGATGAATGTGCTTCTCACCTTCCTGATTCTCAACTTGACATCGTCGTCCGTTCGACTGCCTGTAGTTGAGACAATGCTCCCTAGCCAGATAAGTGAATGAAGTAACCTCTTTCAAATCCCTCCCGTTGATGGTGATTGGCGCTGGATGTTTCTGCTGCTGTTGTTGTTGTTGGTTGGTTATTTTCATAACCTCCCTCCTGTCTATGTTCACCTGGAGTCCTGTCTGATTTAATACTGATGTTGAAAATCCTAATTTCATTCTTTATGAAGAGTGCGGGAGATTTCGTAACGGATTTCAAACTGATTGTGAGGTAGTACTGGACTAAATATATTCCCTAGAAATCACCAGTCTATGGAACCATCAGGAAAGATCAGAGGGAAAACTTAATTAAGCATAGTTAACATTCAACTTATTTTCTGCCTTATTTTCTTACGTTTAACAAGAATCATGGAAATGAACTAGTTCACGTAAGAAAGATATAGATTAGAACCAATTGATAAAGATCATTAGGTACACAGTCGAAGCGAATTTTGTAACCCAGCAAGACACAAAGAACTCATTTAGCACCTTTACAAGACAGTGGAACAATGGGGATTCCTCGAAAAAGTAAAAAGAATGTCGGTAGTAAAATGACACTGAGATACGTGAAATGTAAGACAGCTTTAAATCAATAGAAAAATTAAAAAGATAAAAAGTGTACAGTACGATAAATTAAGTTCAGTTAGTTGGATTTGAAACTTTGGAAGGATTTTTGAACACCAAATGATTAAAACCATGATAGAAGTAGAGACTGGAAAAGTTTTTCTTGCATACAAATCTTCTGATTTCCTATTTTGATGGCTAAGGTTTTAACAATGCTGATTAGACGCTTGTTTAATGGCTTTTGCCTTGTGTATAACTTGGACGATAGAGTTTACGGAAATACTTTTATTAAGATGTCTGTCAAACTCCTAAACGGTAGAGAAGCACTAACTTGACATCAGTGTTAAAAAAATACACATCTAGTTCTTTGTGTTAAGTTCTTTAAATCCCCCTATTGATTCTATCATTTTTATCACTAGCATCTCGCATTCGACGTTCATACAGCCCTGATGTCATGCAAGAGGTGATAAACTTCATTAGAAAAGTTTTGACCTAGAACGGGTTTCCACTTTATTTCATAAATAAAAGCATCAAAACAAACCCAAAAATGTCTGACTTATCTTCTATATTCAAAAACATGATGTATATGAACCTGAACATCAAATGTGATCTACCTGTTCATACCTTGACTGAAAAGATCTGAAACTTAATTTATTTACTAAGTTATTTACTAGTTCACCTATTTACCAGGTGGCCCCAAGCCCGAAAAAGAAAACAGAGGACTACACATGGTGCTAACGACCCGATCACTACAGAAATTTCAAAACACAGAGAAAATATAAAAACAAAAACTTTCTAGAAAAGCAAAAGTAGGCATGGCAATATCAAATTTCTGCACAATATTCGAAGATTGGAAGGCTGCTTAGATTACAAAAGAGATGAGAACGTATACATAGAAGTTCTCGAAATCTGTGAGAGCAGATGGATTAAAAGTGGACTCTTCAAACTGTTAACTGGAGAGTCAGTAATCTATTCCGTTCACTCAGATGACAGCCAAAAGCACACTGAGGTAGTAGCTATTATGATGTCACCAACAGTATTGAAAGCTCCATATTCGACTTGGAACCCAAAAGAACAATAATCAGTTATGTGGATTGTCTGAGAAGTTTTCAATGTTAAATGGTGCTAAAACACCATCCTAAGTGATTATGAAGAGGGAGACATAAGTGCATAGAAAGGATGAACTCTTTTTCTAAATCTAAAAGTTTCCGCTAAATGTTATTGTAATTTGATTATAGGGAATAAAAAGAGTGTTGCAGCGAAGAAAATTTTCTTTCCGACGAAATCATCAACTAGGCTGTACATTCCATATTAGTTTGTTTATTAGATGTATCACACACTGGAGAGACAGTATTATTTACTGGATGACGTTTCGAACAAATTTATTGTTCATAGTCATATCAGTTACAATCACACGACTTCGAAACTTGAGTTTTACAGTTTCCTTTGTCTTCTCCTATTTATCGTAATGGTAGTAGAATTCTCCAGGTATCTGGGACAGGTGTTGAATCATTCCTATTACATGTATTTTCACTTGATTCGATAAACAAAGCTTCATACTGCTGCATCTTGCCGATGGCTCCCAACTATCAAAAATAATACTGATTAATTCGGTAAAAAATTATCAATCATTCAATTTCAACAAATAGAAACATTTTTATTTATCTTAAGGTTTCCAATGCATGAAGAATAAGTTCCATAGACGTTTTCTAATGTATAAAATCAAAAGAAGTGATTCAGAGAAGAGATTCCTTTCAACGTTAGAAAGTAATCTGATTAGTAAGTATATACTGTGTCAGACAATCAATATACGAGGAGAGTGACTATATAAATAATTTAGTTATTTTTTAATTACGATGTTTGTGAAGAGCTTGTGATCATCAACCTCACCAAAACGTTTTTAAGGTTTTTGTGTCAGTCAGAACAGTTTGGGATCATATCACTGACAGTCTCCAGTCATTGAATCTTAGCACTCCAAGGATCCCAGCCAAATAGTCTACCTCTCCCTACTTAGACGAGTCAAACTAAAAGTCAAATATTCCATGGAATGACGCCATGTTTTGGTTCAATCACCCCGTCTAATCCTTTACCATCACGACCCTACGTAAATCGACGTTGTTTGTCGATGAAGGCAGTGGTTCGGCATACGCCACACAACATGACAGCCTATCGTTTATGGTATACAAACCTATAGAAAATCAAAACAAGTGATTCAGCGAACAGACTCTTTTCAACAACGAATTTATTGTCAAGCTGTACAACCATATATATATATGGTTTTTTTAAGAGGTCATATCCGGTGAGAGAATCGAATCATAGGTGTGAATGCATAAAATAATAATAGTATTAGTATGAAATGCAATTAAACCTAAAATCAAGGAATATACACATTGGGTCAAAGGAGTTATTAAGAAGACAATTGCAGCGAAGACAATTTTCTTTTCGGCGAAGTGATGATCATCTAGGCTGTACATTCGTGTATTTATATCAAATGGATGGGAAAGTTCCACAATAATTTCCGGTTAAGGGTCAAATTAATAAAAATTAAAATTAGGAATTAGAATGCCATAATAAACAGGGGGACGCATAAAGCTCAGACAAAGTAGCATCATAATCACTGAGAAGATTGACATATTGTGCAATCAGAGGTTAGAAATGTAGAAATAACAAAAATAGACGGAATATTTGGATAAAAAGTCTAGTGGGATCATAATTAATGTGACGAATAATTGTTTGTGCAAACAGGGATTAAGTATGTAGATATAGTAAAATGACAAATTAAACAGGAATTTCAGATATGAAAATATGGTAGTGTAAATAGGGATTGAGAAAAACTTAAAAATAACATGAATAAACAGGAAGTTTGGATAAGAAAGGGTAATGGGATAGTCATTATTATAAGAATTACCTGTTTATGATGGCCACGGCAGGGACGTATTTCTTTTAGATACATAGCGTGGGTTTGAGCTTTTGGATGGTTAGTGCCTCGGCTATGCCCAGATGTCTTAATTTCACTCCCTTTGATAGGTGTGATCGAATCTTGTATATTATTCTGAAGGATTTTTCTAATGGTGCTGAATGTCCTGAATTGACCAGATGTTCTGCCACTGAACTATATACCCGTTTTCGTTCTCCTTTTTTACTAGTGAGGCTGGATAGTGTTCACGAGCGCGTTTTGCAAGTTGGCGCATGCTACGTCCGATGTACTCAGCTCCACAAGAGCAAATAAACTGGTATATGCAGGTTGAAGTGGCCCTTGATCGTAAATTATTCTGGAACTTTCCCACCCACTTATTACAAAATACACGAATGTACAGCCTAGTTGATGATTTCGTCGAAAAGAAAATTTTCTTCCCTGCAACACTCTTTTTTATTCCCTATGATCAAATTTGTATATTCCGTTATCGTAATTTCACGGTAAATCGAGGAAATCTCGATGCTGTTAGTAAATATACTCATCAAACTTCTGTCAGTATTCTCGAGTTTAAAAAAAAATCTAACTGGATAGTATCTGACTGGAATTGCATATGCATGTAAGTACATCCTTTATTTTATTTGAATATTCCCTTGAGTTCCAAGTGGTACATAGGGCTTTAACAACACATCTCCACTTTGCCCGATTTTCTGCCATCTTCTTCTGCTGGCTCCATGATTGACTAAACTCTGTCATCTCTTCCTCGCTTGATCTCCTCGATGTCACCCTAGCAGTGAAAACCCACTCATCTCTTTCCATTTAGATTCCACTCGAGGGTCATTCGGCGGCCTCGTCAATGTATCTCCGATCCATCTCCACTTTATCCTACATATTTGTTGAGCGATCAACTCTTGGTTGGTTTGTTCTAGCGGAGAGTTTCTTGTTGCTTATTCTTTCTGACCATTTGATCTTTAGGATGGAGCCAGCGGTGGCGCAGTGGTTAGGACGCTCGCCGACCATGCACATGGTCCGAGGTTCGATCCCCGGCCGACTCACTCCTTTACCTCACTAAGCCAGTGATAAAACCTGGTAAAGAGGAAAGGTTGGATATGAGGCTAGCAACACTGCTACAGAAACTTCAAGCCACTAGCTTGAAGCCCTATGTTCCACTGGGAACGTGAAGGAAAAATTATTATTATTATTATTATGGAGCCAGCGAAAGTAGCTGTTGATGAAAGTCTGCAACAGTCTGTTGGAAATCCCTTTCGTGACTCCAAGTGCAAGTTTCTGACCCGTAAAGGAGAACTGACTAGACATTTGTATTGAAAATGCGAATCTTGTTCCTTATGCTGAGTGAGAAAGATTTCCAAACATAAATATTCACTATTCACACAAAGAATAAAGTTCAGTAATAATGCTGACTTACGCACCATTGGAAGCCTGACTTCAGACGTAATAATTGAAATAAATATATGTATACATGCAACTCTTACTGAATATAAATAAATGTAATAAACTGCAAGCGAAAAGGTTGAGTTATACCAGAAAGTCTCAACTTCTTTAAGTAATACGGTAAGCGAAAATTTCTTATAGAAATCAACAAGACTTGAGACAATCAGAAAAGATTTTCAGAGAAATAGATACCAAGATAGGTGATGTTCGATTTATTTCCTATCATAGTGCCATCGATATTACAAAGTCAAGGGGGTGAATCAACCCACGAAAGTTTTGTTCACGTCTACAACTAAATTCATTAGTATTACATTTAGAAGGATTTAATTTAAGACCACTGACTTCACAGAGTACCTATTATCCGCAAGACAATTCCACTTTGATCACTGAAAACTCACATTCCACGGTTATGCAGCCTTGATGCCATGGTAAAAAAGATAAACCTCATTAGAAAAATTGTGACTAAAAATGAATTCCACTTGATTCCATAGATAGAAACACCATGGCAAAACCAACGGTACATGACTTATCTTCTGCATTCATAAATTTGATTTAGCTGTTCACACCATGAACAAAAGGATCTCGAAATTCATAAGTAAAGAACTAGGTATATGAGTTGTCTGGAAAGTGTTCTGTGCAAAGAGTGGGAAAACATTAACATGAGTGAATACGAAGAGACTGACTTGAATCCGTAGCAAGAACAAACTCTGTCTTTAAAGATGAATCGATCTAAAAATTTTCCACAATAAATATAAGGTATATAAGGCTGAGTTACTATCCGTTGGGAACTCAGCTTCAGACATAATAAATGAAATAAATGTACATATATTCGTAGTTTTTACTGAATATAAATAAATATTAAATTGCAAGGGAAGAGGTTAAGTAACAACAGAAAGTCCCAGCCTCCTTACGTAATAAGTTGAATGAAAATTTTTCTCGGAAATCAACAAAGATGTGAAGAGAAATTGATGCCAATATTGGTGATGTTTGACATGTTTCCTACAACAGTGCCGTTGATATCACAAAATCCTTGGCAGTGCATCAGTCCACGAAAGTTTCGTCCACGTCTAAAACTAAATTCATTTATATCACATTTAGAGGGAGGTAGTTTAAGACCCCTTGAGTAACAAACTGGTTAACCTCAGATAAGAAGCTATTCATATCAGAATAATGTAATGCAGAAATGATTAGTACAGAGATTATCAGACCGTCAGCATATTTAATGAAATTAGCTTCATAGGTAAGTTAATAGAAAAAAAAGAAAAAAGAAATGGGAAAAGTACAAGCACCTTGAAGTACATCAGTTTCCGTAAGCAAAGAAATGGAGCGCTTTCCATTTAGTCACATTATATTGTTTCCTGCCTGAAAAATAAGCAGACAACCACCTTGTAACCCGGGACTGGATGTGCAATGAAGTCAGCTTGCTCAGTAGAAGTGCCCTCGGAGTAGAGTCAAAAACAGTAATGTATTCTAAAAGGAAGGATAGAACAAATTTTGCACCTTTATCTAGAGTAGGAACAATATTATGGTAGAGTACAATGGCAGCATCTAAAATGCTTCCACTGCATTTATATACATTGTAGAATTGTAACAGTAGATTGTGCGTTGGTGGCACAGCGGTTAAGACGCTCGCCGACCATGCAGAAAGTCCGGGGTTCGAGCCCCGGCCGGCGCACACCTTTACCTCGGTAAGCCAGCAGTGAGACTGGTAACGAGGAAAGGTTGGGCATAAGGCTAGCAACCCCATCCTGTAAAAGTAAACACTGCTACAGAAACTTCAAACCACTAGCTTGAAGCCCTATGTTCCACTGGGAACGTGAAGGAAAAAAACGGTAGATAACAAGAGACCCAACAAAGAATTTTTGGTTTGAAATTTGATATCTCTATATAGAGGAATTATGTATACCTTATCTCCAAATCGTCTTTTGCAAAGATCTTCTATGTTGTGTTATTTCTGCCCTTTGTAGTGTGTTTCTTTGTCTCCTTCTCGTGTCTCCCACTTTTTTGCCGCAACACTGGTTCAGTTTCTGTCTCACATGCCGAATCTATCTCTCCACTATTTGATATTTTTGCTCCGATGAACCTCTTCCAATATACTACTGGCAAATCTTGTCAGTAGTACACTTTTAGAAACTAAAAGTGTTTCTTGAAGCAGCACTGTGGATTTATAATTTAACTAGTGTAATGAAAAGCATTCAGTGGGCTAAAATAAAAATGTACTTTTACAAAATTTGAGATAAAAGAAAAAGAAAAGAAATTCCTCTCATCTATTTGTCATTTGTTCAAATGTTATAACACATTTAATTTCCTGTTAATGCTGATGTTGTTAACACCTAATAAATTGTATAGAAGTATCAATGCTTTCATACCTAGTAAAGTAATACATTAGAAACAGAGTAATACTGAAATATTTCTGCATTTAAACGTGATGAAAAGACAGTTTTGAGAATTGTGAGCGATATTATCTACTAGCTAAATATTGTTAGTTTATTAGAAAGAACAGATTTGTTTTTGTTTTTTTATGTATTAGGCTATGAGGCAGATTTTGTGTGAGGTTTGAGAAGACTACCAAGTTGCCTTGGTTGATTTAGACAAAGTAGAATTTGTATCTAGGACTGATAGACTGAAAACCGAGACTTAAGCCAATGAACCACACCTCGATTAAGAATATATATATACAACTGATAAGAGTTGAACCGACTGCTTGTAAGATATCAATGAAAACACTTATATAATATTAGACGGATTGGAGGCAATCTGAAGGAAGCCTTGCCTAGACCTAGGTTTCGTGCTAGTTGGCACTCATCAGTCAGCAAGGCGTATTTGCAACTATGATTGGATTCGTGTCCTTTCTGAGATCCGAACCCGCGTCACCCAGTGCCACCTGTAGTCACAGACGTTACCACTGAGCTATTTGGGCTCGCTATTCACTTCCTGTAGGACTGTAGTGGATACTTTGATTTCACATTAGTAACTAGTGTGATGTGTCTAGTCCTTTCCTTGGTGCAGATTGAATTCTATTAGTCAGGTTTGCAATGTGGCCATCATGCCACTAAGTGGCTTGCCATCACGGTGCACATTGATCGCCTTACTGACTAGTGAGTGCCGACTAGCACGAAACCTAGGTCTAGGCAAGGCTTCCTTCCGATTGCCTCCAACCCATCTAATATCATCAAATCAATGTGCACCGTGATGGTGAGCCACCTAGTGTCATGGTGGCCCCAATGCGAACCTGACTGATAAAATTCAGTCTAAACCAAACAGAGGACTAGACACATCACACTAGTATATGTTAGTAAATAAGGTTATGCTTTTTAACAAAAATCGCTCTTGAAATTTCAGCCCATGTTATATTGTGCTAAGTGTTGTTGGCCTCCACAGTGAATGTAGAGTAACGAATTCCTAGTTTGCTTGTCTTATTCTAACTAGCTTTGACATCCTGTTGCCCAACAAATATGCAGAAGAAAATAAAGATGGATTAGGCATTCTTTTAGGATGATAGCTGAGTAACCTCAAACTCTAAGCATACCCTCCAGTGGAAATCGATGACGATTTAGGCGTCGCTGGAGTAGATGATGTGAGGAGAAAATGAAAGCTTAAGGGCAATTGCGTCAAGATAGCTAAAAAAAGATTATGAGAAATAAAGTGAAATGACGTTGTGCTGCTATAGCTCTATGCGCCACTCTGAACCCAACCGAATGAATAAAAACAGACTTTATTGAAAATAATCGAGCTTTAAATTTGTGCTCTAGTGTACTCTCCATCTACTGGAATTTACACACACACACACACCTTCTTGGTTGTCATTGCGCTGAAACATAGTCAGTGAAGCCTTGAGAATTCTACTGGGATTACAGACTGTGTAGCTATTGCATCAGTTGTATCGTATTAGTGTAAGAGTCTAATATGTCATTTTTATTGTATAAAACACATCTGTCCATCATTTGAACACGATGAGAATAATCTGCATTAACCTATTTTCCAGACATTATTTTTGGTCAATCTAATATCTAAGATGTATAAAGGAATTGTGAAGTCTTAGGAATTTCAAAAACAAACCTTCTGACTTTCAGTCTAAGAACAGTTAGGTTCATGGAAGGCGGAGGAGGAGGAGGTCGTTAACTGATGTAGAAACTATTTCAGATAGTTACTATATAGGATAATTTATGATCTAGTCAGTTTGAAGCAATCTACTAATAGCCTCCAAAGCCTCAGGATGATCGGGGGCGGGTGCCTTGCGCTGCGGGTTGGCCACCCCTCCGTACACCTCTTGAAATGCTCCCATATGACCGGGCGTCTTACATAGCTTCTCCTGAGGAAGTCCTACTCACTGCCCTCATGTGGCGGAGGTGTTTTTTACCGAAGTGAGATGGCAAAAGCGGATGCCCGGCGCTCTTCACCGGGTTGACTGTCCATTGGATGACAGTCTAGGGGAGATGGCTAAACCCTGATTCCAAACCTCCAACGACTGGCGTATGAAGCTCACCGGAGCTCACCAGCAGACGTATGGACAAAGGGCTTATTGGATGCCCTGGATGTCTGGCCCCATTCAAAAAGGCGTATGAACCGGACTCCGGTCACCGGCTTCCAATGGATAGTGGACTCCCTACTCCACTCCTACTGCCTTGTTGGTCACACTTGGTTGTGTAAAGGCTAGAGCTGCACTCTCAAACAAAAGGCCAAGCGATGATGGGGACATCACTCGTACCTAATTCCCATGAAACTTCATGAACTCTCTACAACATCAACCAAATTCCAGTACTGGTCCAACAACGTCGCCTTCGGTGGTTTGGCCATGTTCTGCGCCGACCAGATGACGATCTGGTCAAATCAGTTCTAAATCCCTCGCCATTTCCATCTTGGCGATGTCGCAGGGGTGGACAGCTGAAAACATGGCTTGGTACAGTCAAGGCTGATACGGAGTGCCTGGGGCTACAAACCGTCTACGGACTCCGCCTGTGGAACAAAAATTGGATAACCCTGTCGCAAAACCTTGCATCAGATCGCCGCACCTGGGCAGCGATGATTCAAGATGTTCATGAAGCCGGCTCATCCTCCCGTAGGAGATAGCCGAAGTAAAGTAAGTAAGTAAGTAATCTACTAATATTTAAATGACCAAAACTGGATCTTTTAAATTGTATTGATCTCTAAAAGTAGTTTTTTGATCTCTAAGGTTATCATAAATTAGAACGGCACATACCAATTTTGTCTTTACATTTTAATGTATGTCACCAGTGTAATAAACAACAATCCAGTAGGGGGAAAATCTCCCCATTTTCTCCCCTCTGTCTTTTATTCATAAGCATAAATCATAAACGATTTATGACAAATGTCACATAAATTCGAAGACTTACAGACGAAAAATAACAAGTTAACAGAAGAAGCAGTCAGTGAAGACAAGACTTCAAGTGAACATAAAGAAGATGAAGGTGATGAAAATACCTGACCACCACCAATAACAACAAAAACCAATCCCTATAGAAAAGAGAATTTTTAAAGAATTCACCTCTCTCACTTATCTAAGCGGCATCATTCCGACTACAAGCGTCAGCACGGATAAGGATGTCAATACCAGACAGAATTGGAAGGGCATTGCACACTTTCAACACTCTAAAAATAGTTTGGAGACCTGTTAAACTCAGCACAACACTAATTTCGAGCGAGTTCCTCCATATGGGTCAGAAACTTGGAGCATGACATAGAGCACTTGCAATAGGCGACAGCAGACTTTTGTCAACAGTTGTCCTTCACTTGCTTCACACTAAAGATCATATGGCCAGCTAGAAAGAATTAGCAGCAAGAAATTCTGGGAACCAACCAATCAAGAACCCACTGCTCAAGAAATATCTTGATGGATCGGATACACGCTGATAAGACAGTTGAATGATATAGTGCTCTAGACCGTCGCTCGAGTGTAATACGAATAGCAAACGATGAGTAGTGTGTGTGTGAGTGTCCAAGTGTGACATGGAGGTGATCGTGTGAAGAGGAGAGCACAGCTTATGAGGAATCATAGACCCAGCTAAAGATAACTGCAGAGAACAGCACAAAATGAGAATGTGATGTTGAAGCCATATGTTCCACTTGGAACTCAAGAGAATAAAATTGATAATAATTATTATTTTATTATTATTATATCCTTTAATTCCTAGAGGAACATAGGGATTCAACTACGTGTCTCCATTGCCTTCGGTTTTCTGCCAACTTTTCACCCCACTCCAAGGCTGCCCACATCCTTTCATCTCCTCCACGCATGACCTCCTCCAAGTCACCCTCACACTGACGACCAACTCGCCGCTTCCCTTTCCGGTTCCACTCGAGCAGTGGCTTGTCTTGTGATGTCACTCACTTGATGGTTTCCTCAGGGTATGGCCAATCCATCTCTCTTTCCTCCTGCCTATTTGTTTCACAATCGGTTCTTGGTTGGTTCGCTCCCAGAGATCCCTCCCTGTTACTGATCTTTTCTGGCAGGCCATCTGATCTGATTTTGAGTACTGAGCGAAGGCAGCTGTTGATGAAGGCCTGTAGTTTGTTTGATGTGCTCTTTATGACGCGTCAAGTCTCTGATCCATCCGTATAGTAGCACTGACTGGCTCTACACTGGAGTTGAAAATCCGGATCTTATTTCCATTTTCGTGCTGAGTGCTGTTGACCTCCACACAGACTTAAGAGTAATGAAAGCTTGTCTTGCTTTTCCGATTCTGGCTTTGATGTCCTCGTCAGTTCCGCTTGTGGTTGAAACGACGCTTCCCAGGTAGGTAAAGGAGGTTGTTTCTTTCAGGTTCCTCTCATTCATGCTGGCTGATTGCTATCTGTTGTTGTTGCTGTTGGTGTTGGCCAGGAATCTTCATCACCTCTGTTTTATCTATGTTCACTTGAAGTCCTTTCCATCTTTGATGCTTCTTCTGCCAGCTTGTTGCTTTTCACTTGCATATCTTCCAGTTTGTGGGAAATCAGAAATATATCATCGGCGAAGTCCAGATCTTCCAAGTTTTCTGTGTGAGTTCATTTTATGCCTGTCTCCTCATTTCCCGTTGTCTGTCTCATTATCCAACCTACTGCAATCAGGAAGATCATTGGCGATAGTAGACAGCCTTGCCTCACTCCCGTCCTCACTTCGAAGGATTCCGTAAGTTTCCCGTTGTGTATTACTTGGCATGCAGCATTGTCGTATAACTGTTGGATGAGATGTATAATTGTCGATGGGACCCCTTGGTGGTAGCGAAGTAGTTGCCAAATCACCTCTCGATCGACGCTGCACCATCGAAGGCCTTTTCAAAATCGATGAAGTTGAGATAGAGAGGTGACTGCCATTCCAAGCTTTGTTCAATGGTGATCCGTAGTGTGGCGATTTGATCAATACATGACTTGTTTCTCCTGAATCCGGCTTGTTCCGGTCGAAGTTTTTCATCCAGGGCTTGTTTGATTCTCTCGAGGATGATGCGGCTTAGTATTTTGCTTGGGATGGACAGGAGCATAATTCCGCGCTAGTTCTACTTAGTGTGACATTTTCTAATATTACTTGCTTAACTAAGCTCTCTCTTCTGTTACATAATGTACTTTGACTCTTATCACTAAGCTCTTTCTTATTACTCAAGTTCTAGGTTAAGCTTCACAACCTTGGCTACCATTTAAGTATATTGATGATATAACAAATATTCCAAACTGATTTACTTCTATTCTTTGTTTTGCTACGTTTGACAGACTGAATATACACACATACAAAAAATAATTAGATGTGTTTCCTCAAAACTGACCACTAACTGACAGCTGTTTCTTCCTAGTCTGGGACTCTTCAATGGTGCTCATCCATGATCCCACTGGGTATCCAACCCAGAACCTTCAACCTACGATGCGAGCTCCTCAACCATTCAACCACAGGGACAAAATCCAAAAGACATGGATATGTTC
The DNA here is from genome assembly GCA_944472135.2 of Trichobilharzia regenti. Taxonomy (NCBI): domain Eukaryota; kingdom Metazoa; phylum Platyhelminthes; class Trematoda; order Strigeidida; family Schistosomatidae; genus Trichobilharzia; species Trichobilharzia regenti. The sequence goes on from OX235262.1 coordinate 58,878,659, forward strand.
TGCTGAAAAATCTCAGACTAGAACAAAACAGCTATCCATTCCTCATTGGTTTTTAATAATCTTCAGCTCGTGTTGTTTCGTGACGAAATCGACTTTGAAAATTTCTTTAAACAATTAAACTACTATTATTTTGCAAGTAGAATATTTTCATATGCACAAATATTTAGGAGGCATATTTCAGTGCAAACTTTTTGACACCAAATATTTAACCAATTAACTTAGTGACAAACTTTGTCGGTTTAAGGATCCAATAAATCCACAATCAATGTGACATCAGCCACATAGGTCAAACTAGGAGATTGGGGTCAGTTAAGCTATCAGATGATAGAAATTTAGCTACAGCTAGATGTATAACGAAACTTCCCATTTAGGCATTTAGAAGACAAAAGAAGGAGTTGAGTAAAGAATATTCTTTGCAACAACTTCTTCATCTGGCTCAACAGATATATATATATATATATATATATATATATGCAAAATCTGAAGAATAATTTTTACCTGAAACAAGAATCAATGGAGTTACATTTGGGAATCATGTGTAATAATAAAAGATAGCTTTATTAGGTACAATATGCAGAAGTTTCAGTATAGTTTATTGCATAATATTTTTCTCTTCGTCCAGGAGTTTTAAGCAAAAACAGCCATCTCTAGTACATTTTATGACGCAGTGATGTTAGATCTGAAGAATAAAATAAACACCTTCTGGTATTATTCTTTAGTCCCCAGAATTAAGCAGCAGTAGGTTGCGAACCAATTAAAAATGTGCATGAGTACATTTAGAGATGGGGCAAAGTTCAACAATAACGTCCCAAGGGATGTGAACGCACGAATGTCCTTGAACGGAAATGAGGAATTTTTGCACGAAAAATGACGTACATTTACATGAAAACACATGGAACAGGGTTTCTTTCTCTGATATGACTTAAAATTACACCCAAGTTATAATGAGGAGTATCAATTGCCAAGTTAGACTAGTTTCTCTACATGTATTCACTGAGGTGATTGAAGATGGGCTGTTTTGGGGAATCGTTTATCTTTCCTTTCTTGTTGTGCAGTCCTCCCCAAAGCCCTCGGTTGAATTACTACAGTTGCCAATAAGAGGATCGACGACCACTAACCAGGAAAATGTAGATAACAAAATAAATTAAAATAAATGACATCAAGTCTAATTCTATCTCTGATCGTAACTCTAACCTAAATCCTAACCGTAATTACAACCCTTATCCTAACCGTAAGTCTAACCCTCATCCTAACTATAACCCTAACCCTGACAAGCTATCAACAACTTGTCCAAGCAGTAATTAAAAACGTGATCTGGGTGAAATTTGCTCCCTAGTTGGTGAATATCATTGATATTTCAGCTTTGATAATGATAGGTGCGTAAGCCAATGACTGGCATGCGTTCAAGGTCATTGGAACGTTCGCACTTCTGGGACGCTATTGTTGAAATTCGTCTAGAGAACCACGGACGTAAATAAATGATCATAACAACGAGAACCAAAGGAAACAAGATGTATTGTCACGGATGAAAATTTAGGTAGTCCAGTGATTCAAGCAGGCCGCCGTATGATAACATACATAAAAACGTGTTACTAAATTGGTTATCGGATAAAATTAAGGGAAAAATTTATGCAACAGTTAAAGATAGCTAAAACAATAACACCTGGTAAAAGAGTTCGAGAAGAGAGGAAATCAACAAATTTTTACACTGAAGTAATGATGGACGATGCAATAGTGGAAGCGTCTGTACTAACTTGACCTCCTCATATGGACTCCGATGGTTTTAACTATGTGTAAAAGACGAATTTGGGAGGTAAAATTAAGGTTAGTCGGAATTGTTGGTACTAGATGGTTGGAAGCAGTCGGCCACAGGAAGCCTTGGACAGTCTAATACCAATAATTCACAGTGCACCGTGATAGCGAGCCACTTAGTGGCATGGTGGCCACATTGCAAACTTGACTGGTAGGATTCAGTCTGTACGAAAGATAGAACTAGACACATTAAACTAGTTACTGACTAGTATTCAATAACTAGTCGGTATACCGGCAGGTAACTTTAAAAGCCTTGTTAACATAAGCTTTACATTTATTATCTAAAAGATAAACTACAACAGAACCACGAACAGACGTCATCTGTCTTTTGCTTAACCACTCACAGGATAACATTCAGAAATCGGAAGATGAATCCAATCCATTAAGCTGAATAATTCATAGAAATCTTAACGATTGATATACAGCCATGTGTATTTAATCATGTAATAGGATGGAATAGGATAATTAATATTAAAAACTAATGCAGTTAGGCGAAAACAAGAGAAAGACAGATTAATCACCGAATCTCTGTTCCTCTGATCAACACCAAATCCATAGAAATCACATATGTAAAACACAATACCTATTCTGGATACATGGGAATTAGGTTTCTTTAAAAACGATACAAAGTAGGGTAGGAAGTCGTGTGAATATATTGAAGTGATTATCAGCAATAAATTGTTTTAGGAGTGTTACCCAGCTATCAGTACTAAGTCACTGTTTGATGTGGTTGTATTCTCAGAGCTGGATAGTTTATTTGCAAAGCTCTCATTGTCCCACATCTTCAGCGTATATTTCAATTCACACTGAGCTTTTACATTTCTCCACGAGTTTACTAGTCATCTTTCCTGGTGACCTTGAACGTGATTGCTTGTTTTTGTGTGTTTTCACACCCTCTAGACTACTTGTATTGGTACTGATTGTTTCCTTGACATTAAGTTTGTTCCTTTGTGTGTGAGGTTTCCTTCTTATTGGTTGATAAATTTTGTCCATCTCTACGTGTCTATTGACTGACGATTCACTGGAATACCAGGCAGCCTTCTTAAAATTCTCTAGCATTCTTGGTGTTACCTCTGTCTAATATTTGAAAGTTGGTTGTCCCAGTCGAATTGATGTCCATGGGTTTCTGTATGAAGTGATATGAGCGAGAAAGGGGATGTCATCTCTTTTGACGGCTAGCTTATGTTCGTGGATTCGAAGACGAAGGGGACGTCCACTTTGGTCAATGTAGTGCTTTTCTCAGATGTCACAATTTACTTTGTAGATGATGTTGGTTTTATCATCTTTCGTTGTTGTGGCTTTTGGTTGACATAGAACTGAATGAAGTGATTTTGTTGGTTTGTGTGAGACATCAATTCCTAAATGTTTGAAGAGTCTTGCAGTGATTTCTGAGATGTCCTCACTTCAAATTGAAGTATACGCTGAAGATGTTGCCTAGTAGGGCAATGAAAGCTTTGCAAATTAGCTATCCAGCTCAGGGAACACAATCACATCAATATCATCCACCTGAGCTACAGATCTTCATCATATCTAGGTTACTCATTGTTATATACCAAATGAAATTATCTCATATGGAATGGTATCTCCTTCAAGTTTCACACACCCAACTATGGAACTAATGTACATCTGAAATAACTTGGCAAATAGAAATGTTATATCTCGAAATGTTGTATGCAAAACTTGTATATTCTCTTTGGATTGATACCTTATCTTCAACACTATATCTAAAGTCTTCCCACTGCAGTCATCCTTTCAGGCTTTTTTTATTTCCTTCACGTTCCCCAGTGCAACATAGGGCTTCAGGCTAGAAGCTTGAAGTTTCTGTAGCAGTGTCTATTTTACTGGATGGAGTTGCTAGCTTCATGCCCAACCTTTTCACCTTACCAGGATTATTTCTGACTTAGCGGATTAAGTGAGTGTGTCGGCCGGGGATCGAACCCCGGACCACATGTATAGTCGGCGAACGTACTAACCTCTATGCCACCAACGCACATCCCGTATACACGAATGTTTAATACTTTTGTGTTGTATTCATTTTTAGGACCTGATTCATTCGCTTAAATTCTCTAGTGATTAACAGATCAATAAAGAAAAAATCCCCATTTAAACATTTAGGAAACAGAAAGATTGAACGAAGAAATATTTGTGGAGTACGTAACAATGTGATTGTACACTTTTTGGTTATTTGTAGAAATTAGAGATATTGTACATGATTTTTGTTTAAAACGCTTCTTGTACAATTGAAAAAATACACTCTGCTGTTGGAGACTTCGCCTTCTCCTTGGTTATTTCTGCTTACCTGCTCAACTCTCACCGTGTTGTATACTTCGGATTTATTGTAGGAGTCTACTACTCTCAACCGAAGACGTCTCTACAACCGGAACACAGCAGCTACAGCAGACGCAACCCAAACAGTTAACGTACCCGTGGGTTATATAAATAATTTGTAACAGAGGATTTAAACTTTATATCCAAGTAATCCTTTTTGTTGATATAACTCATCATTGCATTTTTGGTAATATATTGTTATTTAACATTTCATTGACTTGGATTATATTTCTCATATTTGTAATATTAGTGAACTCTAATATTAGTCCCCTACATATTTACCTTTCAATTAGATCCTCATCTCTGGCTCTACTCTAATATACTATCAATAAAGACTACTCAATTTACTGATGGACAACACCTATAGGTGAAAGCCTACTGGAAAACAGGCGGCTTATGTACATTCTTTCTACAAGATGCGGCATGTTTGAGATTCAGTAAATGAGAAGATATGATACAGAATTATTAAGAGTATGTTGGAGCAGATGAGATGGATGTTTACTCTGCGAACTGCTCACTGGAAAGTCAGTAATCTACATCAGTCACCCGGACGACGACCACAGGCACACTGAAGAAGTGACTATCATGACTTTACCAACAACACGAAAGTCTCTTATGCATTGGAAACCAATCTTCCTCAAGATAATGACAGCTAGATTCAGCTCAAAGGTATAAAAGAAGAAGTACTTCAAGAAACAATTGCAAACATCAATTGACAATATCCCAACCAGTTGACGATATCAAAATCCTAATAGGTGACATGAACAGGAAATTGGGAGCTGACAATACGATGAAAGGACTCATCATGAGTCGAGAGGCGCCCAGTGAAATGAATGAGAAGCTAAAACTCTATACAAACTTCCGCACTTTTAGTGATTTGGTGATTGGCGGGAGACGTGTACATGAACAAGTACATCCATATGGTGATGTGGCTTTTGCCAGATGGATACACCGAAATTCACAGAAACTTCAGCTGAATGTTCCTCGAGAAAGTGGAGACGCAGCCTGTTGGACAAAAAGTGGAGGAGAGGAGTAGATGTGAGCTCAGCTCACTGTCTAGTGCGATGAACCCTTAAGTTCAAGTTGAAAGCCTTCAAAGAAACTGGAGATAGACTGCAATTCAGGTTCAAAACCCAGAAACTGAAGCGGATAACTACAAAGGACGCCTTCACTGAAGTCAGTCATCAGGAAAACCTCAAAGGCACTAAGCAGTAAAACCTGGGAAGCCTGTGTGGAACAGCTCTACAGGTCTGTGAAAATGATGTGTAAGCAAGCCTGAATGCACAGTTTAGTGAGAAAGATATGGCTGGACACGGAAATGCCTCGCCTAAGGCATCTGGATGCTGACATAGTAGAAAAAGATGGTGAAGTAGAAAATCGACCGTTGTAAAGATGACCAATGGTATGAGAAGCTGAATATAACCTACAGATCACCGAAGAAAAGTATGAAGAAGAGTTTTAGGAAAGATAAAAGATGTGTCTTCATGTTCCAACGCAAAAGCAGAATTTGAATTATAGTATTTGATGGATTAAAAACCATCCATATAATTTATTCTACTGAATAAAAAATAAGTAGGCACTCATCGGCCAAATTTTTTTCTTTTTTTTTTCTTGATTTACAGCTTGATTCCAACTGTTTTTTGGTACAAGTATGGAATTTTCAGCATGGATGTCGGTAGCCCAAATTCTGCAGGCCGACCATAGATATCAGGTGTACTTCGGCAGGGGATCGAACCTGGGTCCATGTGCATGGTCGGTGAGAGTCCTAACCACTGTGACACCGACAACATAATGATGAGTGTACATTCTAGCTAATCTCATTCAAAAGACTAACTAGTCACATCGTGCTGTCTTTAATCTCCGTTTATATTGTTATTACCCTATAGAAGAATTATTACTACGTTCTAATTTTACTTATACACATTTTAAATTTATCATGAAGTTCAACTTATCACCCATTTTGTTAGCTAGTTTATGCCGAACTAGATCGTTCAACAGACCATGCCAACACAGAAGATGGGAATATGTATGACCCAGAAAAAAACTCTAGAAGACCTATCTTCACTGATGAATTACCTTTGACATCTTGCAAGTCCGAAGGTGTGAAGACGAAAACCAAAAAATTGGTAGCAGAGGCAAGCACCAAATACATGACATCAGGTGGACAAACAAAAGACAGAAGTAATAAAAAATACCTAACCATAAACAAAAGTATCAATCACCGTCAACAGAAGAAACCCTTAAGGAAGTCTGTTCCTCCGTTTCAGATACAGGCTCCACTCATGATGATTTCAAAGCCTGGACTGGAAATGCAAGGAACACCATCATTGCTCTGAAATCAATGTAGAAATCTTCTACACTTGTACTTCATGCCGATGCATCACTTATTCCAACCGAATTATCAGTAATATACCACATGAAATTCCTTCAATTTTGCAAAGATTTTATTCAGAAAGCCAAAACAAATATACAGAGTAAGTTGAAGAGTTCAACTGATGATAGAAACCGCGTAGTTCTTTTTCCGGTGAATCCCGACACATCTTTCTGATGTTATGCCATTGACTCATCATAAAGAAACTTTATCACTTGAACTTAAATTTTGTGTTCTTCGTATGCAATTTCACGGATTTAGCCATCGATGCTAAGTTCGAAAACTTATATGACCAACTGAAACCTCTTGTCGCAACATCCGATGAATGTCGGGGTTGATTTAAAGCCAATAGAGCTCACAAGTTTTCAAGCAACAACACAAAAGAGAAAAGCATTTTAACTCCCCAGCATTCCAAACCATTAAAAGAGCTATGGGAAAACTAGAATATAACAATTACGACACTTGATAAAGGTTCTGGAGTTGTCATCATCAACATAAGTGACTACAAATCAAAAATGTTATCTTTTTTTCATGATAAAAAGAAATTCAGCCGTGATCTCTCCTCAGAAGATATTCACTTGTTGCAAGGCACAGTGACAGCTAATCTAGTGAAGCTTCTTCGCCTAAATCCTATAAGTAAAGCTACATTTGACTCTAAAACAATCAGAATGTAAATCCCTGCACATGTATGCTTTACCAAAAACATATAAACCCAATAATCATCTACGTCCTATATTGTCAGTGTGCAGATCCCCAACACAAAAACTTGCTAAATGGTTAGTGGAATTATTGCACCCAGTGCAGACAAATCACAATTCTGTGAGTATGTACTAAAATATACATTTGAACTAATTAATTGTCTTGATTCTATTGATATTATGAATAAAAATATGTATTCTTTTTACGTAGACTCTTTGTTCACTAATGTGCCTTTGTTTAGAACAGTTGACATTTTGTGTGATTACATTTCCACACATAACTTTTTCATCCCGTTCCCTATATCTTATTTAAGGGATTTATTACGTCTGTGTACTAGCAATGTCAGGTTCGCATTTGAAGGCGACTGTTTCCGTCAGGTTGATGGTGTTGCTATGGGAAGTCCGTTAGGGTCCGTTCTAGCAGATACCTATATGGCGCATATTGAAAGTTTATCGAAGGATTTAATTGAAAATGTGCCACTATATAGAAGGTAGACGACATTGGAATCACAAATGATAAGCCTTGTTCCACCACCTAAATTTTAAATCTAATGAATGAAGTTCAGAATGGCATATCACTTACGTTTGATTCAAAGGAAGATAATTGTTTATCTTTCCTAGACATATTGCTTAGTCGACGGCTTAATGGGCCAATAAAACGACCTATCAGTAAACATTACTGTATAACACTGTGAGACTTTATCAAAACAAAATTTACCCATAATGGAGTTACACTCTACCACAGTGCACAAGTTTTATTCTTATATTATTTATAGAAAACCTACTCGGACAGGACAGTATCTTAATTATCACAGTTTCTGCCTGGCCTGTTCGGTACAAAAGAGCCTTAGGGAGTGAGGTGCCTCTTCAGTAGAATCCAACGAATATGTACTCAAGGCAAACTTGATGAAGAAGAAAGAAAGTTGACACAGACTCTGGTTGATAACAATTATCCAGACAAGTTCATTAGGAGATATTAAGTAGCCAGAACTCCAGGAACCACTCTCCAACTTATCACTAAGAAATATGTGTACATCAAGCTACCCTATATGGAGGATCGTAGTAGTAGCTTGAAAACTAGACAAAGATTGAACGCCGCTGTTAAAATTCGTTTTATGCAGCCCTTTGAACATGCGGAAAATGATGTCACATCCCACTGTATTTACCAATTTGAATGTACGTGTCGACAAATACATAGGAGCGAGGGTTCATCGATTTCTGCAAGTAAGGCCTTCAAAACATACTCCTAAATGGATCCAGAAGCGAATAGAACCTTCAAAACCCATTAATGGTGAGAACAGGAGACCTAGCTTCTCTAATGCGGAACATATTATAGAGAAAGGACATAAAATTGATGTTCACACGTCTTTTTTAAACCTATCTATAAAATGTGTTTGGGGCATATCCTAATGTTTGTGGAAGGCCTAGCAGTTATTTCGTTTAAGGCGTCTGTATGCGCTCAAAAACAGTTCATCATCACACTAAACCTTTCTTCGTAAACTTTGTTTTGATACCACAGCAGATGTACCATTACCTCTCCTAGTTGGTTTAGTGATCTTCATTGTTATTTTAACCTTCAATAGGTCCTTTTAACTTTTGATTTTCTCACCACTTAACTCTTTAAAATAATTAGTCCCTTTGACAAATTTGAATAAGGCATTTACAAGGCAAATTTCATCAGATCATGGTATCATTTAAAGTATTTCAATTATATTTCAATAGTTTACACACAATGATAAGTTTTCTTATTGGTAATATTTCGAGCAGAATTACTGCCCGTGTTCACACCACTCTTGGAATTGTTTTGTTCACACATTTATGATATATAGTTCATTATTTTTTTTTACTGATATTAATGGTATCATATCGTAGTTTCTTTACTACCACTTTACAACTAACATGGTTCACAATAATAAAATAAAATGCATGACAATTACTCAGTGATATAAAACAAAAGTACATACTAATGACCAGTCATAGTTTTAAATAGGTCAAATTGTCCAATGGTAGGCGAAGGTTGAAGTCTATCGTAGTACTTTTTGTACACATAGTTTGGGATGCATGCCATGAATTCAAAGTGCTCCCATCACCTCTGATAACCAACCTCGAACTAGAGTTATGTGATGAAATAATTGTGAAGCCGTCATTAATATTGATTTTGTGACTTGACATTAATAAGTGCTTTGCAATGGATGAGTCTGGATTTCTATTCAGATTAATTGCATTGGGATTTTCTGTGTTTTAATAATCAATTTGGAAAATGTTCTTTTCAAGGATATTGAACCATCCTTTGGTTTTACCTATATACGTGTCACCGAAACTCCTGGTGAACTTGTAGATACAGTTTGAAGTAGAATGCACAGAATTTCGTCCTTTAATCGTAGGCAAAGGGGTCGTAAATGTTCGGCATGTGAGGGAAGAGATGTGGCTTAAAATGTGCGCTTCATGGCTGACCAAAGTATTTCACCTGCATTTAATCTGAATAGAAATCCAGCATCATCTATTGCAAAGTACTTATTAATGTCAGGTCACAAAACCAATGTTACGATCGCAGGCGTTCACGCCTGAGCAGTCCTAAACCGGGATGAAACACTGTCTAGTGTCTCCTTGTTTTCAATGCTCTCCTTCACTGATGATACTGTTTGGTGGCGAAATCTAAAGAATAAAATTTATTAATGCGACATTTATAGTCACTTAATACATGTGATATATGATAAAAGAAAGTCATGAGGATAGACAAATATTGTAAGAGGGTTGACGAAAGTTGGAGTAAACACATCAGTGAATTCCTGGGAGACAATCTGAATAATTAACGAGTATAGTCTCGTAACAAGGTGTATCGCAGAGGTCACGACAGATATTCTAACTGCATGAAAAAGCTGATAAAACACAATCACGACAGACAAACGATATACGTGATATGATGACAGCTAACTTGTAGGCGCGTAATACAAAATCCACCATTTCAGGATATCCAAAGCGTAATTGACTGCCTTCCTTCTACCTACACAACTAAACTGCAAGCAATGAACGGAACGGAACGGAATCAAACATCACGTGTTTGAATTTCTTCAGTTAGTTGATTTTGTATTATGAGCCTACACGTATGCTGTAATCATATCTAGTGTAACGTCTGGCTGTCTTCATGGTGTTTTAACAACTTTCTCATACGGATAGAATATCTGTTGTGGCGTTTCATATACCATCCACGAAAACACCTCGTGATAGCGCCTACTCTCACTCGTGAAGTGATGAAGATCATTACTAATTACCCTGTCTTCATGATTAACAAATAGTCTTGAAAATAAACTCAACACAACCATGCAGTTCCTTTCTAATCTAACTGCATTTTTATACACCTCATCGATAGGTCAGTGTTGTTGTTTTTGTAGTGAGACAAATAGCACAGTTTATCTGAGTCTGAATAAACCTAGAAGAAGGCCAATAAGGCTTAGCAGCCACCGAATGACCTTGAGCAAACAGAAATACCAGCATTAGTGTCAGCCTTGTGTTTGTAGAATTTCCCGATGATCTGACTTATCAATTTTTGATGTCTACGGTTAGAATTGATGCTTCGATTTGATTAGATTAAGGCTAGGAATTGGAGATAAGGCCAAGTGAAAAGTTAACTGTAGAATTACTATAAAGGTCGGGAAGCTGTTGGATAACGCAGAATTATCCCACTAAGCAGTCTGAATACATTTAAATATTCATCTTATCAATAAACTCAGGGTTTTCTACAGTCTTCACAATCATACAAAACAGCAGAAATACTGCACTTTCATTTCATTAATGTTGACAATGACGTCGTCATTTGAACACATACAGTAACACATAGTAACTTGCTAAGACTATTCAATATTGATCAGTCACTAGGGCGTAATAGACGTCATGAATGAAATCCTCTTAGTATTCCTACTGACCGAATCCCACCAGTCGTCTTCTGATAGGTCCCACATATTTTGGTATTGACTGTTTAAACTTGCATTTATGGTATGTTGTCATTCTCACGCATTATGGTAGTGACTGCTAATTTTGTATATCATCATTCTCACGCATTTTGGTAGTGACGGCTAATTTTGTATATATGGTATATCATTCCACACATTTTGTTACTGACTGTCAATGTCGCACATATGGCATATTAGCATTTCTCACACACTTTGTTATTGGCTATTAAGGTCAATTATTTCAAATGCTGTAGCTGTCCATATTGTTGTAAAATGTATAAATACCATGTTTCTTTATCGTTGTCGCACTTCAATACACAGTCACCGTCCAGCCTTTGTCTTTTGATATTTGCGTGCTTTACCAAGTCGGAAGGTACGACGAGCAGATAGGCATATAGTTCAGGCGCAGATCTTCCCAATGTCATCAGCAAGTCAACGAACCCACTAGTCTCATGAACTCTGAATGAATACTAGGTGAATAGGGACAATCGACAGGAAGTCCGAAACGTAAGTTTCATCCCCCTCGCCGCCACTCCTCAACAAGGCATATCCACCACATCAGCGAAGACGATAACACATCCCAAATTCCAACTCGTGTAACTCAGTGCTTCAGTCAACGTCATTAACCACTGAACCATCCATGATAAGGAAGACTACTGGTTACAGTCAAACGAGTGAGTGTGAAAACACCATGCTGACAAGTGCCAGAGTTTCAAACAGATTGACTCCAATTACTTAACTACAAATAACAAATTGCGTCTCCCTCATTCCTTCGCATTTCAACTGGAACACAGAGTCTCATACTTGACCCCTCCAGATTGAATGAAGAGAGAGAGAGAGTTCCTTCTCATCTAGTGGAACTACTACTAGTCACATAACCACCACTCACGCGATTCTAACGCTTACTGTCTATCTGTCTGGTTTCAACATAGAACTTTGCACCGCTGTGCAACACATCGAGCTGCCACACTTCACTCAGCACACAAGGCAAGAGCAGAAAGTAGAAGAAATACGAAATACAGACAATAAACAGAGATATGAAGCAAAACAAAATAGTAATATCGAAGAACAATTTACTTTTATTGAAAATTACAACTCACAAAGAGTGGATGCATCTGCACCACCACCGAGAACAACTTTGAACCATATCACCGATTGTCTCTAGCCATTGGTGTTTACCGTCCCGAGAACCCCAAACAGGAAGTTTACACCTTCCTACATGACTTAAGCTAACTATTGTGGACTTCATTGACTGATGAAGCCATGTTTTGGTTTGACCACCACTGGCTCTTTTCCAACCTGACCCATTCTGTGTCAGCCAACATTTCCCGTAGAGGAAGTCGATGAATAGGCATGTGTAACACATGTCCTAACCATCTAACCCAATCGATGTACCTTCACAGTCTCATATATTGATTTACCCTCGTTATCTAGCACTCGACGCTAACTTCAATATTGCTCACCCTATTATACACCCTATTATTCCCACGGAAAGCACTTATCATCAAAGACAGCGAGCCAGGCTTTTCGCGTTTTCCACTTTTAATGGTCATGTCCACAGCCATAAAGGAGTACAACGAGAACTGTTCAGCAGTCACCACGCCCTCTTATTCGAAAGCCAGCCGGAAATCACGTCCACTAAGCGAGAGATGGCGTAATTTGGCATATGCGAAGCAAGCCTTCTGTGTCCGTGCTGAGATTTCGTCAGCGATCAACCCACTGGCACTGGCTGATGCAACTCCCAAATAGGTGGAGTGGTAAACACGCTCCAAGACATCACTTCCTGTCTTTAAGCTAGGAGTCATTGTAGTCCAGCCCTGTAGCATCATCTTATTTTTTTTATTCCTTGACGTTCCCAGTGGAACATACGGCTTCAAGCTAGAGCTTGAAGTCTCGGTGACAGTGGTGTTCAATTTTACGGGACGAAGTTGCTAGCCTCGTGCCCAACCTTCCCTCTTTACCATTCATATTACTGACTTAACGAGGTAAAGCAGTGAGTCGGTGGCCGGGGATCGAACACCGAACCACGTACGGCGTGGTTGGCGAGCATTCTACCGCTGTGCTACCGACCCAGTCATCTTAAATTTGACCGGAGCGAATCGCATGCCAAACATTCGCAGATTGCAACTCAGGCTGTTCAGAAGACTCAGCATTTTGACGGCGTCTTCACCTGGGATGAGGGACTACATCATCTGCATATTCTAAGTCAACGAGATTATTCCCTGGTAACAAGTCAATCCCTGAGTCTCCGGAGTGAGTTACGGTCAAGTCCATTATTTAATCTACGATGAAATTGAATAGATATGGGGACAGAGGACAGGTCATCCCTGACGGACACCACTAGATGTCAACACTTCAGATAACAACTCACCCCAAGCTCACAACTGGCTGACTGCGTGAGCTGAAGTAGAATGAGTGCCCTGATCAGTGCAATGTCTAGTTTTCTCGGTATTCCTTTCAAAGGAAAACATCGCCAGAGTAAATTCCGGTCGACAGAATCGAATGCCGTCGTTGGGTCAACGATTGTTGGATGACGTTAAGTATAATTATGTCATACAATAAGTCCAAGGGTGATGATATGATCATAACATCCTCTTACCGGTCTAAAGCCTGTCTACTACTCTCGTCTTTCTGCCACTCGACCGCCTATAAACGGCTGGTAAACAAGGCGAGATTTAGCAGTGTGTCGTCCCGAAATAGGATCACGACGAAACTGCCCAATGACGTCAAATACCTAAACAATCAATAATCTAAAGCAAATAATCCCTTAATAAATGTGGATAGAGTTAAAAGAAGAAACAACTATCACTAAGATGAATGGGAGGACAGAAAACTGTTCCCACTGTATTTTCATGAACCGACACCTCACCTATTAAACGCACGGGATACACAACTAAACTCATTAGTGCAGACATGTGACAAAACCGTCCGAATTCACGCAAAACTTAATGACTGACCAACGGAGTTAACAGTCAACACGATTCGCTTCGTAACAAGCAGCTCGGCCGATAGCAAGGTTTCCGGAACCCTCTCCCGAGGCCTCCCACACCACGATGAAACAGTCATCCAGTGCCCCATGGTTCTCCATCCTCTCCATCACTGACAACACTCTTTTGACGAGAAACCTATCATCTGAAATTAAATCAGAGAGTCATTCAAATAACTCCACGTGTGAATCTAGGCGACTCCCATTTTATCATATGTAAATCGTTAGTCAACTTTACTGAATTTTCCAGGGTATCAATATCCCACAAATACTCCTTCTCTCGAAGCAGTCTTCTTCTTCTATCAAACAATACCCCAGTAATCTACAATGCACAAATTACTAACCAACCCACTTAATCAGTGTACTTAAGGCATAGTCGAAATGCTCATTCTCAAAAGCCAATCAAAAACTGTCGGAAATCTGTATGGCCGCTATACCACTCACCTACAAAATCTCATCAACATCACACTTCCCATCACCTACATACAATAATAATAATAATAATAATAATCACTTTATTCCACAACAATAAAAATTTACAGCATGGAATTTTCAGCGTTTCTTTTACATATTGCAATGGTTTAGCTCTGTTTATAATTATATAAATGTATAAAATGTCAAAATATTGATAGTTAATAGGAAAAAACAAAAAAAAATTATAATAAAAAAAAACCCAACAAAATCACACCATTCTAGGTCATAGTGAATAATAAATAAATAATATAACGAATAACACATGCATAACAATATGCATCATTACATTTTATAGTTTAGTTATTGATTCAAAAGTTGCAAAAGTTCTTTTCTGATATTTGTCTCTTCACACAATACTCGTGCCAAATATGGAACGGTCGAATTTTTATATTTTGTAGTACGAGCATAAATGTTTATAAAATTTCTTCTGGTCTTACCCGAAGAGATACAAGGAAGCAATTGTGAATAAAGAGGATGTTCACTATCAGATAAGATAACTTTAGCTAAGTGTTTACAAGAATTCATATGCCTATTGACAACAGTGTCATTTAGGTGAGTCAAAGGGATAGCACTGACCCTACTTACAGCCCTCAATGTTCTTCGTAGTATTATATGGTCTTTCTTGAGTAGCCCAGGGAAGAATAATGGAGAACAATAAAGAATGATGGGCAAAACACATGAATTAATAAATTGTATGATAAGAGATTGAGTTATACCTGAGTGTCTCAACTTCTTTATGTAATAAGTCAGACGGAAAACTGTCTTAGAAACTATAAGAATATGAGACGACCAGCAAAGGTTTTATTATTATTATTAAAAAAAAAACAACCAGCTCTCCACAATCACCGCTCTCATCAACTTTGTTACGCGAAAACTCTCTTTGTTCACACGAGAAAAAAAAACCATGCTAATAATTCTACAATAGCAATGGTATGAGTGAGTGTAGACAAAAAGTCTGCCTTCCTATTGGCTGTAAGCAGAAGATTTTCTCTACCCCATGCATCGCATCGATTGATCTAGCTGGATGGATTGACCTAGCAGCTAGTAGTGGGCTGCTTAGCGAATTCGACCAATGACTGCGCTGATCTTGTCGACCTTGGTAATTTAACTGTGAAAAGGTCATAGGAAGAAATGTGGCTCTACTTTCCGAGAGATGGTAGTATTTAAATGGAGCGGCGTAGGCTAGCAAGTTTGTCTCGTGTCGGTTCTCATCAAGTCATTCTCTTGAATCATGTCTGGTCGTGGTAAAGGTGGTAAGGGTCGTCCTCCGTGCGATGACGGTGGATAATTTTTCCAACGTGTGTGAGTGGTGAATGTTTTGTGACCAGTGAGTGGTCCGCACGAGAACGAATCAAGGTCCTTTTTAGGACCACCACATCTTGATTAACCAATGTTGTTCAGCTTGTTTCTTTTATTTTCGCAAGGGATTGTGGCGATGGGAGGAGAGTGAGTGGGTTTGCAGTTGTCGTTTATGTGCGCGGTGAACAGTTAGGAGGTCAATAATCGGTGGCAGTTGAGGTATCTAATCAGCCCGTGCTGTTGCGTCATGCACTTCGTGTAGCTGTGGTTCTATGTAGCTTTACCTCGATGCCCTAGGCTAATAGGACTGATGATTTCTGAAATTGTTTGTGCGTTTCGTCCCTTTGGTGAGTATTCTTATTGATACAGGGTACCAATTGCAAGATGGTAGAATGGTCGGCTACGCGCAGGTTTTTCTGTTCTCGACTTTCGTCATTAGGCCAAAGTACCATTCAGTTTCTCAACTCGGAAATTCTACCGCTTCTAGAGACCGGAACACGTCACTAGTTACATCGTTACACCCGTAGTTTTCTGATGTTTCATGTGTGAACAGAATTCCCTCCCCCAGCGATGTCCTGTCTGTTCCTGATCATGGTAACATTATTGGTGTACTTGAAGGAGAACAATCAGTAGGCCCATTGAGTATGAGTTCCATGGTCATCGCTGTCGTGATAAACTTATTACTTGTGTCACAAACATGGCTCGCGAAGACGTCAACGGGTCACAGACTAAGGAAGCAGATACACCTGATCGATGAAACTCTTCCCGTACAGACAGTTATGTAATTTGGTTTGAAATCTTTAAATATTCCCATTTATAATATTAGAACACGACATATAAGCGAACAATATTGTTTTCAATGAGATCTTCTTCAGGCTTTACTCTAATTTACATAGACCTGTATATATAAAATTTTAACCAATGACGGTGATTTTGTGGATCAAATAATAATAGTAATCATAATAATACAAATAATAATAATAGTAATAATAATGTGGTAAATGTTTTGAACGAAGTTAATAACGATGATTATAATAATAACAAAATATTGTTGATAAGGCTTATATAGGTGATAAGAATAACAAAGTTAGTATATGCATATATGTAGACAATTCAATAAATAAATAAATTAGGTCAAATCAAATGGAACGATAATCAGAGTTTAAATGAATATCATAAAAGTACGAAGGAGAGGGATGATAAGAAAGGGTGGGAGGGTTTTGAATAGAATTCACCTAGGCCAAGGGAGAGACAAAGGTAGAACAAATTTCTTTTGTATACAAAGACTAGGATTGTTCTCTCGAATTCCCATAGCTTCGGCTAAGTGTAAAAGTCGGGTTCTGATTCCGTTCGAAAGGCTTGATGGAATGCGGTAAATAACTTTGAAAGCACTATTTTTGTCCACTTGGTGACCACTATCAATCAAATGTGCCAAAATAGAACTTCGTATGGACTTTATTTGACCTTTTCCGAACCATGAAGGAAGATGCTCATTAATGCGTTTGTTAAGCTGCCTAGTTGTTCGGCCTATATAGCTTTCTCCACAGGAGCAACTAAATTTATAAATACACATGGAAGTGGCACAACTCGGTAACTTATCTTTCACTTGAGCAATCAAAATTGGCCGGCTGGAAAATGACAAACAGAGGGTGGCGGCAGTATAAGTCCGTTTTATCGCTCTCGATAATCTCTGATGTAAGACTTCACTAGCCACGTCCCCATTAAATTGCAGTTTGATGAACAGTTGTTTCTTTTTAACTGTTATCGGTTTCTCTTTATTATACTTCGCATTCATGTGTCTCCTGACAAATCTACTAGGATAACCCATTTGGACTAACATATTTTGGATGTATCCTAGCTCATTCTCTAGAGAGTCATCTGTACAGATGCGTCTTGCTCTATTAGTCAGGCATCTGACCAAATTGATTTTGTAACGGATTGGTACATAACTGAGGAAATGTGTATATTGTCCTACAGATGTAGGTTTTCTATAGACATCTCTCTTTAGTGAACCATCCTCTCTTCTGCTCAATTGGACGTCAAGAAAATGTAGTCCACCATCATATTCTTCTTCACAAGTGAAGATGAGTGATGGATGTGCATCGTTGAACTTTTTTAACATTTCATTCTTGTCAGCTTTCACATCAAGAATAATAAAGGTATCATCAACATAACGAAAATAAGAATCAGCTTTTTCTATTACTTTTTTCAATGGACCATTTTCAATCTTGGCAAGAAAGAAATCTGCTAACATTGGCCCCAACGGAGAACCCATGGCAATACCGTCGATTTGCCTGTAGTAAAGGTTGTTAAATATGAAATGTACATTCATAGTACATCTTAAAAGCAACTCTTTCAGACTACTAACCGGTATTCCGATGTCGATCTGTTTTTCTAGTATCTGTTGGCATATGAATTCCACAGTCTCCATAAGTGGTACATTGGTAAACAGTGATGCTACATCGAGGGAAAGCATTTGCTTTCCATTTACATTAATATCATCCACGTTAGCAATAAATTCAAAAACATCTTTAACACTATGATTTACTACCAACTTGTGTAATGGTTGGAGGAGTTCACCTAGCCACTTTGCCACTCCATGGTAGGTAGAGTTTGACATATCCAGGACTGGACGAAGAGGAAGTCCTGGTTTATGTATTTTGGGCAGACCGTACAGACGTGAAGTATTACTTCCAGTAGGTTTAAGACGGTTATATGCTGCCTCTGAGATTATTCCGCTTTTTCTCAGTTCCTTAAGCGTGTTGGTTAACTGCTTTTCAGCATTTCAGTCTTGTTCTAATATTATAAATGGGAATATTTAAAGATTTGAAATCACGTGTGGATCCCAGTGCATTAAAGGCACTCAATGAGTACTTGAAGTATAATGCCAGACTCACGGAAGCGAAAACTTGTTTAGATTTTATAAATGACTGTTTAAATAATAATCGATATCCTAAAATTTATTGGAAATCTCTTCGTCGTAATAAAGTTTATCCAAATTCCCGATCACTGAAACGTTATGCACTTAACCAATTGGACTCTTTAAAAATGTACATTTCGGATATAGAAAGAAATTTATCACAGAAGAAATATGCAGTCGATGAACTTCCTCAGGATTTATTATTTGATTTCATTGAGTATGTCGACAGTGTTAGTCAAAATAGAGCAGAGAAAAGGAGAACGAAACTTGTCAAATCATTAGACAGTCAAAATCCTGAAAAGGATTCCCCTTCATTCCCTTCAGACCCGTATCGGTATGTCCATAATTTTTCAAGTGTAACACTAGATAAATTACAGTTAGAAGCATTATCATTGGGTCCTAGATTTTGTGACCAAGGGTATAAGGTCAACCAACTCGATACCAACATCCAGTTTGAAAACTTCCTCCTACAAACGAAAGATTTAACCCCAACATCAGACGATGAAGTCGCTAGGTTCAAAACAACACTAGTCGACAGCTGTCAACAGTATAAAAACAATAGTCATTCTAGTAAGAGTTTACTGACTAAACAGCATCGAGAAGCCCTAAGAAAGTTAAGGAACGATGAAAGCATTATAATCAGTAGACCTGATAAAGGAGACGGAGTAGTATTGATGAATAAGTGTGATTATGTAGACAAAATGAATTCGCTTCTAAATGATGAAACGAAGTTCCAAAACCTTATGAACCCAATAGATCTGGACGGAAAGGCTGAAAAGCAGTTAACCAACACGCTTAAGGAACTGAGAAAAAGCGGAATAATCTCAGAGGCAGCATATAACCGTCTTAAACCTACTGGAAGTAATACTTCACGTCTGTACGGTCTGCCCAAAATACATAAACCAGGACTTCCTCTTCGTCCAGTCCTGGATATGTCAAACTCTACCTACCATGGAGTGGCAAAGTGGCTAGGTGAACTCCTCCAACCATTACACAAGTTGGTAGTAAATCATAGTGTTAAAGATGTTTTTGAATTTATTGCTAACGTGGATGATATTAATGTAAATGGAAAGCAAATGCTTTCCCTCGATGTAGCATCACTGTTTACCAATGTACCACTTATGGAGACTGTGGAATTCATATGCCAACAGATACTAGAAAAACAGATCGACATCGGAATACCGGTTAGTAGTCTGAAAGAGTTGCTTTTAAGATGTACTATGAATGTACATTTCATATTTAACAACCTTTACTACAGGCAAATCGACGGTATTGCCATGGGTTCTCCGTTGGGGCCAATTTTAGCAGATTTCTTTCTTGCCAAGATTGAAAATGGTCCATTGAAAAAAGTAATAGAAAAAGCTGATTCTTATTTTCGTTATGTTGATGATACCTTTATTATTCTTGATGTGAAAGCTGACAAGAATGAAATGTTAAAAAAGTTTAACGATGCACATCCATCGCTTATCTTCACTTGTGAAGAAGAATATGATGGTGGACTACATTTTCTTGACGTCCAATTGAGCAGAAGAGAGGATGGTTCACTAAAGAGAGATGTCTATAGAAAACCTACATCTGTAGGACAATATACACATTTCCTCAGTTATGTACCAATCCGTTACAAAATCAATTTGGTCAGATGCCTGACGAATAGAGCAAGACGCATCTGTACAGATGACTCTCTAGAGAATGAGCTAGGATACATCCAAAATACGTTAGTCCAAATGGGTTATCCTAGTAGATTTGTCAGGAGACACATGAATGCGAAGTACAATAAAGAGAAACCGATAACAGTTAAAAAGAAACAACTGTTCATCAAACTGCAATTTAATGGGGACGTGGCTAGTGAAGTCTTACATCAGAGATTATCGAGAGCGATAAAACGGACTTATACTGCCGCCACCCTCTGTTTGTCATTTTCCAGCCGGCCAATTTTGATTGCTCAAGTGAAAGATAAGTTACCGAGTTGTGCCACTTCCATGTGTATTTATAAATTTAGTTGCTCCTGTGGAGAAAGCTATATAGGCCGAACAACTAGGCAGCTTAACAAACGCATTAATGAGCATCTTCCTTCATGGTTCGGAAAAGGTCAAATAAAGTCCATACGAAGTTCTATTTTGGCACATTTGATTGATAGTGGTCACCAAGTGGACAAAAATAGTGCTTTCAAAGTTATTTACCGCATTCCATCAAGCCTTTCGAACGGAATCAGAACCCGACTTTTACACTTAGCCGAAGCTATGGGAATTCGAGAGAACAATCCTAGTCTTTGTATACAAAAGAAATTTGTTCTACCTTTGTCTCTCCCTTGGCCTAGGTGAATTCTATTCAAAACCCTCCCACCCTTTCTTATCATCCCTCTCCTTCGTACTTTTATGATATTTATTTAAACTCTGATTATCGTTCCATTTGATTTGACCTAATTTATTTATTTATTGAATTGTCTACATATATGCATATACTAACTTTGTTATTCTTATCACCTATATAAGCCTTATTAACAATATTTTGTTATTATTATAATCATCGTTATTAACTTCGTTCAAAACATTTACCACATTATTATTACTATTATTATTATTTGTATTATTATGATTACTATTATTATTTGATCCACTAAATCACCGTCATTGGTTAAAATTTTATATATATAAGTCTATGTAAATTAGAGTAAAGCCTGAAGAAGATCTCATTGAAAACAATATTGTTCGCTTATATGTCTTGTTCTAATTAGGTTTGAAGCATTACCTAACCCTATCCTAACAAATTCTTTACCTTTGAATGATATGAGTTGGAATGACGAGATCCAATTGTTCTACTGACTATTTATCAAGTTGTCAGTTTCATCCCTAGATTTTCACGAGCTAAGTAGGGTCGGGTCTGGTTGAGTTTTTGTACTAACTAGTGCGAGCATATAGTTTTCCGTATAGGCTTCTGGTTCTGCCTTATGAGATACAAGGGGAGAGTTGTGAATGAAGAGGTTGGTGTGAGTTAGATAAAAAAAAAGCATATTCGTAGCCCCCCGTATCATCCCCAATCGAATGGACAGGCTGAACGTCTCGTCGACACCTTTAAGCGTGCTTATGCAAAAGCGAAGGGGGAGGGAACAACAGAAGAAATTTTGGATAAATTCTTGCTGCATTATCGTACGAATGTAAAAGGACAGTTATGTGTCAGACACACAGATCACACTCTATCCAGTACCACGCGAAGGTCAACTCGACAAAGAAGAGCTCCGAAACCTTTTCAAATAGATCCAACAAAAAGCAAGTCCTACACTCTTTACGGGGAGAGGTGATAGGATCCCACATATTTTGGTATTGACTGTTAATCTTGCATATATGGTATAACATCATTCCCACACATTTTGTTATTGACTGTTAATCTTGCATATATGGTATATTATCATTTCTCACGCACTTTGTTATTGGCTATTAAGATCAATTATTTCAAATGCTGTTAGCTGTCCATATTGTTGTAAAATGTATAATGTAGCTCATTTTTCACATGAGGCCAGAATATTAACAAGCTGGTTAAGTGGCGCGTTGCTCGCCCTGCTGACAACCTCTAACACCCTACGTAAGAGACCTGGAGAAACTAATAGAAAGCAATAGGAAGGACTCAAGAGTTAACGAATCGTAGGTTTAAGGGTTGGGTTATTCCGGAATGTCTTGACTTGTTGATGTAGAAGGTAAGACGGAATATGAGACGACCAGGAAAGAACAGCAGATAGAATGTCGCCTAGATATTTAGTTTTTATTTCAGTGCCATTTATGTTGCACGCCTCGTGAGTGCTAACCAACCAGTTTGATTAGGTCAGATCTGTGCCTAAAGGTGAAATTAACTGTTGGAATTTGGAGGGGTTTGAGGTAAGACCGTTTTCCTTGGACTACTGGCTGATTTCTGATAAGAAGCCATTTAGTTTAAAGCAGCCACTCACTTTGACACTTGACAGGGAAAGATACAGTAAGGTCGTCGGCATATTTGACAAAGGTAATGTCATTTGAAGATGGTAAGTCATGTAGAAAGAAAGAAAGAAAGGAAAGAGAAGTGGGGAGAGTACAGCGCCTTAGCTTGGGGGACACCAGCTTCAGTGAGCACAGCAGAGGAGGATTTACCTTTGTATACGGTGTACTGCATTCTATTTGAGAAGTAGGAATGCAACCAGTTAGTGACCCAGGACTCAGTTTGTGTCATCAAGAGCTTATTTGGCAAGAGACATCCAGGTACGGAGTCAAAAGCAGAAGTGAAGTCGAGGAATGTGCAGCGGACGTATTTAGCACCTTTATCTAATGATGAGACAATACTGTTGTGTAAGACGACTGCAGCGTCCAAAGTGCTACCCTGTCTATAGGCGAATTGTTAGGCGTCTTCGAAACTTTTAAGAGAGGGTTCGAGTTTAAGAAGTACTAGTTTTTCCATAAGCTTTGGAAACGGGGAAGTAATGGCAATGGGTCTGATCTTTACGTTCTTGCTATTACCAGGTTAAGGGTCAGGGACTATTTTAACGTCTTTCCATGCAACAGGTACAACGTTTTCGGAGGAAGTAGCATTTAGGATGTTAGTGAGTGGAGAGCATATAGCATCAGAACACTATTTTAGAACATAGGCGGGTACACAATCAGGGCCAAGGCTACGTGAGGACTTAAGCGTTTTCTGGACATTTTAGAACATCGAGAGTATTAAAGACATGAAAGTTATCAGCTACGTGATTAGTATTTTTTTTTATATTTTCCTAATTGTGGTGGACTGAGTCATAAGGCAGACCATGGGTATTGACAAGATGAGTACATATCAAACTGACAGAAAACCTGTTACAACTGTAGGGAATTAAATGAAGACGTTGTCACCTTTTTCTGTCTGCGCCTGAACTAATCTGCCTATCTGCTTGTCGTACCTTCCGATTTAGTAAAGCACGCAAATATCAAAAGACAAAGGCTGGACTGTGACTGTGTATTGTAGTACAACAACGACAAAAGAAAGCCATGGTATTTACACATTTTACAACAATATGGACAGCTAACAGCATTTGAAATAATTGATCTTAATAGCCAATAACAAAGTGCGTGAGAAATGATAATATACCATATGTGCGAGATTAACAGTCAATAAGAAAATGTGTGGGAATGATGATATACCATATATGCAAGATTAACAGTCAATACAAAAATGTGTGGGAATGATGATATACAAGATTAACAGTCAATAACAAAATGTGTGGGAATGATGATATACCATATATGCAAGATTAACAGTCAATACCAAAATATGTGGGATCCTATCACCTCTCCCCGTAAAGAGTGTAGGACTTGCTTTTTGTTGGATCTATTTGAAAAGGTTTCGGAGCTCTTCTTTGTCGAGTTGACCTTCGCGTGGTACTGGATAGAGTGTGATCTGTGTGTCTGACACATAACTGTCCTTTTACATTCGTACGATAATGCAGCAAGAATTTATCCAAAATTTCTTCTGTTGTTCCCTCCCCCTTCGCTTTTGCATAAGCACGCTTAAAGGTGTCGACGAAACGTTCAGCCTGTCCATTCGATTGGGGATGATACGGGGGGCTACGAATATGCTGGATGCCAAACAGTTTGCAGAAATCTGAGAACAGTGATGAGGTGAACTGCGATCCATTATCGGACACCAGAACATCAGGCATACCAAAACGACAGAATAGTTGACGTAGGTGGGACACTGTTGCAATTGATGTGGCAGAATGCATAGGAAATATCTCTGGCCATTTGGAAAACGCGTCGACACATATTAAGAAATGCATACTATTGAACGGTCCAGCGAAGTCAACATGAACACGGGACCATGGTTTGTCCGGTCGTGGCCAGGAACATAGTTCTGTCTTGCGTGGACACTTTGATGCTTGAGCACATTTACTACACTTGCGAACGAGGTCTTCGATATGGTCATCGATGTTGGGCCAGTAAACATAACTGCGAGCGATCGCCTTCATTCTCCCAACACCAGGATGTGATATATGAAGCTGCCGAAGCACATGGTCACGAAGATTAGCTGGAACCACAACACGATCAGCAAACATTATGCATTCATTAACGATGGATAGGGATTGGCGTCGCTGGTAAAACTGTTTTAAAACATTTGAATGAACATGTGGAGGCCAGCCAAATCGGATGAACTTTGATACTTGCTGTAAAACTGGATCACGCAGTGTGTGTCTGGCAACCTCAACTGCAGTCACCGGAAGAAGTTGAGTCGCGCCTACCAGAACTCTGTTTACATCATCTTCAACAGAGATGGATGCAATAACAACATCCTCGCTTTCCAACTTCTGATGGCTTAGCAGCCGTGATAATGCATCTACCTGGCCAAATTCAGAGGTAGGTTTGTATTTGATATCAAAATTATATCCCAGTAACATGACAGCCCACCTTTGAAGCCGATTCGCAGTGTACACTGGAACGCCCTTTTTCGAACCAAATATCGATAACAGGGGTTTATGGTCAGTAAATAGGGTGAATTTCCTACCATGAAGCATTTTGTGAAACTTTTTGACTGCGAAGATAAGCGCCAAACCTTCTTTCTCAATTTGGCTATATTTGCGTTCGGTTGTATTCAGTGTTCTAGATGCATGTGCAATAGCTTTCTCCCTTCCGTCAGGAAAACGATGAGATATAACAGCACCAATACCATAGTCGGATGCATCTGCAGCAAGGATGATTTCAAGACTTGGATCATAATAAGTAAGCAGCATGTCTGACTGGAGTAACGATTTTACTTTTTTAAATGCATTTTGACATTCAGGTGACCAATTCCATTTTGCATTTTTCGATAACAGGCGATTCAGTGGAGCACGTATGTGATGAAGCTCTGGTAGAAATGCACTGTAATAGCTGATGAGGCCAAGGAAAGATCGCAGAGTGGCAACATTAGTGGGAGCGGGCATATTCTGAATAGCACGTACATTTTCTGGGTCTGGTCGACGTCCATGTTGATCGAAAATGAACCCAAGATACTTTACTGAATCCATGAAAAATGTACATTTATCCTCTTTAAGGTAGAACCCAAACTCTGACATTTTGGATAGCACAGCGTCAAGTCGATCAAACAATTCAGACTTACTACTCCCTGTGATTATCACATCGTCGAGGTAGACAGCAACACCAGGTTGGTTAGCAAGCATAGTATCCATGATCTGCTGAAAAATTGCGGGTGCTGGTTTCACACCAAATGGTAAGCGAGTAAACTGGTAGAGACCTCTATGAGTGTTGATTGTTAGCAACTCTTGAGACTTTGGTTCAACTTCTATTTGAAGATAAGCATCAGCAAGGTCAATTTTTGCAAAACATTTTCCACCATTAAGTTTGACGAATAAGTCTTCTTGAATTGGTAATGGATAAGCATGATCCTCTAGAGCATCATTTAACCCAGTTGAGAAATCTGCACACAGGCGAATGGAACCATTTGCTTTGCGTACAACAACTATAGGAGCAGCCCAGGGCGAATACGTTACTGGTTTGATGACACCCAATGCTTCCAGTCTGTCGAGTTCATTCTCAACCAATGTGACAGCAGCATACGGAACTGGACGTTTTGGACGAAAAATTGGCTTCGCGTTTGGCTTTAGAGACAAAACAACTTGGGTAAATTTGCAGCAACCAAGTTTGTCCTGGAAGACAGAAGCGTGCTTTTGACGCAGGCGTTGCAAGAGAGACTGATCAGATACATCTCCGGGAACAACGTTGTGTGGTGAGGACGAAACATTAGAGCATACTGAATTTAATGGTACATTGAAGATATGGAGCTTGTCTAACCAGTCAAGACCAAGCAAATTCAAATCATGGTAGTTTGTAACGTAACATACACCATTGAAGTGATGCTCACCAAACTGAACCTGGCAATTTATCTCACCCACGAGTTTCAGTATATCTCCAGAGGCATTCTTAGCGACATGCTCGGTCGGCAGAATCTGTGGGCACCCAAGTATGCGCCACGTAGTTCGGGAAATTAAGGTAATATCTGATGCCGTATCCAACTGAAGACGAATATGTTTGCCATTAATACCTAGCGTAATGTACTTACGTTTGCTGGCGAAATCGACTTTGGAAGTTGTGAAAATGGTCTGTACTCGAGGAGATTGTTTCAGCTTGAAACGACTACTTCTGTTCCTCACCGAAGGATTTTTCTGCGGTGGACAGTAACCCTCCTTATGTCCAAAACGGTGACAATTACGGCATTTATGCTTCTTGAAAGGACAGAACTTGACAAAATGCCACGAACCACAGTGCCAGCACACTGAAGGAGGTTTAGCTGAATTCTGAGACTGACGTGCTGTGTGCTTAACGGTGATCGGAGGACTTTTCACTGTGTTAATTGAACCAAATTCAGACGACTGTCGTTTGCACTCCACCATAGCAGTATCGTGCTTCAAGTTGATTAAGCGTAGGCATTCTGCTGTCACCATTTGTAAAGTCATTTTCGGGTCTTGTTCCACGAGTGACAGAAGTCGAGTTCTTATGTCAGTATCTTCTGGGTTCTTCAACCCACAAATAAAAATCAAACACTTGAACTGATCTGATGTCATTTCGTGTGGTTTGAACCTTTCACATTCCTTGTTCACTTTGCCAGCGTAAGTGACATAATCATCGGAAGGCATTTTTGTCAACTGAAAACATTGATACCGAATATTAAACATGGATGACTGTTCACCAAAGATTTGTGATAAAACGGTGACTGTCTCATCGAATGATAACTCACGTGGGTTCTTAGGCAGAATGAAGTTAACATATCTGTTGTGCTCAACAGTACCAAGTTTTCTTAGTAACAATCGGACTTTGGCAGCATCATCAAACATGTAGCATTCAATACGGAAAACGTCTTCGTAACGATTGAACCATGCATCAAATACGAGACCAGATATTGGGTCGTAGTTGAACTCACTGATGGAATTTGAGATGCTTTCATATTTGTCAGAATGAGATGTTGATGGAACTTGAATGGACAGCTTCTGAGTGAGAGCTTCGATTAATTTTAGTTGAGCTGCTTCATTCTGAACTTGCTGCTGCTGCAAGATAGATTTGAGATCGTCCAGAGAGATAGACATTGTAATTGGGTTGTAATTAACACAGTCAAAAATGTTCTATAGCTGCGCTGAACAGAATAAAACCCGTCGTCGCTTGCTTGTTATAGCTGCAATGAATTAAGGTAAAACCCCGTCGCCAATTTGTTATAACGGTAGGGAATTAAATGAAGACGTTGTCACCTTGTTCTGTCTGCGCCTGAACTAATCTGCCTATCTGCTTGTCGTACCTTCCGATTTAGTAAAGCACGCAAATATCAAAAGACAAAGGCTGGACTGTGACTGTGTATTGTAGTACAACAACGACAAAAGAAAGCCATGGTATTTACACATTTTACAACAATATGGACAGCTAACAGCATTTGAAATAATTGATCTTAATAGCCAATAACAAAGTGCGTGAGAAATGATAATATACCATATGTGCGAGATTAACAGTCAATAACAAAATGTGTGGGAATGATGATATACCATATATGCAAGATTAACAGTCAATAACAAAATGTGTGGGAATGATGATATACCATATATGCAAGATTAACAGTCAATACCAAAATATGTGGGATCCTATCACCTCTCCCCGTAAAGAGTGTAGGACTTGCTTTTTGTTGGATCTATTTGAAAAGGTTTCGGAGCTCTTCTTTGTCGAGTTGACCTTCGCGTGGTACTGGATAGAGTGTGATCTGTGTGTCTGACACATAACTGTCCTTTTACATTCGTACGATAATGCAGCAAGAATTTATCCAAAATTTCTTCTGTTGTTCCCTCCCCCTTCGCTTTTGCATAAGCACGCTTAAAGGTGTCGACGAAACGTTCAGCCTGTCCATTCGATTGGGGATGATACGGGGGGCTACGAATATGCTGGATGCCAAACAGTTTGCAGAAATCTGAGAACAGTGATGAGGTGAACTGCGATCCATTATCGGACACCAGAACATCAGGCATACCAAAACGACAGAATAGTTGACGTAGGTGGGACACTGTTGCAATTGATGTGGCAGAATGCATAGGAAATATCTCTGGCCATTTGGAAAACGCGTCGACACATATTAAGAAATGCATACTATTGAACGGTCCAGCGAAGTCAACATGAACACGGGACCATGGTTTGTCCGGTCGTGGCCAGGAACATAGTTCTGTCTTGCGTGGACACTTTGATGCTTGAGCACATTTACTACACTTGCGAACGAGGTCTTCGATATGGTCATCGATGTTGGGCCAGTAAACATAACTGCGAGCGATCGCCTTCATTCTCCCAACACCAGGATGTGATATATGAAGCTGCCGAAGCACATGGTCACGAAGATTAGCTGGAACCACAACACGATCAGCAAACATTATGCATTCATTAACGATGGATAGGGATTGGCGTCGCTGGTAAAACTGTTTTAAAACATTTGAATGAACATGTGGAGGCCAGCCAAATCGGATGAACTTTGATACTTGCTGTAAAACTGGATCACGCAGTGTGTGTCTGGCAACCTCAACTGCAGTCACCGGAAGAAGTTGAGTCGCGCCTACCAGAACTCTGTTTACATCATCTTCAACAGAGATGGATGCAATAACAACATCCTCGCTTTCCAACTTCTGATGGCTTAGCAGCCGTGATAATGCATCTACCTGGCCAAATTCAGAGGTAGGTTTGTATTTGATATCAAAATTATATCCCAGTAACATGACAGCCCACCTTTGAAGCCGATTCGCAGTGTACACTGGAACGCCCTTTTTCGAACCAAATATCGATAACAGGGGTTTATGGTCAGTAAATAGGGTGAATTTCCTACCATGAAGCATTTTGTGAAACTTTTTGACTGCGAAGATAAGCGCCAAACCTTCTTTCTCAATTTGGCTATATTTGCGTTCGGTTGTATTCAGTGTTCTAGATGCATGTGCAATAGCTTTCTCCCTTCCGTCAGGAAAACGATGAGATATAACAGCACCAATACCATAGTCGGATGCATCTGCAGCAAGGATGATTTCAAGACTTGGATCATAATAAGTAAGCAGCATGTCTGACTGGAGTAACGATTTTACTTTTTTAAATGCATTTTGACATTCAGGTGACCAATTCCATTTTGCATTTTTCGATAACAGGCGATTCAGTGGAGCACGTATGTGATGAAGCTCTGGTAGAAATGCACTGTAATAGCTGATGAGGCCAAGGAAAGATCGCAGAGTGGCAACATTAGTGGGAGCGGGCATATTCTGAATAGCACGTACATTTTCTGGGTCTGGTCGACGTCCATGTTGATCGAAAATGAACCCAAGATACTTTACTGAATCCATGAAAAATGTACATTTATCCTCTTTAAGGTAGAACCCAAACTCTGACATTTTGGATAGCACAGCGTCAAGTCGATCAAACAATTCAGACTTACTACTCCCTGTGATTATCACATCGTCGAGGTAGACAGCAACACCAGGTTGGTTAGCAAGCATAGTATCCATGATCTGCTGAAAAATTGCGGGTGCTGGTTTCACACCAAATGGTAAGCGAGTAAACTGGTAGAGACCTCTATGAGTGTTGATTGTTAGCAACTCTTGAGACTTTGGTTCAACTTCTATTTGAAGATAAGCATCAGCAAGGTCAATTTTTGCAAAACATTTTCCACCATTAAGTTTGACGAATAAGTCTTCTTGAATTGGTAATGGATAAGCATGATCCTCTAGAGCATCATTTAACCCAGTTGAGAAATCTGCACACAGGCGAATGGAACCATTTGCTTTGCGTACAACAACTATAGGAGCAGCCCAGGGCGAATACGTTACTGGTTTGATGACACCCAATGCTTCCAGTCTGTCGAGTTCATTCTCAACCAATGTGACAGCAGCATACGGAACTGGACGTTTTGGACGAAAAATTGGCTTCGCGTTTGGCTTTAGAGACAAAACAACTTGGGTAAATTTGCAGCAACCAAGTTTGTCCTGGAAGACAGAAGCGTGCTTTTGACGCAGGCGTTGCAAGAGAGACTGATCAGATACATCTCCGGGAACAACGTTGTGTGGTGAGGACGAAACATTAGAGCATACTGAATTTAATGGTACATTGAAGATATGGAGCTTGTCTAACCAGTCAAGACCAAGCAAATTCAAATCATGGTAGTTTGTAACGTAACATACACCATTGAAGTGATGCTCACCA
Organism: Trichobilharzia regenti; assembly: GCA_944472135.2. Lineage (NCBI taxonomy): Eukaryota > Metazoa > Platyhelminthes > Trematoda > Strigeidida > Schistosomatidae > Trichobilharzia > Trichobilharzia regenti. Next base: position 58,909,685 of record OX235262.1, read on the forward strand.
AACTGAACCTGGCAATTTATCTCACCCACGAGTTTCAGTATATCTCCAGAGGCATTCTTAGCGACATGCTCGGTCGGCAGAATCTGTGGGCACCCAAGTATGCGCCACGTAGTTCGGGAAATTAAGGTAATATCTGATGCCGTATCCAACTGAAGACGAATATGTTTGCCATTAATACCTAGTGTAATGTACTTACGTTTGCTGGCGAAATCGACTTTGGAAGTTGTGAAAATGGTCTGTACTCGAGGAGATTGTTTCGGCTTGAAACGACTACTTCTGTTCCTCACCGAAGGATTTTTCTGCGGTGGACAGTAACCCTCCTTATGTCCAAAACGGTGACAATTACGGCATTTATGCTTCTTGAAAGGACAGAACTTGACAAAATGCCACGAACCACAGTGCCAGCACACTGAAGGAGGTTTAGCTGAATTCTGAGACTGACGTGCTGTGTGCTTAACGGTGATCGGAGGACTTTTCACTGTGTTAATTGAACCAAATTCAGACGACTGTCGTTTGCACTCCACCATAGCAGTATCGTGCTTCAAGTTGATTAAGCGTAGGCATTCTGCTGTCACCATTTGTAAAGTCATTTTCGGGTCTTGTTCCACGAGTGACAGAAGTCGAGTTCTTATGTCAGTATCTTCTGGGTTCTTCAACCCACAAATAAAAATCAAACACTTGAACTGATCTGATGTCATTTCGTGTGGTTTGAACCTTTCACATTCCTTGTTCACTTTGCCAGCGTAAGTGACATAATCATCGGAAGGCATTTTTGTCAACTGAAAACATTGATACCGAATATTAAACATGGATGACTGTTCACCAAAGATTTGTGATAAAACGGTGACTGTCTCATCGAATGATAACTCACGTGGGTTCTTAGGCAGAATGAAGTTAACATATCTGTTGTGCTCAACAGTACCAAGTTTTCTTAGTAACAATCGGACTTTGGCAGCATCATCAAACATGTAGCATTCAATACGGAAAACGTCTTCGTAACGATTGAACCATGCATCAAATACGAGACCAGATATTGGGTCGTAGTTGAACTCACTGATGGAATTTGAGATGCTTTCATATTTGTCAGAATGAGATGTTGATGGAACTTGAATGGACAGCTTCTGAGTGAGAGCTTCGATTAATTTTAGTTGAGCTGCTTCATTCTGAACTTGCTGCTGCTGCAAGATAGATTTGAGATCGTCCAGAGAGATAGACATTGTAATTGGGTTGTAATTAACACAGTCAAAAATGTTCTATAGCTGCGCTGAACAGAATAAAACCCGTCGTCGCTTGCTTGTTATAGCTGCAATGAATTAAGGTAAAACCCCGTCGCCAATTTGTTATAACGGTAGGGAATTAAATGAAGACGTTGTCACCTTGTTCTGTCTGCGCCTGAACTAATCTGCCTATCTGCTTGTCGTACCTTCCGATTTAGTAAAGCACGCAAATATCAAAAGACAAAGGCTGGACTGTGACTGTGTATTGTAGTACAACAACGACAAAAGAAAGCCATGGTATTTACACATTTTACAACAATATGGACAGCTAACAGCATTTGAAATAATTGATCTTAATAGCCAATAACAAAGTGCGTGAGAAATGATAATATACCATATGTGCGAGATTAACAGTCAATAACAAAATGTGTGGGAATGATGATATACCATATATGCAAGATTAACAGTCAATACCAAAATATGTAGGATCCTATCAAAACCCCTAGAAGATATAGATTTTGTGGATGATATATGTCTCATTCAGCAAAACCCCTAGTATCATATATGTCCAAACCAAGTTCACTTTTAACAGTTTGAAGAAATTTGGGCATTGGATATATGATATTCATTATAATAAAGGTTCTTGTATTTCCCAATGAATGAAAAACTAAATGATATTGTTTTTACTGACGTTTCGCTATATAATGCTTCTAATAGCGTCATCAAAGTATTATTAAACCAGAATTTACAAAATCTCAGCATATATATAACAAAGAGTTTAGAGGTGAGAAAATAGACTTAGGTCAAGTTAAAGGGACTTATAGAAAGTCAGAATAGTAATGAAGATCACTAAACCAAATAACAAAGGTATTAGTACATCTGTTACGATATGAAAACAAAGTTTACTAACTTCATCATCGTTCGTCTGTCTGGGGTCGTTTTTCGTTGTCAAGTTGGTGAATTGGTAAAGACAACAAAACCAAGTGTAGATTGCTGGATTTTATCAGTGTGTAAAATTATAAAAGCAGTGTCCGTTTACATAGTGAACTTGCTTATCACATTCGTGTTGACTTTGTCACTTCATGAGGGAGGGAGGGAGGTGTTGTAACCAGGTCAGATTCTGCTTTAGTTCATCATTCCTACTCAGTTCAGACAATTTGGATTCCACTTGATATGAAGTGCTTCTGATATTAGACGTTCTTTGTGATTTCTGAAGTTTTCCTGGATTATTTCAATATTGTCAAAATCTATTTTGCAGCCTGATTCTATAGCGGCCTATGGCTGAGGATTTTTCAAGTTCTTCTAGTTCAATTGGATTTCTTGGTGGTCGAAGAGATGCTCTACGTTGTTCATTTCTTCTGAATTTGAGAAATGATAATGTACCATTTGTGCGAGATTAACAGTCAATAAGAAAATGTGTGGGAATGATGATATACCATATATGCAAGATTAACAGTCAATAAGAAAATGTGTGGGAATGATGACATACCATATATGCAAGATTAACAGTCAATACCAAAATATGTGGGATCCTATCACCTCTCCCCGTAAAGAGTGTAGGACTTGCTTTTTGTTGGATCTATTTGAAAAGGTTTCGGAGCTCTTCTTTGTCGAGTTGACCTTCGCGTGATAGCGAGCCACTTAGTGGCATGGTGGCCACATTGCAAACTTGACTGGTAGGATTCAGTCTGTACGAAAGATAGAACTAGACACATTAAACTAGTTACTGACTAGTATTCAATAACTAGTCGGTATACCGGCAGGTAACTTTAAAAGCCTTGTTAACATAAGCTTTACATTTATTATCTAAAAGATAAACTACAACAGAACCACGAACAGACGTCATCTGTCTTTTGCTTAACCACTCACAGGATAACATTCAGAAATCGGAAGATGAATCCAATCCATTAAGCTGAATAATTCATAGAAATCTTAACGATTGATATACAGCCATGTGTATTTAATCATGTAATAGGATGGAATAGGATAATTAATATTAAAAACTAATGCAGTTAGGCGAAAACAAGAGAAAGACAGATTAATCACCGAATCTCTGTTCCTCTGATCAACACCAAATCCATAGAAATCACATATGTAAAACACAATACCAATTCTGGATACATGGGAATTAGGTTTCTTTAAAAACGATACAAAGTAGGGTAGGAAGTCGTGTGAATATATTGAAGTGATTATCAGCAATAAATTGTTCTAGGAGCGTTACCCAGTTATCGATACTAAGTCACTGTTTGATGTGGTTGTATTCTCAGAGCTGGATAGTTTATTTGCAAAGCTCTCATTGCCCCACATCTTCAGCGTATATTTCAATTCACACTGAGCTTTTACATTTCTCCACGAGTTTACTAGTCATCTTTCCTGGTGACCTTGAACGTGATTGCTTGTCTTTGTGTGTTTTCACACCCTCTAGACTACTTGTATTGGTACTGATCGTTTCCTTGGCATGAAGTTTGTTCCTTTGTGTGCGAGACTTCCTTCTTATCGGTTGGTAAATGTTATCTATCTCGATGTGTCTATTGATTGATGATTCACTAGAATACTAGGCTTCTACATATTCTCTAGCATTCTTGGTGTTACCTCTGTCTAATATTTGAAAGTTGGTTGTCCCAGTCGAATTGATGTCCATGGGTTTCTGTATGAAGTGATATGAGCGAGAAAGGGGATGTCATCTCTTTTGACGGCTAGCTTATGTTCGTGGATTCGAAGACGAAGGGGACGTCCACTTTGGTCAATGTAGTGCTTTTCTCAGATGTCACAATTTACTTTGTAGATGATGTTGGTTTTATCATCTTTCGTTGTTGTGGCTTTTGGTTGACATAGAACTGAATGAAGTGATTTTGTTGGTTTGTGTGAGACATCAATTCCTAAATGTTTGAAGAGTCTTGCAGTGATTTCTGAGATGTCCTCACTTCAAATTGAAGTATACGCTGAAGATGTTGCCTAGTAGGGCAATGAAAGCTTTGCAAATTAGCTATCCAGCTCAGGGAACACAATCACATCAATATCATCCACCTGAGCTACAGATCTTCATCATATCTAGGTTACTCATTGTTATATACCAAATGAAATTATCTCATATGGAATGGTATCTCCTTCAAGTTTCACACACCCAACTATGGAACTAATGTACATCTGAAATAACTTGGCAAATAGAAATGTTATATCTCGAAATGTTGTATGCAAAACTTGTATATTCTCTTTGGATTGATACCTTATCTTCAACACTATATCTAAAGTCTTCCCACTGCAGTCATCCTTTCAGGCTTTTTTTATTTCCTTCACGTTCCCCAGTGCAACATAGGGCTTCAGGCTAGAAGCTTGAAGTTTCTGTAGCAGTGTCTATTTTACTGGATGGAGTTGCTAGCTTCATGCCCAACCTTTTCACCTTACCAGGATTATTTCTGACTTAGCGGATTAAGTGAGTGTGTCGGCCGGGGATCGAACCCCGGACCACATGTATAGTCGGCGAACGTACTAACCTCTATGCCACCAACGCACATCCCGTATACACGAATGTTTAATACTTTTGTGTTGTATTCATTTTTAGGACCTGATTCATTCGCTTAAATTCTCTAGTGATTAACAGATCAATAAAGAAAAAATCCTCATTTAAACATTTAGGAAACAGAAAGATTGAACGAAGAAATATTTGTGGAGTACGTAACAATGTGATTGTACACTTTTTGGTTATTTGTAGAAATTAGAGATATTGTACATGATTTTTGTTTAAAACGCTTCTTGTTGAAATATACATAACTTCCGTGTACAATTGAAAAAATACACTCTGCTGTTGGAGACTTCGCCTTCTCCTTGGTTATTTCTGCTTACCTGCTCAACTCTCACCGTGTTGTATACTTCGGATTTATTGTAGGAGTCTACTACTCTCAACCGAAGACGTCTCTACAACCGGAACACAGCAGCTACAGCAGACGCAACCCAAACAGTTAACGTACCCGTGGGTTATATAAATAATTTGTAACAGAGGATTTAAACTTTATATCCAAGTAATCCTTTTTGTTGATATAACTCATCATTGCATTTTTGGTAATATATTGTTATTTAACATTTCATTGACTTGGATTATATTTCTCATATTTGTAATATTAGTGAACTCTAATATTAGTCCCCTACATATTTACCTTTCAATTAGATCCTCATCTCTGGCTCTACTCTAATATACTATCAATAAAGACTACTCAATTTACTGATGGACAACACCTATAGGTGAAAGCCTACTGGAAAACAGGCGGCTTATGTACATTCTTTCTACAAGATGCGGCATGTTTGAGATTCAGTAAATGAGAAGATATGATACAGAATTATTAAGAGTATGTTGGAGCAGATGAGATGGATGTTTACTCTGCGAACTGCTCACTGGAAAGTCAGTAATCTACATCAGTCACCCGGACGACGACCACAGGCACACTGAAGAAGTGACTATCATGACTTTACCAACAACACGAAAGTCTCTTATGCATTGGAAACCAATCTTCCTCAAGATAATGACAGCTAGATTCAGCTCAAAGGTATAAAAGAAGAAGTACTTCAAGAAACAATTGCAAACATCAATTGACAATATCCCAACCAGTTGACGATATCAAAATCCTAATAGGTGACATGAACAGGAAATTGGGAGCTGACAATACGATGAAAGGACTCATCATGAGTCGAGAGGCGCCCAGTGAAATGAATGAGAAGCTAAAACTCTATACAAACTTCCGCACTTTTAGTGATTTGGTGATTGGCGGGAGACGTGTACATGAACAAGTACATCCATATGGTGATGTGGCTTTTGCCAGATGGATACACCGAAATTCACAGAAACTTCAGCTGAATGTTCCTCGAGAAAGTGGAGACGCAGCCTGTTGGACAAAAAGTGGAGGAGAGGAGTAGATGTGAGCTCAGCTCACTGTCTAGTGCGATGAACCCTTAAGTTCAAGTTGAAAGCCTTCAAAGAAACTGGAGATAGACTGCAATTCAGGTTCAAAACCCAGAAACTGAAGCGGATAACTACAAAGGACGCCTTCACTGAAGTCAGTCATCAGGAAAACCTCAAAGGCACTAAGCAGTAAAACCTGGGAAGCCTGTGTGGAACAGCTCTACAGGTCTGTGAAAATGATGTGTAAGCAAGCCTGAATGCACAGTTTAGTGAGAAAGATATGGCTGGACACGGAAATGCCTCGCCTAAGGCATCTGGATGCTGACATAGTAGAAAAAGATGGTGAAGTAGAAAATCGACCGTTGTAAAGATGACCAATGGTATGAGAAGCTGAATATAACCTACAGATCACCGAAGAAAAGTATGAAGAAGAGTTTTAGGAAAGATAAAAGATGTGTCTTCATGTTCCAACGCAAAAGCAGAATTTGAATTATAGTATTTGATGGATTAAAAACCATCCATATAATTTATTCTACTGAATAAAAAATAAGTAGGCACTCATCGGCCAAATTTTTTTCTTTTTTTTTTCTTGATTTACAGCTTGATTCCAACTGTTGTTTTGGTACAAGTATGGAATTTTCAGCATGGATGTCGGTAGCCCAAATTCTGCAGGCCGACCATAGATATCAGGTGTACTTCGGCAGGGGATCGAACCTGGGTCCATGTGCATGGTCGGTGAGAGTCCTAACCACTGTGACACCGACAACATAATGATGAGTGTACATTCTAGCTAATCTCATTCAAAAGACTAACTAGTCACATCGTGCTGTCTTTAATCTCCGTTTATATTGTTATTACCCTATAGAAGAATTATTACTACGTTCTAATTTTACTTATACACATTTTAAATTTATCATGAAGTTCAACTTATCACCCATTTTGTTAGCTAGTTTATGCCGAACTAGATCGTTCAACAGACCATGCCAACACAGAAGATGGGAATATGTATGACCCAGAAAAAAACTCTAGAAGACCTATCTTCACTGATGAATTACCTTTGACATCTTGCAAGTCCGAAGGTGTGAAGACGAAAACCAAAAAATTGGTAGCAGAGGCAAGCACCAAATACATGACATCAGGTGGACAAACAAAAGACAGAAGTAATAAAAAATACCTAACCATAAACAAAAGTATCAATCACCGTCAACAGAAGAAACCCTTAAGGAAGTCTGTTCCTCCGTTTCAGATACAGGCTCCACTCATGATGATTTCAAAGCCTGGACTGGAAATGCAAGGAACACCATCATTGCTCTGAAATCAATGTAGAAATCTTCTACACTTGTACTTCATGCCGATGCATCACTTATTCCAACCGAATTATCAGTAATATACCACATGAAATTCCTTCAATTTTGCAAAGATTTTATTCAGAAAGCCAAAACAAATATACAGAGTAAGTTGAAGAGTTCAACTGATGATAGAAACCGCGTAGTTCTTTTTCCGGTGAATCCCGACACATCTTTCTGATGTTATGCCATTGACTCATCATAAAGAAACTTTATCACTTGAACTTAAATTTTGTGTTCTTCGTATGCAATTTCACGGATTTAGCCATCGATGCTAAGTTCGAAAACTTATATGACCAACTGAAACCTCTTGTCGCAACATCCGATGAATGTCGGGGTTGATTTAAAGCCAATAGAGCTCACAAGTTTTCAAGCAACAACACAAAAGAGAAAAGCATTTTAACTCCCCAGCATTCCAAACCATTAAAAGAGCTATGGGAAAACTAGAATATAACAATTACGACACTTGATAAAGGTTCTGGAGTTGTCATCATCAACATAAGTGACTACAAATCAAAAATGTTATCTTTTTTTCATGATAAAAAGAAATTCAGCCGTGATCTCTCCTCAGAAGATATTCACTTGTTGCAAGGCACAGTGACAGCTAATCTAGTGAAGCTTCTTCGCCTAAATCCTATAAGTAAAGCTACATTTGACTCTAAAACAATCAGAATGTAAATCCCTGCACATGTATGCTTTACCAAAAACATATAAACCCAATAATCATCTACGTCCTATATTGTCAGTGTGCAGATCCCCAACACAAAAACTTGCTAAATGGTTAGTGGAATTATTGCACCCAGTGCAGACAAAACACAATTCTGTGAGTATGTACTAAAATATACATTTGAACTAATTAATTGTCTTGATTCTATTGATATTATGAATAAAAATATGTATTCTTTTTACGTAGACTCTTTGTTCACTAATGTGCCTTTGTTTAGAACAGTTGACATTTTGTGTGATTACATTTCCACACATAACTTTTTCATCCCGTTCCCTATATCTTATTTAAGGGATTTATTACGTCTGTGTACTAGCAATGTCAGGTTCGCATTTGAAGGCGACTGTTTCCGTCAGGTTGATGGTGTTGCTATGGGAAGTCCGTTAGGGTCCGTTCTAGCAGATACCTATATGGCGCATATTGAAAGTTTATCGAAGGATTTAATTGAAAATGTGCCACTATATAGAAGGTAGACGACATTGGAATCATAAATGATAAGCCTTGTTCCACCACCTAAATTTTAAATCTAATGAATGAAGTTCAGAATGGCATATCACTTACGTTTGATTCAAAGGAAGATAATTGTTTATCTTTCCTAGACATATTGCTTAGTCGACGGCTTAATGGGTCGATAAAACGACCTATTTATAGAAAACCTACTCGGACAGGACAGTATCTTAATTATCACAGTTTCTGCCTGGCCTGTTCGGTACAAAAGAGCCTTAGGGAGTGAGGTGCCTCTTCAGTAGAATCCAACGAATATGTACTCAAGGCAAACTTGATGAAGAAGAAAGAAAGTTGACACAGACTCTGGTTGATAACAATTATCCAGACAATTTCATCAGGAGATATTAAGTAGCCAGAACTCCAGGAACCACTCTCCAACTTATCACTAAGAAATATGTGTACATCAAGCTACCCTATATGGAGGATCGTAGTAGTAGCTTGAAAACTAGACAAAGATTGAACACCGCTGTTAAAATTCGTTTTATGCAGCCCTTTGAACATGCGGAAAATGATGTCACATCCCACTGTATTTACCAATTTGAATGTACGTGTCGACAAATACATAGGAGCGAGGGTTCATCGATTTCTGCAAGTAAGGCCTTCAAAACATACTCCTAAATGGATCCAGAAGCGAATAGAACCTTCAAAACCCATTAATGGTGAGAACAGGAGACCTAGCTTCTCTAATGCGGAACATATTATAGAGAAAGGACATAAAATTGATGTTCACACGTCTTTTTTAAACCTATCTATAAAATGTGTTTGGGGCATATCCTAATGTTTGTGGAAGGCCTAGCAGTTATTTCGTTTAAGGCGTCTGTATGCGCTCAAAAACAGTTCATCATCACACTAAACCTTTCTTCGTAAACTTTGTTTTGATACCACAGCAGATGTACCATTACCTCTCCTAGTTGGTTTAGTGATCTTCATTGTTATTTTAACCTTCAATAGGTCCTTTTAACTTTTGATTTTCTCACCACTTAACTCTTTAAAATAATTAGTCCCTTTGACAAATTTGAATAAGGCATTTACAAGGCAAATTTCATCAGATCATGGTATCATTTAAAGTATTTCAATTATATTTCAATAGTTTACACACAATGATAAGTTTTCTTATTGGTAATATTTCGAGCAGAATTACTGCTCGTGTTCACACCACTCTTGGAATTGTTTTGTTCACACATTTATGATACATAGTTCATTATTTTTTTTACTGATATTAATGGTATCATATCGTAGTTTCTTTACTACCACTTTACAACTAACATGGTTCACAATAATAAAATAAAATGCATGACAATTACTCAGTGATATAAAACAAAAGTACATACTAATGACCAGTCATAGTTTTAAATAGGTCAAATTGTCCAATGGTAGGCGAAGGTTGAAGTCTATCGTAGTACTTTTTGTACACATAGTTTGGGATGCATGCCATGAATTCAAAGTGCTCCCATCACCTCTGATAACCAACCTCGAACTAGAGTTATGTGATGAAATAATTGTGAAGCCGTCATTAATATTGATTTTGTGACTTGACATTAATAAGTGCTTTGCAATGGATGAGTCTGGATTTCTATTCAGATTAATTGCATTGGGATTTTCTGTGTTTTAATAATCAATTTGGAAAATGTTCTTTTCAAGGATATTGAACCATCCTTTGGTTTTACCTATATACGTGTCACCGAAACTCCTGGTGAACTTGTAGATACAGTTTGAAGTAGAATGCACAGAATTTCGTCCTTTAATCGTAGGCAAAGGGGTCGTAAATGTTCGGCATGTGAGGGAAGAGATGTGGCTTAAAATGTGCGCTTCATGGCTGACCAAAGTATTTCACCTGCATTTAATCTGAATAGAAATCCAGCATCATCTATTGCAAAGTACTTATTAATGTCAGGTCACAAAACCAATGTTACGATCGCAGGCGTTCACGCCTGAGCAGTCCTAAACCGGGATGAAACACTGTCTAGTGTCTCCTTGTTTTCAATGCTCTCCTTCACTGATGATACTGTTTGGTGGCGAAATCTAAAGAATAAAATTTATTAATGAGACATTTATAGTCACTTAATACATGTGATATATGATAAAAGAAAGTCATGAGGATAGACAAATATTGTAAGAGGGTTGACGAAAGTTGGAGTAAACACATCAGTGAATTCCTGGGAGACAATCTGAATAATTAACGAGTATAGTCTCGTAACAAGGTGTATCGCAGAGGTCACGACAGATATTCTAACTGCATGAAAAAGCTGATAAAACACAATCACGACAGACAAACGATATACGTGATATGATGACAGCTAACTTGTAGGCGCGTAATACAAAATCCACCATTTGAGGATATCCAAAGCGTAATTGACTGCCTTCCTTCTACCTACACAACTAAACTGCAAGCAATGAACGGAACGGAACGGAATCAAACATCACGTGTTTGAATTTCTTCAGTTAGTTGATTTTGTATTATGAGCCTACACGTATGCTGTAATCATATCTAGTGTAACGTCTGGCTGTCTTCATGGTGTTTTAACAACTTTCTCATACGGATAGAATATCTGTTGTGGCGTTTCATATACCATCCACGAAAACACCTCGTGATAGCGCCTACTCTCACTCGTGAAGTGATGAAGATCATTACTAATTACCCTGTCTTCATGATTAACAAATAGTCTTGAAAATAAACTCAACACAACCATGCAGTTCCTTTCTAATCTAACTGCATTTTTATACACCTCATCGATAGGTCAGTGTTGTTGTTTTTGTAGTGAGACAAATAGCACAGTTTATCTGAGTCTGAATAAACCTAGAAGAAGGCCAATAAGGCTTAGCAGCCACCGAATGACCTTGAGCAAACAGAAATACCAGCATTAGTGTCAGCCTTGTGTTTGTAGAATTTCCCGATGATCTGACTTATCAATTTTTGATGTCTACGGTTAGAATTGATGCTTAGATTTGATTAGATTAAGGCTAGGAATTGGAGATAAGGCCAAGTGAAAAGTTAACTGTAGAATTACTATAAAGGTCGGGAAGCTGTTGGGATAACGCAGAATTATCCCACTAAGCAGTCTGAATACATTTAAATATTCTTTTACGAGTTGATCATGGATTGATATCAGTTAGAGAACCATTGAAAACCAGGGAGTACTGGACAGCTGTTGCTTCATCCTAGTTCGGGAATCATCGGCAGTACGCACCCACTGGGTTTCGAACCCAGGACCTTCCGGTTACAAGGCAAGCTGGCTCGTATACCATTCAGCCACTGGGACCCGATTCAATGGCTCGTGAATTCTAACTTCTTCCAATTCGTGATTTAGCGCGACCCCAACCATTGTCGTTGGTGGGACATCCATCCACACATGTGACATTTAATTGGACCTCACTGGTCACGACTTCTCACTAGAATTTAGGAAACTCCAACCTGTAGCAAGTCACTAGCGAGCATCAGATTAATTTTCTGTAGTTTTTGGTTTGTAAGGATTAGTTATGTTTTACGAGTTGATCACGGATTGAATGGTATACGAGCCAGCTTGCCTTGTAACCGGAAGGTCCTGGGTTCGAAACCCAGTGGGTGCGTACTGCCGATGATTCCCAAACTAGGATGAAACAGCAGCTGTCCAGTACTCCCTGGTTTTCAATGGTTCTCTAACTGATATCAATCCGTGATCAACTCGTAAAACATAACAAATCCTTACAAACCAAAAACTATAGAAATTTAAATATTCATCTTATCAATAAACTCAGGGTTTTCTACAGTCTTCACAATCATACAAAACAGCAAAAATACTGCACTTTCATTTCATTAATGTTGACAATGACGTCGTCATTTGAACACACACAGTAACACATAGTAACTTGCTAAGACTATTCAATATTGATCAGTCACTAGGGCGTAATAGACGTCATGAATGAAATCCTCTTAGTATTCCTACTGACCGAATCCCACCAGTCGTCTTCCCAATGTCATCAGCAAGTCAACGAACCCACTAGTCTCATGAACTCTGAATGAATACTAGGTGAATAGGGACAATCGACAGGAAGTCCGAAACGTAAGTTTCATCCCCCTCGCCGCCACTCCTCAACAAGGCATATCCACCACATCAGCGAAGACGATAACACATCCCAAATTCCAACTCGTGTAACTCAGTGCTTCAGTCAACGTCATTAACCACTGAACCATCCATGATAAGGAAGACTACTGGTTACAGTCAAACGAGTGAGTGTGAAAACACCATGCTGACAAGTGCCAGAGTTTCAAACAGATTGACTCCAATTACTTAACTACAAATAACAAATTGCGTCTCCCTCATTCCTTCGCATTTCAACTGGAACACAGAGTCTCATACTTGACCCCTCCAGATTGAATGAAGAGAGAGAGAGTTCCTTCTCATCTAGTGGAACTACTACTAGTCACATAACCACCACTCACGCGATTCTAACGCTTACTGTCTATCTGTCTGGTTTCAACATAGAACTTTGCACCGCTGTGCAACACATCGAGCTGCCACACTTCACTCAGCACACAAGGCAAGAGGAGAAAGTAGAAGAAATACGAAATACAGACAATAAACAGAGATATGAAGCAAAAAAAATAGTAATATCGAAGAACAATTTACTTTTATTGAAAATTACAACTCACAAAGAGTGGATGCATCTGCACCACCACCGAGAACAACTTTGAACCATATCACCGATTGTCTCTAGCCATTGGTGTTTACCGTCCCGAGAACCCCAAACAGGAAGTTTACACCTTCCTACATGACTTAAGCTAACTATTGTGGACTTCATTGACTGATGAAGCCATGTTTTGGTTTGACCACCACTGGCTCTTTTCCAACCTGACCCATTCTGTGTCAGCCAACATTTCCCGTAGAGGAAGTCGATGAATAGGCATGTGTAACACATGTCCTAACCATCTAACCCAATCGATGTACCTTCACAGTCTCATATATTGATTTACCCTCGTTATCTAGCACTCGACGCTAACTTCAATATTGCTCACCCTATTATACACCCTATTATTCCCACGGAAAGCACTTATCATCAAAGACAGCGAGCCAGGCTTTTCGCGTTTTCCACTTTTAATGGTCATGTCCACAGCCATAAAGGAGTACAACGAGAACTGTTCAGCAGTCACCACGCCCTCTTATTCGAAAGCCAGCCGGAAATCACGTCCACTAAGCGAGAGATGGAGTAATTTGGCATATGCGAAGCAAGCCTTCTGTGTCCGTGCTGAGATTTCGTCAGCGATCAACCCACTGGCACTGGCTGATGCAACTCCCAAATAGGTGGAGTGGTAAACACGCTCCAAGACATCACTTCCTGTCTTTAAGCTAGGAGTCATTGTAGTCCAGCCCTGTAGCATCATCTTATTTTTTTTATTCCTTGACGTTCCCAGTGGAACATACGGCTTCAAGCTAGAGCTTGAAGTCTCGGTGACAGTGGTGTTCAATTTTACGGGACGAAGTTGCTAGCCTCGTGCCCAACCTTCCCTCTTTACCATTCATATTACTGACTTAACGAGGTAAAGCAGTGAGTCGGTGACCGGGGATCGAACACCGAACCACGTACGGCGTGGTTGGCGAGCATTCTACCGCTGTGCTACCGACCCAGTCATCTTAAATTTGACCGGAGCGAATCGCATGCCAAACATTCGCAGATTGCAACTCAGGCTGTTCAGAAGACTCAGCATTTTGACGGCGTCTTCACCTGGGATGAGGGACTACATCATCTGCATATTCTAAGTCAACGAGATTATTCCCTGGTAACAAGTCAATCCCTGAGTCTCCGGAGTGAGTTACGGTCAAGTCCATTATTTAATCTACGATGAAATTGAATAGATATGGGGACAGAGGACAGGTCATCCCTGACGGACACCACTAGATGTCAACACTTCAGATAACAACTCACCGCAACCTCACAACTGGCTGACTGCGTGAGCTGAAGTAGAATGAGTGCCCTGATCAGTGCAATGTCTAGTTTTCTCGGTATTCCTTTCAAAGGAAAACATCGCCAGAGTAAATTCCGGTCGACAGAATCGAATGCCGTCGTTGGGTCAACGATTGTTGGATGACGTTAAGTATAATTATGTCATACAATAAGTCCAAGGGTGATGATATGATCATAACATCCTCTTACCGGTCTAAAGCCTGTCTACTACTCTCGTCTTTCTGCCACTCGACCGCCTATAAACGGCTGGTAAACAAGGCGAGATTTAGCAGTGTGTCGTCCCGAAATAGGATCACGACGAAACTGCCCAATGACGTCAAATACCTAAACAATCAATAATCTAAAGCAAATAATCCCTTAATAAATGTGGATAGAGTTAAAAGAAGAAACAACTATCACTAAGATGAATGGGAGGACAGAAAACTGTTCCCACTGTATTTTCATGAACCGACACCTCACCTATTAAACGCACGGGATACACAACTAAACTCATTAGTGCAGACATGTGACAAAACCGTCCGAATTCACGCAAAACTTAATGACTGACCAACGGAGTTAACAGTCAACACGATTCGCTTCGTAACAAGCAGCTCGGCCGATAGAAAGGTTTCCGGAACCCTCTCCCGAGGCCTCCCACACCACGATGAAACAGTCATCCAGTGCCCCATGGTTCTCCATCCTCTCCATCACTGACAACACTCTTTTGACGAGAAACCTATCATCTGAAATTAAATCAGAGAGTCATTCAAATAACTCCACGTGTGAATCTAGGCGACTCCCATTTTATCATATGTAAATCGTTAGTCAACTTTACTGAATTTTCCAGGGTATCAATATCCCACAAATACTCCTCCTCTCGAAGCAGTCTTCTTCTTCTATCAAACAATACCCCAGTAATCTACAATGCACAAATTACTAACCAACCCACTTAATCAGTGTACTTAAGGCATAGTCGAAATGCTCATTCTCAAAAGCCAATCAAAAACTGTCGGAAATCTGTATGGCCGCTATACCACTCACCTACAAAATCTCATCAACATCACACTTCCCATCACCTACATACAATAATAATAATAATAATAATAATCACTTTATTCCACAACAATAAAAATTTACAGCATGGAATTTTCAGCGTTTCTTTTACATATTGCAATGGTTTAGCTCTGTTTATAATTATATAAATGTATAAAATGTCAAAATATTGATAGTTAATAGGAAAAAACAAAAAAAAATTATAATAAAAAAAAACCCAACAAAATCACACCATTCTAGGTCATAGTGAATAATAAATAAATAATATAACGAATAACACATGCATAACAATATGCATCATTACATTTTATAGTTTAGTTATTGATTCAAAAGTTGCAAAAGTTCTTTTCTGATATTTGTCTCTTCACACAATACTCGTGCCAAATATGGAACGGTCGAATTTTTATATTTTGTAGTACGAGCATAAATATTCATAAAATTTCTTCTGGTCTTACCCGAAGAGATACAAGGAAGCAATTGTGAATAAAGAGGATGTTCACTATCAGATAAGATAACTTTAGCTAAGTGTTTACAAGAATTCATATGCCTATTGACAACAGTGTCATTTAGGTGAGTCAAAGGGATAGCACTGACCCTACTTACAGCCCTCAATGTTCTTCGTAGTATTATATGGTCTTTCTTGAGTAGCCCAGGGAAGAATAATGGAGAACAATAAAGAATGATGGGCAAAACACATGAATTAATAAATTGTATGATAAGAGATTGAGTTATACCTGAGTGTCTCAACTTCTTTATGTAATAAGTCAGACGGAAAACTGTCTTAGAAACTATCAGAATATGAGACGACCAGCAAAGGTTTTATTATTATTATTAAAAAAAAAACAACCAGCTCTCCACAATCACCGCTCTCATCAACTTTGTTACGCGAAAACTCTCTTTGTTCACACGAGAAAAAAAAACCATGCTAATAATAGTACAATAGCAATGGTATGAGTGAGTGTAGACAAAAAGTCTGCCTTCCTATTGGCTGTAAGCAGAAGATTTTCTCTACCCCATGCATCGCATCGATTGATCTAGCTGGATGGATTGACCTAGCAGCTAGTAGTGGGCTGCTTAGCGAATTCGACCAATGACTGCGCTGATCTTGTCGACCTTGGTAATTTAACTGTGAAAAGGTCATAGGAAGAAATGTGGCTCTACTTTCCGAGAGATGGTAGTATTTAAATGGAGCGGCGTAGGCTAGCAAGTTTGTCTCGTGTCGGTTCTCATCAAGTCATTCTCTTGAATCATGTCTGGTCGTGGTAAAGGTGGTAAGGGTCGTCCTCCGTGCGATGACGGTGGATAATTTTTCCAACATGTGTGAGTGGTGAATGTTTTGTGACCAGTGAGTGGTCCGCACGAGAACGAATCAAGGTCCTTTTTAGGACCACCACATCTTGATTAAGCAATGTTGTTCAGCTTGTTTCTTTTATTTTCGCAAGGGATTGTGGAGATGGGAGGAGAGTGAGTGGGTTTGCAGTTGTCGTTTATGTGCGCGGTGAACAGTTAGGAGGTCAATAATCGGTGGCAGTTGAGGTACCTAACCAGCCCGTGCTGTTGCGTCATGCACTTCGTGTAGCTGTGGTTCTATGTAGCTTAACCTCGATGCCCTAGGCTAATAGGACTGATGACTTCTGAAATTGTTTGTGCGTTTCGTCCCTTTGGTGAGTATTCTTATTGATACAGGGTACCAATTGCAAGATGGTAGAATGGTCGGCTACGCGCAGGTTTTTCTGTTCTCGACATTCGTCATTAGGCCAAAGTACCATTCAGTTTCTTAACTCGGAAATTCTACCGCTTCTAGAGACCGGAACACGTCACTGGTTACATCGTTACACCCGTAGTTTTCTGATGTTTCATGTGTGAACAGAATTCCCTCCCCCAGGCGACGTCCTGTCTGTTCCTGATCATGGTAACATTATTGGTGTACTTGAAGGAGAATAGTCAGTAGGCCCATTGAGTATGAGTTCCATGGTCATCGCTGTTGTGATAAACTTATTACTTGTGTCACAAACATGGCTCGCGAAGACGTCAACGGGTCACAGACTAAGGAAGCAGATACACCTGATCGATGAAACTCTTCCCGTACAGACAGTCATGTAATTAGGTTTGAAGCATTACCTAACCCTATCCTAACAAATTTTTTACCTTTGAATGATATGAGTTGGAAAGACGAGATCCAATTGTTCTACTGACTATTTATCAAGTTGTCAGTTTCATCCCTAGATTTTCACGAGCTAAGTAGGGTCGGGTCTGGTTGAGTTTTTGTACTAACTAGTGTGAGCATATAGTTTTCCGTATAGGCTTCTGGTTCTGCCTTATGAGATACAAGGGGAGAGTTGTGAATGAAGAGGGTGGTGTGAGTTAGATAAAAAAAAGCATATTCGTAGCCCCCCGTATCATCCCCAATCGAATGGACAGGCTGAACGTTTCGTCGACACCTTTAAGCGTGCTTATGCAAAAGCGAAGGGGGAGGGAACAACAGAAGAAATTTTGGATAAATTCTTGCTGCATTATCGTACGAATGTAAAAGGACAGTTATGTGTCAGACACACAGATCACACTCTATCCAGTACCACGCGAAGGTCAACTCGACAAAGAAGAGCTCCGAAACCTTTTCAAATAGATCCAACAAAAAGCAAGTCCTACACTCTTTACGGGGAGAGGAGATAGGATCCCACATATTTTGGTATTGACTGTTAATCTTGCATATATGGTATATCATCATTCCCACACATTTTGTTATTGACTGTTAATCTTGCATATATGGTATATTATCATTTCTCACGCACTTTGTTATTGGCTATTAAGATCAATTATTTCAAATGCTGTTAGCTGTCCATATTGTTGTAAAATGTATAATGTAGCTCATTTTTCACATGAGGCCAGAATATTAACAAGCTGGTTAAGTGGCGCGTTGCTCGCCCTGCTGACAACCTTTAACACCCTACGTAAGAGACCTGGAAAACTAAGAGAGAGCAATAGGAAGGACTCTAGAGTTAACGAATCGTAGGTTTAAGGGTTGGGTTATTCCGGAATGTCTTGACTTGTTGATGTAGAAGGTTAGACGGAATATGAGACGACCAGGAAAGAACAGCAGATAGAATGTCGCCTAGATATTTAGTTTTTATTTCAGTGCCATTTATGTTGCACGCCTCGTGAGTGCTAACCAACCAGTTTGATTAGGTCAGATCTGTGCCTAAAGGTGAAATTAACTGTTGGAATTTGGAGGGGTTTAAGGTGAGACCGTTTTCCTTGGACTACTGGCTGATTTCTGATAAGAAGCCATTTAGTTTAAAGCAGCCACTCACTTTGACACTTGACAGGGAAAGATACAGTAAGGTCGTCGGCATATTTGACAAAGTTAATGTCATTTGAAGATGGTAAGTCATGTAGAAAGAAAGAAAGAAAGAAAGGAAAGAGAAGTGGGGAGAGTACAGCACCTTACCTTGGGGGACACCAGCTTCAGTGAGCACAGCAGAGGAGGATTTACCTTTGTATACGGTGTACTGCATTCTATTTGAGAAGTAGGAATGCAACCAGTTAGTGACCCAGGACTCAGTTTGTGTCATCAAGAGCTTATTTGGCAAGAGACATCCAGGTACGGAGTCCAAAGCAGAAGTGAAGTCGAGGAATGTGCAGCGAACGTATTTAGCACCTTTATCTAATGATGAGACGATACTGTTGTGTAAGACGACTGCAGCGTCCAAAGTGCTACCCTGTCTATAGGCGAATTGTTAGGCGTCTTCGAAACTTTTAAGAGAGGGTTCGAGTTTAAGAAGTACTAGTTTTTCCATAAGCTTTAGAAACCGGGAAGTAATGGCAATGGGTCTGATCTTTACGTTCTTGCTATTACCAGGTTTAGGGTCAGGGACTATTTTAACGTCTTTCCATGCAACAGGTACAACGTTTTCGGAGGAAGTAGCATTTAGGATGTTAGTGAGTGGAGAGCATATAGCATCAGAACACTATTTTAGAACATAGGCGGGAACACAATCAGGGCCAAGGCTACGTGAGGACTTAAGCGTTTTTTAGACATGTTAGAACATCGAGAGTATTAAAGTCATGAAAGTTATCAGCTACGTGATTAGTATTTTTTTTATATTTTCCTAATTGTGGTGGACTGAGTCATAAGGCAGACCATGGATATTGACAAGATGAGTACATATCAAACTGACAGAAAACCTGTTACAACTGTAGGGAATTAAATGAAGACGTTGTCACCTTGTTCTGTCTGAGCCTGAACTAATCTGCCTATCTGCTTGTCGTACCTTCCGACTTAGTAAAGCACGCAAATATCAAAAGACAAAGGCTGGACTGTGACTGTGTATTGTAGTACAACAACGACAAAAGAAAGCCATGGTATTTACACATTTTACAACAATATGGACAGCTAACAGCATTTGAAATAATTGATCTTAATAGCCAATAACAAAGTGCGTGAGAAATGATAATATACCATATGTGCGAGATTAACAGTCAATAACAAAAATGTGTGGGAATGATGATATACCATATATGCAAGATTAACAGTCAATAACAAAATGTGTGGGAATGATGATATACCATATATGCAAGATTAACAGTCAATACCAAAATATGTGGGATCCTATCACCTCTCCCCGTAAAGAGTGTAGGACTTGCTTTTTGTTGGATCTATTTGAAAAGGTTTCGGAGCTCTTCTTTGTCGAGTTGACCTTCGCGTGGTACTGGATAGAGTGTGATCTGTGTGTCTGACACATAACTGTCCTTTTACATTCGTACGATAATGCAGCAAGAATTTATCCAAAATTTCTTCTGTTGTTCCCTCCCCCTTCGCTTTTGCATAAGCACGCTTAAAGGTGTCGACGAAACGTTCAGCCTGTCCATTCGATTGGGGATGATACGGGGGGCTACGAATATGCTGGATGCCAAACAGTTTGCAGAAATCTGAGAACAGTGATGAGGTGAACTGCGATCCATTATCGGACACCAGAACATCAGGCACACCAAAACGACAGAATAGTTGACGTAGGTGGGACACTGTTGCAATTGATGTGGCAGAATGCATAGGAAATATCTCTGGCCATTTGGAAAAGGCGTCGACACATATTAAGAAATGCATACTATTGAACGGTCCAGCGAAGTCAACATGAACACGGGACCATGGTTTGTCCGGTCGTGGCCAGGAACATAGTTCTGTCTTGCGTGGACACTTTGATGCTTGAGCACATTTACTACACTTGCGAACGAGGTCTTCGATATGGTCATCGATGTTGGGCCAGTAAACATAACTGCGAGCGATCGCCTTCATTCTCCCAACACCAGGATGTGATATATGAAGCTGCCGAAGCACATGGTCACGAAGATTAGCTGGAACCACAACACGATCAGCAAACATTATGCATTCATTAACGATGGATAGGGATTGGCGTCGCTGGTAAAACTGTTTTAAAACATTTGAATGAACATGTGGAGGCCAGCCAAATCGGATGAACTTTGATACTTGCTGTAAAACTGGATCACGCAGTGTGTGTCTGGCAACCTCAACTGCAGTCACCGGAAGAAGTTGAGTCGCGCCTACCAGAACTCTGTTTACATCATCTTCAACAGAGATGGATGCAATAACAACATCCTCGCTTTCCAACTTCTGATGGCTTAGCAGCCGTGATAATGCATCTACCTGGCCAAATTCAGAGGTAGGTTTGTATTTGATATCAAAATTATATCCCAGTAACATGACAGCCCACCTTTGAAGCCGATTCGCAGTGTACACTGGAACGCCCTTTTTCGAACCAAATATCGATAACAGGGGTTTATGGTCAGTAAATAGGGTGAATTTCCTACCATGAAGCATTTTGTGAAACTTTTTGACTGCGAAGATAAGCGCCAAACCTTCTTTCTCAATTTGGCTATATTTGCGTTCGGTTGTATTCAGTGTTCTAGATGCATGTGCAATAGCTTTCTCCCTTCCGTCAGGAAAACGATGAGATATAACAGCACCAATACCATAGTCGGATGCATCTGCAGCAAGGATGATTTCAAGACTTGGATCATAATAAGTAAGCAGCATGTCTGACTGGAGTAACGATTTTACTTTTTTAAATGCATTTTGACATTCAGGTGACCAATTCCATTTTGCATTTTTCGATAACAGGCGATTCAGTGGAGCACGTATGTGATGAAGCTCTGGTAGAAATGCACTGTAATAGCTGATGAGGCCAAGGAAAGATCGCAGAGTGGCAACATTAGTGGGAGCGGGCATATTCTGAATAGCACGTACATTTTCTGGGTCTGGTCGACGTCCATGTTGATCGAAAATGAACCCAAGATACTTTACTGAATCCATGAAAAATGTACATTTATCCTCTTTAAGGTAGAACCCAAACTCTGACATTTTGGATAGCACAGCGTCAAGTCGATCAAACAATTCAGACTTACTACTCCCTGTGATTATCACATCGTCGAGGTAGACAGCAACACCAGGTTGGTTAGCAAGCATAGTATCCATGATCTGCTGAAAAATTGCGGGTGCTGGTTTCACACCAAATGGTAAGCGAGTAAACTGGTAGAGACCTCTATGAGTGTTGATTGTTAGCAACTCTTGAGACTTTGGTTCAACTTCTATTTGAAGATAAGCATCAGCAAGGTCAATTTTTGCAAAACATTTTCCACCATTAAGTTTGACGAATAAGTCTTCTTGAATTGGTAATGGATAAGCATGATCCTCTAGAGCATCATTTAACCCAGTTGAGAAATCTGCACACAGGCGAATGGAACCATTTGCTTTGCGTACAACAACTATAGGAGCAGCCCAGGGCGAATACGTTACTGGTTTGATGACACCCAATGCTTCCAGTCTGTCGAGTTCATTCTCAACCAATGTGACAGCAGCATACGGAACTGGACGTTTTGGACGAAAAATTGGCTTCGCGTTTGGCTTTAGAGACAAAACAACTTGGGTAAATTTGCAGCAACCAAGTTTGTCCTGGAAGACAGAAGCGTGCTTTTGACGCAGGCGTTGCAAGAGAGACTGATCAGATACATCTCCGGGAACAACGTTATGTGGTGAGGACGAAACATTAGAGCATACTGAATTTAATGGTACATTGAAGATATGGAGCTTGTCTAACCAGTCAAGACCAAGCAAATTCAAATCATGGTAGTTTGTAACGTAACATACACCATTGAAGTGATGCTCACCAAACTGAACCTGGCAATTTATCTCACCCACGAGTTTCAGTATATCTCCAGAGGCATTCTTAGCGACATGCTCGGTCGGCAGAATCTGTGGGCACCCAAGTATGCGCCACGTAGTTCGGGAAATTAAGGTAATATCTGATGCCGTATCCAACTGAAGACGAATATGTTTGCCATTAATACCTAGTGTAATGTACTTACGTTTGCTGGCGAAATCGACTTTGGAAGTTGTGAAAATGGTCTGTACTCGAGGAGATTGTTTCAGCTTGAAACGACTACTTCTGTTCCTCACCGAAGGATTTTTCTGCGGTGGACAGTAACCCTCCTTATGTCCAAAACGGTGACAATTACGGCATTTATGCTTCTTGAAAGGACAGAACTTGACAAAATGCCACGAACCACAGTGCCAGCACACTGAAGGAGGTTTAGCTGAATTCTGAGACTGACGTGCTGTGTGCTTAACGGTGATCGGAGGACTTTTCACTGTGTTAATTGAACCAAATTCAGACGACTGTCGTTTGCACTCCACCATAGCAGTATCGTGCTTCAAGTTGATTAAGCGTAGGCATTCTGCTGTCACCATTTGTAAAGTCATTTTCGGGTCTTGTTCCACGAGTGACAGAAGTCGAGTTCTTATGTCAGTATCTTCTGGGTTCTTCAACCCACAAATAAAAATCAAACACTTGAACTGATCTGATGTCATTTCGTGTGGTTTGAACCTTTCACATTCCTTGTTCACTTTGCCAGCGTAAGTGACATAATCATCGGAAGGCATTTTTGTCAACTGAAAACATTGATACCGAATATTAAACATGGATGACTGTTCACCAAAGATTTGTGATAAAACGGTGACTGTCTCATCGAATGATAACTCACGTGGGTTCTTGGGCAGAATGAAGTTAACATATCTGTTGTGCTCAAC
This sequence comes from Trichobilharzia regenti, assembly GCA_944472135.2. NCBI lineage: Eukaryota > Metazoa > Platyhelminthes > Trematoda > Strigeidida > Schistosomatidae > Trichobilharzia > Trichobilharzia regenti. The sequence goes on from OX235262.1 coordinate 58,933,446, forward strand.
AGTACCAAGTTTTCTTAGTAACAATCGGACTTTGGCAGCATCATCAAACATGTAGCATTCAATACGGAAAACGTCTTCGTAACGATTGAACCATGCATCAAATACGAGACCAGATATTGGGTCGTAGTTGAACTCACTGATGGAATTTGAGATGCTTTCATATTTTTAAATATTCCCATTTATAATATTAGAACAAGACATATAAGCGAACAATATTGTTTTCAATTAGATCTTCTTCAGGCTTTACTCTAATTTACATAGACTTATATATATAAAATTTTAACCAATGACGGTGATTTTGTGGATCAAATAATAATAGTTATCATAATAATAATAATAATCATAATAATAATAGTAATAATAATGTGGTAAATGATATTAATGTAAATGGAAAGCAAATGCTTTCCCTCGATGTAGCATCACTGTTTACCAATGTACCACTTATGGAGACTGTGGAATTCATATGCCAACAGATACTAGAAAAACAGATCGACATCGGAATACCGGTTAGTAGTCTGAAAGAGTTGCTTTTAAGATGTACTATGAATGTACATTTCATATTTAACAACCTTTACTACAGGCAAATCGACGGTATTGCCATGGGTTCTCCGTTGGGGCCAATGTTAGCAGATTTCTTTCTTGCCAAGATTGAAAATGGTCCATTGAAAAAAGTAATAGAAAAAGCTGATTCTTATTTTCGTTATGTTGATGATACCTTTATTATTCTTGATGTGAAAGCTGACAAGAATGAAATGTTAAAAAAGTTTAACGATGCACATCCATCGCTTATCTTCACTTGTGAAGAAGAATATGATGGTGGACTACATTTTCTTGACGTCCAATTGAGCAGAAGAGAGGATGGTTCACTAAAGAGAGATGTCTATAGAAAACCTACATCTGTAGGACAATATACACATTTCCTCAGTTATGTACCAATCCGTTACAAAATCAATTTGGTCAGATGCCTGACGAATAGAGCAAGACGCATCTGTACAGATGACTCTCTAGAGAATGAGCTAGGATACATCCAAAATACGTTAGTCCAAATGGGTTATCCTAGTAGATTTGTCAGGAGACACATGAATGCTAAGTACAATAAAGAGAAACCGATAACAGTTAAAAAGAAACAACTGTTCATCAAACTGCAATTTAATGGGGACGTGGCTAGTGAAGTCTTACATCAGAGATTATCGAGAGCGATAAAACAAACTTATACTGCCGCCACCCTCTGTTTGTCATTTTCCAGCCGGCCGATTTTGATTGCTCAAGTGAAAGATAAGTTACCTAGTTGTGCCACTTCCATGTGTATCTATAAATTTAGTTGCTCCTGTGGAGAAAGCTATATAGGCCGAACAACTAGGCAGCTTAACAAACGCATTAATGAGCATCTTCCTTCATGGTTCGGAAAAGGTCAAATAAAGTCCATACGAAGTTCTATTTTGGCTCATTTGATTGATAGTGGTCACCAAGTGGACAAAAATAGTGCTTTCAAAGTTATTTACCGCATTCCATCAAGTCTTTGGAACGGAATCAGAACCCGTCTTTTACACTTAGCCGAAGCTATGGGAATTCGAGAGAACAATCCTAGTCTTTATTTAATTGAATTTCAATTCAATAATTAATATGACCCGTCGCACAAGAGGTGGCTCTCGTGACCTAAGTGGTCTAGTGGATAACGCTTTGGCGTTTGAAACTATGGGTACTGGGTTCGAGCCTCAGTGGGAACATCATCACTCACTGAAAAGTGCAGGTACATCCAGCTGATGAGTCCCAAATAGGACGAAATGTGCATCCTGGATTCCACTGCTAGCCACCATCCACCAATTGAATCCTAGTCTTTGTATACAAAAGAAATTTGTTCTACCTTTGTCTCTCCCTTGGCCTAGGTGAATTCTATTCAAAACCCTCCCACCCTTTCTTATCATCCCTCTCCTTCGTACTTTTATGATATTCATTTAAACTCTGATTATCGTTCCATTTGATTTGACCTAATTTATTTATTTATTGAATTGTCTACATATATGCATATACAAACTTTGTTATTCTTATCACCTATATAAGCCTTATCAACAATATTTTGTTATTATTATAATCATCGTTATTAACTTCGTTCAAAACATTTACCACATTATTATTACTATTATTATTATTTGTATTATTATGATTACTATTATTATTTGATCCACAAAATCACCGTCATTGGTTAAAATTTTATATATACAGGTCTATGTAAATTAGAGTAAAGCCTGAAGATCTCATTGAAAACAATATTGTTCGCTTTCATATTTGTCAGAATGAGATGTTGATGGAACTTGAATGGACAGCTTCTGAGTGAGAGCTTCGATTAATTTTAGTTGAGCTGCTTCATTCTGAACTTGCTGCTGCTGCAAGATAGATTTGAGATCGTCCAGAGAGATAGACATTGTAATTGGGTTGTAATTAACACAGTCAAAAATGTTCTATAGCTGCGCTGAACAGAATAAAACCCGTCGTCGCTTGCTTGTTATAGCTGCAATGAATTAAGGTAAAACCCCGTCGCCAATTTGTTATAACGGTAGGGAATTAAATGAAGACGTTGTCACCTTGTTCTGTCTGCGCCTGAACTAATCTGCCTATCTGCTTGTCGTACCTTCCGATTTAGTAAAGCACGCAAATATCAAAAGACAAAGGCTGGACTGTGACTGTGTATTGTAGTACAACAACGACAAAAGAAAGCCATGGTATTTACACATTTTACAACAATATGGACAGCTAACAGCATTTGAAATAATTGATCTTAATAGCCAATAACAAAGTGCGTGAGAAATGATAATATACCATATGTGCGAGATTAACAGTCAATAAGAAAATGTGTGGGAATGATGACATACCATATATGCAAGGTTAACAGTCAATACCAAAATATGTGGGATCCTATCAAAACCCCTAGAAGATATAGATTTTGTGGATGATTTGTGTCTCATTCAGCAAAACCCCTAGTATCATATATGTCCAAACTAAGTTCACTTTTAACAGTTTGAAGAAATTTGGGCATTGGATATATGCTATTCATTATAATAAAGGTTCTTGTATTTCCCAATGAATGAAAAACTAAATGATATTGTTTTTACTGACGTTTCGCTATATAATGCTTCTAATAGCTTCATCAAAGTATTATTAAACCAGAATTTACAAAATCTCAGCATATATATAACAAAGAGTTTAGAGGTGAGAAAATAGACTTAGGTCAAGTTAAAGGGACTTATAGAAAGTCAGAATAGTAATGAAGATCACTAAACCAAATAACAAAGGTATTAGTACATCTGTTACGATATGAAAACAAAGTTTACTAACTTCATTATCGTTCGTCTGTCTGGGGTCGTTTTTCGTTGTCAAGTTGGTGAATTGGTAAAGACAACAAAACCAAGTGTAGATTGCTGGATTTTATCAGTGTGTAAAATTATAAAAGCAGTGTCCGTTTACATAGTGAACTTGCTTATCACATTCGTGTTGACTTTGTCACTTCATGAGGAGGAAGGGAGGTGTTGTAACCAGGTCAGATTCTGCTTTAGTCCATCATTCCTACTCAGTTCAGACAATTTGGATTCCACTTGATATGAAGTGCTTCTGATATTAGACGTTCTTTGTGATTTCTGAAGTTTTCCTGGATTATTTCAATATTGTCAAAATCTATTTTGCGGCCTGATTCTATAGCGGCCTATGGCTGAGGATTTTTCAAGTTTTTCTAGTTCAATTGGATTTCTTGGTGGTCGAAGAGATGCTCTACGTTGTTCATTTCTTCTGATTTTGATTTCTCGAGATGTTTGTCCGATGTAAATCGCATCACATTCCAAGCATTTTATTTTATAGACACAATTAGATAGAGAGTCTTTAGGGATTTGGTCTTTTATATGGACAAGGTTGTTTCGTAGTGTGTCTGATGTTTTGAAGAAAACTATAATATCGAGCTGATTGAGTACTCTTCTGATATCGTCTGACGTCTGTGCTCTATATGGAATGACGACTGTTGATATCCATTTTTTCGGAATGCGTTTTCGGCCATACTTAATGCCTGTGTTGATTTTGTTGATGAAGTTCCTCGGGTAGTTGTTTTGCTTGAGAGTTTCAGTAATGTTCGACATTTCTTCTTTTTCTTTCTCATCCGTCATCAGAGAGTGTGCTCGTCTAAGGAGACTTGAAACAACTGAAATCTTTGCGTTGATGGGGTGTTATGATCTGAAGTCTAAATATTTAATGGAGTGAGTTTTCTTCCTGAATATGGATATACTAAAGTGTCCGTTCTCTCTTCTCTTAACTTGGCAGTCTAGAAATGGTAGTAATTATAAAAGAAAAAGAATTTATAAAAGAAAATCAATAAGTTAGAATCAGCAACAGTGAAGATATGAAGGAATTCAGGAGAGGACAGAGAGGACAGAGGTGATGAAGATATTCGACAGACCAACAAAAAACATAATTCACCATCAGTGGGAGAAATCTTAACTAGGTTGTCTCCTCCATGCTGAAGTTGGTATAAAGATCCACAGCACTCACCACAAAAGACAAGATCCAAATTCTCACCACTGACTTCAAGTCACCTCTTCTACGTACCTCATACATTTAACAGGCGCATCGACTAAAACATTCCCAACAGCCTTCTGCATACATTTATCAACAGATAGCTGCTTTCTCCCCTCAATACTGAAGATTAAGTGACCAGTTGGAAAAGATAAGTAACAAGGGACTCTGGTAGAGGGTCGAAGAACCTATCTCCCAAAAAATAGGCAGGATGAAGTGCAAACAGAACTGACACACGCTTAGGAGATATTCAAATAGGATCACACCCAGTGGGAAGCAACGAGTTGGACATGGACCCGAGTGTCATATGCAGAAGGTCATGGAAGAAGGGAATATAAGCTTTTGTTAGACCATTTGAATGTAATAGTACAGGACTGAGTGCAACGAAGATGTCTTCATTTCCCAATGCAAAAGCAGAATATGAATTAAAGTATAGTATTTGATGGATTAAAAACCATCCATATAATTTATTCTACTGAATAAGAAATAAGTAGGCACTCCTCAACCAAAATTATTTTGACACAGACAACATAATAAGGGTATCTCATTCCAAAGACTTTCATTGTCACATCGTGCTGTCTTTAATCTCCGTTTATATTGTTATTACTCTACAGAATAATTATTACTACGTTCTAATTTTACTTATACACATTTTAAATCTATCATGAAGTTCAACATGTCACTCATTTTGTTATCTAGTTTATGCCGAACTAGATCATTCAACAGACCATGCCAACACAGAAGATGGGCATAGGTATGACCCAAAAAAAGACTCTAGAAAATCTGGCTTCACTGATGAATTATGTGTGATGTTGTACAAGCCCGAAGGTGGAAAGATGAAAACCAAAAAATTGGTAGCAGAGGCAAGCAGAGAATACATGACATCAGGTGAACAAACAGAAGACAGAAGTAATAAAAAATACCTAACCAAAAACAAAAGTATCAATCACCATCCACAGAAGAAACCCTTAAGGAAGTCAGTCCCTCCATTTCAAATAAAGGCTCCACTCATGACGATGTCAAAGCCTGGATTGGAAACGCAACGCAGACCTTCATTGCTCTGAAATCAATGTAGAAATCTTCTACACTTGTTCTTCATGCCGGTGCGTCACTTATTCCACCCGAATTATCAATAATATACCAAATGAAATTTTTTCAGGTTTGTAAACATGTTATTCAGAATACAAAAACGAATATACGAAGTAAGTTGATGAGGTAGACGACATTGGAATCATAAATGATAAGCCTTGTTCCACCACCTAAATTTTAAATCTAATGAATGAAGTTCAGAATGGCATATCACTTACGTTTGATTCAAAGGAAGATAATTGTTTATCTTTCCTAGACATATTGCTTAGTCGACGGCTTAATGGGTCAATAAAACGACCTATTTATAGAAAACCTACTCGGACAGGACAGTATCTTAATTATCACAGTTTCTGCCTGGCCTGTTCGGTACAAAAGAGCCTTAGGGAGTGAGGTGCCTCTTCAGTAGAATCCAACGAATATGTACTCAAGGCAAACTTGATGAAGAAGAAAGAAAGTTGACACAGACTCTGGTTGATAACAATTATCCAGACAAGTTCATTAGGAGATATTAAGTAGCCAGAACTCCAGGAACCACTCTCCAACTTATCACTAAGAAATATGTGTACATCAAGCTACCCTATATGGAGGATCGTAGTAGTAGCTTGAAAACTAGACAAAGATTGAACACCGCTGTTAAAATTCGTTTTATGCAGCCCTTTGAACATGCGGAAAATGATGTCACATCCCACTGTATTTACCAATTTGAATGTACGTGTCGACAAATACATAGGAGCGAGGGTTCATCGATTTCTGCAAGTAAGGCCTTCAAAACATACTCCTAAATGGATCCAGAAGCGAATAGAACCTTCAAAACCCATTAATGGTGAGAACAGGAGACCTAGCTTCTCTAATGCGGAACATATTATAGAGAAAGGACATAAAATTGATGTTCACACGTCTTTTTTAAACCTATCTATAAAATGTGTTTGGGGCATATCCTAATGTTTGTGGAAGGCCTAGCAGTTATTTCGTTTAAGGCGTCTGTATGCGCTCAAAAACAGTTCATCATCACACTAAACCTTTCTTCGTAAACTTTGTTTTGATACCACAGCAGATGTACCATTACCTCTCCTAGTTGGTTTAGTGATCTTCATTGTTATTTTAACCTTCAATAGGTCCTTTTAACTTTTGATTTTCTCACCACTTAACTCTTTAAAATAATTAGTCCCTTTGACAAATTTGAATAAGGCATTTACAAGGCAAATTTCATCAGATCATGGTATCATTTAAAGTATTTCAATTATATTTCAATAGTTTACACACAATGATAAGTTTTCTTATTGGTAATATTTCGAGCAGAATTACTGCCCGTGTTCACACCACTCTTGGAATTGTTTTGTTCACACATTTATGATACATAGTTCATTATTTTTTTTTACTGATATTAATGGTATCATATCGTAGTTTCTTTACTACCACTTTACAACTAACATGGTTCACAATAATAAAATAAAATGCATGACAATTACTCAGTGATATAAAACAAAAGTACATACTAATGACCAGTCATAGTTTTAAATAGGTCAAATTGTCCAATGGTAGGCGAAGGTTGAAGTCTATCGTAGTACTTTTTGTACACATAGTTTGGGATGCATGCCATGAATTCAAAGTGCTCCCATCACCTCTGATAACCAACCTCGAACTAGAGTTATGTGATGAAATAATTGTGAAGCCGTCATTAATATTGATTTTGTGACTTGACATTAATAAGTGCTTTGCAATGGATGAGTCTGGATTTCTATTCAGATTAATTGCATTGGGATTTTCTGTGTTTTAATAATCAATTTGGAAAATGTTCTTTTCAAGGATATTGAACCATCCTTTGGTTTTACCTATATACGTGTCACCGAAACTCCTGGTGAACTTGTAGATACAGTTTGAAGTAGAATGCACAGAATTTCGTCCTTTAATCGTAGGCAAAGGGGTCGTAAATGTTCGGCATGTGAGGGAAGAGATGTGGCTTAAAATGTGCGCTTCATGGCTGACCAAAGTATTTCACCTGCATTTAATCTGAATAGAAATCCAGCATCATCTATTGCAAAGTACTTATTAATGTCAGGTCACAAAACCAATGTTACGATCGCAGGCGTTCACGCCTGAGCAGTCCTAAACCGGGATGAAACACTGTCTAGTGTCTCCTTGTTTTCAATGCTCTCCTTCACTGATGATACTGTTTGGTGGCGAAATCTAAAGAATAAAATTTATTAATGCGACATTTATAGTCACTTAATACATGTGATATATGATAAAAGAAAGTCATGAGGATAGACAAATATTGTAAGAGGGTTGACGAAAGTTGGAGTAAACACATCAGTGAATTCCTGGGAGACAATCTGAATAATTAACGAGTATAGTCTCGTAACAAGGTGTATCGCAGAGGTCACGACAGATATTCTAACTGCATGAAAAAGCTGATAAAACACAATCACGACAGACAAACGATATACGTGATATGATGACAGCTAACTTGTAGGCGCGTAATACAAAATCCACCATTTCAGGATATCCAAAGCGTAATTGACTGCCTTCCTTCTACCTACACAACTAAACTGCAAGCAATGAACGGAACGGAACGGAATCAAACATCACGTGTTTGAATTTCTTCAGTTAGTTGATTTTGTATTATGAGCCTACACGTATGCTGTAATCATATCTAGTGTAACGTCTGGCTGTCTTCATGGTGTTTTAACAACTTTCTCATACGGATAGAATATCTGTTGTGGCGTTTCATATACCATCCACGAAAACACCTCGTGATAGCGCCTACTCTCACTCGTGAAGTGATGAAGATCATTACTAATTACCCTGTCTTCATGATTAACAAATAGTCTTGAAAATAAACTCAATACAACCATGCAGTTCCTTTCTAATCTAACTGCATTTTTATACACCTCATCGATAGGTCAGTGTTGTTGTTTTTGTAGTGAGACAAATAGCACAGTTTATCTGAGTCTGAATAAACCTAGAAGAAGGCCAATAAGGCTTAGCAGCCACCGAATGACCTTGAGCAAACAGAAATACCAGCATTAGTGTCAGCCTTGTGTTTGTAGAATTTCCCGATGATCTGACTTATCAATTTTTGATGTCTACGGTTAGAATTGATGCTTCGATTTGATTAGATTAAGGCTAGGAATTGGAGATAAGGCCAAGTGAAAAGTTAACTGTAGAATTACTATAAAGGTCGGGAAGCTGTTGGATAACGCAGAATTATCCCACTAAGCAGTCTGAATACATTTAAATATTCATCTTATCAATAAACTCAGGGTTTTCTACAGTCTTCACAATCATACAAAACAGTAGAAATACTGCACTTTCATTTCATTAATGTTGACAATGACGTCGTCATTTGAACACACACAGTAACACATAGTAACTTGCTAAGACTATTCAATATTGATCAGTCACTAGGGCGTAATAGACGTCATGAATGAAATCCTCTTAGTATTCCTACTGACCGAATCCCACCAGTCGTCTTCCCAATGTCATCAGCAAGTCAACGAACCCACTAGTCTCATGAACTCTGAATGAATACTAGGTGAATAGGGACAATCGACAGGAAGTCCGAAACGTAAGTTTCATCCCCCTCGCCGCCACTCCTCAACAAGGCATATCCACCACATCAGCGAAGACGATAACACATCCCAAATTCCAACTCGTGTAACTCAGTGCTTCAGTCAACGTCATTAACCACTGAACCATCCATGATAAGGAAGACTACTGGTTACAGTCAAACGAGTGAGTGTGAAAACACCATGCTGACAAGTGCCAGAGTTTCAAACAGATTGACTCCAATTACTTAACTACAAATAACAAATTGCGTCTCCCTCATTCCTTCGCATTTCAACTGGAACACAGAGTCTCATACTTGACCCCTCCAGATTGAATGAAGAGAGAGAGAGTTCCTTCTCATCTAGTGGAACTACTACTAGTCACATAACCACCACTCACGCGATTCTAACGCTTACTGTCTATCTGTCTGGTTTCAACATAGAACTTTGCACCGCTGTGCAACACATCGAGCTGCCACACTTCACTCAGCACACAAGGCAAGAGGAGAAAGTAGAAGAAATACGAAATACAGACAATAAACAGAGATATGAAGCAAAAAAAATAGTAATATCGAAGAACAATTTACTTTTATTGAAAATTACAACTCACAAAGAGTGGATGCATCTGCACCACCACCGAGAACAACTTTGAACCATATCACCGATTGTCTCTAGCCATTGGTGTTTACCGTCCCGAGAACCCCAAACAGGAAGTTTACACCTTCCTACATGACTTAAGCTAACTATTGTGGACTTCATTGACTGATGAAGCCATGTTTTGGTTTGACCACCACTGGCTCTTTTCCAACCTGACCCATTCTGTGTCAGCCAACATTTCCCGTAGAGGAAGTCGATGAATAGGCATGTGTAACACATGTCCTAACCATCTAACCCAATCGATGTACCTTCACAGTCTCATATATTGATTTACCCTCGTTATCTAGCACTCGACGCTAACTTCAATATTGCTCACCCTATTATACACCCTATTATTCCCACGGAAAGCACTTATCATCAAAGACAGCGAGCCAGGCTTTTCGCGTTTTCCACTTTTAATGGTCATGTCCACAGCCATAAAGGAGTACAACGAGAACTGTTCAGCAGTCACCACGCCCTCTTATTCGAAAGCCAGCCGGAAATCACCTCCACTAAGCGAGAGATGGCGTAATTTGGCATATGCGAAGCAAGCCTTCTGTGTCCGTGCTGAGATTTCGTCAGCGATCAACCCACTGGCACTGGCTGATGCAACTCCCAAATAGGTGGAGTGGTAAACACGCTCCAAGACATCACTTCCTGTCTTTAAGCTAGGAGTCATTGTAGTCCAGCCCTGTAGCATCATCTTATTTTTTTTATTCCTTGACGTTCCCAGTGGAACATACGGCTTCAAGCTAGAGCTTGAAGTCTCGGTGACAGTGGTGTTCAATTTTACGGGACGAAGTTGCTAGCCTCGTGCCCAACCTTCCCTCTTTACCATTCATATTACTGACTTAACGAGGTAAAGCAGTGAGTCGGTGGCCGGGGATCGAACACCGAACCACGTACGGCGTGGTTGGTGAGCATTCTACCGCTGTGCTACCGACGCAATCATCTTAAATTTGACCGGAGCGAATCGCATGCCAAACATTCGCAGATTGCAACTCAGGCTGTTCAGAAGACTCAGCATTTTGATGGCGTCTTCATCTGGGATGAGGGACTACATCATCTGCATATTCTGAGTCAACGAGATTATTCCCTGGTAACAAGTCAATCCCTGAGTCTCCAGAGTGAGTTACGGTCAAGTCCATTATTTAATCTACGATGAAATTGAATAGATATGGGGACAGAGGACAGGTCATCCCTGACGGACACCACTAGATGTCAACACTTCAGATAACAACTCACCGCAACCTCACAACTGGCTGACTGCGTGAGCTGAAGTAGAATGAGTGCCCTGATCAGTGCAATGTCTAGTTTTCTCGGTATTCCTTTCAAAGGAAAACATCGCCAGAGTAAATTCCGGTCGACAGAATCGAATGCCGTCGTTGGGTCAACGATTGTTGGATGACGTTAAGTATAATTATGTCATACAATAAGTCCAAGGGTGATGATATGATCATAACATCCTCTTACCGGTCTAAAGCCTGTCTACTACTCTCGTCTTTCTGCCACTCGACCGCCTATAAACGGCTGGTAAACAAGGCGAGATTTAGCAGTGTGTCGTCCCGAAATAGGATCACGACGAAACTGCCCAATGACGTCAAATACCTAAACAATCAATAATCTAAAGCAAATAATCCCTTAATAAATGTGGATAGAGTTAAAAGAAGAAACAACTATCACTAAGATGAATGGGAGGACAGAAAACTGTTCCCACTGTATTTTCATGAACCGACACCTCACCTATTAAACGCACGGGATACACAACTAAACTCATTAGTGCAGACATGTGACAAAACCGTCCGAATTCACGCAAAACTTAATGACTGACCAACGGAGTTAACAGTCAACACGATTCGCTTCGTAACAAGCAGCTCGGCCGATAGCAAGGTTTCCGGAACCCTCTCCCGAGGCCTCCCACACCACGATGAAACAGTCATCCAGTGCCCCATGGTTCTCCATCCTCTCCATCACTGACAACACTCTTTTGACGAGAAACCTATCATCTGAAATTAAATCAGAGAGTCATTCAAATAACTCCACGTGTGAATCTAGGCGACTCCCATTTTATCATATGTAAATCGTTAGTCAACTTTACTGAATTTTCCAGGGTATCAATATCCCACAAATACTCCTCCTCTCGAAGCAGTCTTCTTCTTCTATCAAACAATACCCCAGTAATCTACAATGCACAAATTACTAACCAACCCACTTAATCAGTGTACTTAAGGCATAGTCGAAATGCTCATTCTCAAAAGCCAATCAAAAACTGTCGGAAATCTGTATGGCCGCTATACCACTCACCTACAAAATCTCATCAACATCACACTTCCCATCACCTACATACAATGTTGCTCACTTCACTTATTTCCCTCCAAACAACACTCAGAATCACTCTAATACTCTCAAAAGAAATGTGGAACCACAAAAACAACAACTAGCCATTCACCAATTGTGTAGTTGAAATTCAAGTGAAGTCATACTCCGCCTCCCACGAAACTCCGACTTCATTACAATAACTGGTCACACTCAGCATTCCAATGTTGGTTACATACCACTAGTCAGATACACTGAACTACCTCATTTCACCAATGGGAAATAAACGTCGACAGATATTCATTGAAATGATTGACACTAATTAGTACAGTCGTCAATTGGGACACACATGTATTCATATCCTAAGCCAAATCAAACACAACATTCGACGATTTTCTAAAACATTATTCAGTTATTCAAGGAAATCAGACTACGGGGTTCCTCAAATCCACAAATATTCATAAACTTAAATAAACACCATAACGAAATGCTTTCGGGTTTCAGAAGTATGCTCATCAAATTAAATGTGAGTACTATTAAGACTTCAGAACTATTATTTCACCATAGGAAGGAAGCAATGGAGTCGGAGGAGTATTAGGCTTCAGAATTATTTCCTGTTGACACCCAAATTAACGCCTACATTTTAATTCCTACTTCAACATTAGGAACATACACTACAACAACAAATAATCATCATCGTCATCGTATGAACAACTAGCTCTCCACAATCACCACTCTCATCAACTTTGTTACGCGAAAACTCTCTTTGTTCACACGAGAAAAAAAACCATGCTAATAATAATTCCATATTAGTTTGTTTATTAAATGTAACACATGCTAATAATACCATAGCAATGGCATGAGTGAGTGTAGACAAAAAGTCTGCCTTCCTATTGGCTGTAAGCAGAAGATTTTCTCTACCCCATGCATCGCATCGATTGATCTAGCTGGATGGATTGACCTAGCAGCTAGTAGTGGGCTGCTTAGCGAATTCGACCAATGACTGCGCTGATCTTGTCGACCTTGGTAATTTAACTTTGAAAAAGGTCATAGGAAGAAATGTGGCTCTACTTTCCGAGAGATAGTAGTATTTAAATGGAACGGCGTAGGCTAGCAAGTTTGTCTCGTGTCGGTTCTCATCAAGTCATTGTCTTGAATCATGTCTGGTCGTGGTAAAGGTGGTAAGGGTCGTCCTCCGTGCGATGACGGTGGATAATTTTTCCAACGTGTGTGAGTGGTGAATGTTTCGTGACCAGTGAGTGGTCCGCACGAGAACGAATCAAGGTCCTTTTTAGGACCACCACATCTAGATCAACCAATGTTGTTCAGCTTGTTTCTTTTATTTTCGCAAGGGATTGTGGCGATGGGAGGAGAGTGAGTGGGTTTGCAGTTGTCGTTTATGTGCGCGGTGAACAGTTAGGAGGTCAATAATCGGTGGCAGTTGAGGTATCTAATCAGCCCGTGCTGTTGCGTCATGCACTTCGTGTAGCTGTGGTTCTATGTAGCTTAACCTCGATGCCCTAGGCTAATAGGACTGATGACTTCTGAGATTGTTTGTGCGTTTCGTCCCTTAGGCGAGTATTCTTATTGATACAGGGTACCATTTACAAGATGGTAGAATGGTCGGCTACGCGCAGGTTTTTCTGTTCTCGACATTCGTCATTAGGCCAAAGTACCATTCAGTTTCTTAACTCGGAAATTCTACCGCTTCTAGAGACCGGAACACGTCAGTGGTTACATCGTTACACCCGTAGTTTTCTGATGTTTCATGTGTGAACAGAATCCCCTCCCCCAGCGATGTCCTGTCTGTTCCTGATCATGGTGACATTATTGGTGTACTTGAAGGAGAATAATCAGTAGGCCTATTGAGTATGAGTTCCATGGTCATCGCTGTCGTGATAAACTTATTACTTGTGTCACAAACATGGCTCGCGAAGACGTCAACGGGTCACAGACTAAGGAAGCAGATACACCTGATCGATGAAACTCTTCCCGTACAGACAGTCATGTAATTAAGTTTGAAGCATTACCTAACCCTATCCTAACAAATTTTTTACCTTTGAATGATATGAGTTGGGATGACGAGATCCAATTGTTCCACTGACTATTTATCAAGTTGTCAGTTTCATCCCTAGATTTTCACGAGCTAAGTAGGGTCGGGTCTGGTTGAGTTTTTGTACTAACTAGTGTGAGCATATAGTTTTCCGTATAGGTTTCTGGTTCTGCCTTATGAGATACAAGGGGAGAGTTGTGAATGAAGAGGGTGGTGTGAGTTAGATAAAAAAAAGCATATTCGTAGCCCCCCATATCATCCCCAATCGAATGGACAGGCTGAACGTTTCGTCGACACTTTTAAGCGTGCTTATGCAAAAGCGAAGGGGGAGGGAACAACAGAAGAAATTTTGGATAAATTCTTGCTGCATTATCGTACGAATGTAAAAGGACAGTTATGTGTCAGACACACAGATCATACTCTATCCAGTACCACGCAAAGGTCAACTCGACAAAGAAGAGCTCCGAAACCTTTTCAAATAGATCCAACAAAAAGCAAGTCCTACACTCTTTACGGGGAGAGGAGATAGGATCCCACGCATTTTGGTATTGACTGTTAATCTTGCATATATGGTATATCATCATTCCCACACATTTTGTTATTGGCTATTAAGATCAATTATTTCAAATGCTGTTAGCTGTCCATATTGTTGTAAAATGTATAATGTAGCTCATTTTTCACATGAGGCCAGAATATTAACAAGCTGGTTAAGTGGCGCGTTGCTCGCCCTGCTGACAACCTTTAACACCCTACGTAAGAGACCTGGAAAACTAAGAGAGAGCAATAGGGAGGACTCAAGAGTTAACGAATCGTAGGTTTAAGGGTTGGGTTATTCCGGAATGTCTTGACTTGTTGATGTAGAAGGTTAGATGGGAAATGAGACGACCAGGAAAGAACAGCAGATAGAATGTCGCCTAGATATTTAGTTTCTATTTCAGTGCCATTTATGTTGCACGCCTCGTGAGTGCTAACCAACCAGTTTGATTAGGTCAGATCTGTGCCTAAAGGTGAAATTAACTGTTGGAATTTGGAGGGGTTTAAGGTGAGACCGTTTTCCTTGGACTACTGGCTGATTTCTGATAAGAAGCCATTTAGTTTAAAGCAGCCACTCACTTTGACACTTGACAGGGAAAGATACAGTAAGGTCGTCGGCATATTTGACAAAGTTAATGTCATTTGAAGATGGTAAGTCATGTAGAGAGAAAGAAAGAAAGGAAAGAGAAGTGGGGAGAGTACAGCACCTTACCTTGGGGGACACCAGCTTCAGTGAGCACAGCAGAGGAGGATTTACCTTTGTATACGGTGTACTGCATTCTATTTGAGAAGTAGGAATGCAACCAGTTAGTGACCCAGGACTCAGTTTGTGTCATCAAGAGCTTATTTGGCAAGAGACATCCAGGTACAGAGTCAAAAGCAGAAGTGAAGTCGAGGAATGTGCAGCGGACGTATTTAGCACCTTTATCTAATGATGAGACGATACTGTTGTGTAAGACGACTGCAGCGTCCAAAGTGCTACCCTGTCTATAGGCGAATTGTTAGGCGTCTTCGAGACTTTTAAGAGAGGGTTCGAGTTTAAGAAGTACTAGTTTTTCCATAAGCTTTGGAAACCGGGAAGTAATGGCAATGGGTCTGATCTTTACGTTCTTGCTGTTACCAGGTTTAGGGTCAGGGACTATTTTAACGTCTTTCCATGCAACAGATACAACGCTTTCGGAGGAAGTAGCATTTAGGATGTTAGTGAGTGGAGAGCATATAGCATCAGAACACTATTTTAGAACATAGGCGGGTACACAATCAGGGCCAAGGCTACGTGAGGACTTAAGCGTTTTTTAGACATGTTAGAACATCGAGAGTATTAAAGTCATGAAAGTTATCAGCTACGTGATTAGTATTTTTTTTTATATTTTCCTAATTGTGGTGGACTGAGTCATAAGGCAGACCATGGGTATTGACAAGATGAGTACATATCAAACTGACAGAAAACCTGTTACAACTGTAGGGAATTAAATGAAGACGTTGTCACCTTGTTCTGTCTGCGCCTGAACTAATCTGCCTATCTGCTTGTCGTACCTTCCGTTTTAGTAAAACACGCAAATATCAAAAGACAAAGGTTGGACTGTGACTGTGTATTGTAGTACAACAACGACAAAAGAAAGCCATGGTATTTACGCATTTTACAACAATATGGACAGCTAACAGCATTTGAAATAATTGATCTTAATAGCCAATAACAAAGTGCGTGAGAAATGATAATATACCATATATGCAAGATTAACAGTCAATAACAAAAATGTGTGGGAATGATGATATACCATATATGCAAGATTACCAGTCAATAACAAAATATGTGGGATCCTATCACCTCTCCCCGTAAAGAGTGTAGGACTTGGTTTTTGTTGGATCTATTTGAAAAGGTTTCGGAGCTCTTCTTTGTCGAGTTGACCTTTGCGTGGTACTGGATAGAGTATGATCTGTGTGTCTGACACATAACTGTCCTTTTACATTCGTACGATAATGCAGCAAGAATTTATCCAAAATTTCTTCTGTTGTTCCCTCCCCCTTCGCTTTTGCATAAGCACGCTTAAAGGTGTCGACGAAACGTTCAGCCTGTCCATTCGATTGGGGATGATACGGGGGGCTACGAATATGCTGGATGCCAAACAGTTTGCAGAAATCTGAGAACAGTGATGAGGTGAACTGCGATCCATTATCGGACACCAGAACATCAGGCATACCAAAACGACAGAATAGTTGACGTAGGTGGGACACTGTTGCAATTGATGTGGCAGAATGCATAGGAAATATCTCTGGCCATTTGGAAAAGGCGTCGACACATATTAAGAAATGCATACTATTGAACGGTCCAGCGAAGTCAACATGAACACGGGACCATGGTTTGTCCGGTCGTGGCCAGGAACATAGTTCTGTCTTGCGTGGACACTTTGATGCTTGAGCACATTTACTACACTTGCGAACGAGGTCTTCGATATGGTCATCGATGTTGGGCCAGTAAACATAACTGCGAGCGATCGCCTTCATTCTCCCAACACCAGGATGTGATATATGAAGCTGCCGAAGCACATGGTCACGAAGATTAGCTGGAACCACAACACGATCAGCAAACATTATGCATTCATTAACGATGGATAGGGATTGGCGTCGCTGGTAAAACTGTTTTAAAACATTTGAATGAACATGTGGAGGCCAGCCAAATCGGATGAACTTTGATACTTGCTGTAAAACTGGATCACGCAGTGTGTGTCTGGCAACCTCAACTGCAGTCACCGGAAGAAGTTGAGTCGCGCCTACCAGAACTCTGTTTACATCATCTTCAACAGAGATGGATGCAATAACAACATCCTCGCTTTCCAACTTCTGATGGCTTAGCAGCCGTGATAATGCATCTACCTGGCCAAATTCAGAGGTAGGTTTGTATTTGATATCAAAATTATATCCCAGTAACATGACAGCCCACCTTTGAAGCCGATTCGCAGTGTACACTGGAACGCCCTTTTTCGAACCAAATATCGATAACAGGGGTTTATGGTCAGTAAATAGGGTGAATTTCCTACCATGAAGCATTTTGTGAAACTTTTTGACTGCGAAGATAAGCGCCAAACCTTCTTTCTCAATTTGGCTATATTTGCGTTCGGTTGTATTCAGTGTTCTAGATGCATGTGCAATAGCTTTCTCCCTTCCGTCAGGAAAACGATGAGATATAACAGCACCAATACCATAGTCGGATGCATCTGCAGCAAGGATGATTTCAAGACTTGGATCATAATAAGTAAGCAGCATGTCTGACTGGAGTAACGATTTTACTTTTTTAAATGCATTTTGACATTCAGGTGACCAATTCCATTTTGCATTTTTCGATAACAGGCGATTCAGTGGAGCACGTATGTGATGAAGCTCTGGTAGAAATGCACTGTAATAGCTGATGAGGCCAAGGAAAGATCGCAGAGTGGCAACATTAGTGGGAGCGGGCATATTCTGAATAGCACGTACATTTTCTGGGTCTGGTCGACGTCCATGTTGATCGAAAATGAACCCAAGATACTTTACTGAATCCATGAAAAATGTACATTTATCCTCTTTAAGGTAGAACCCAAACTCTGACATTTTGGATAGCACAGCGTCAAGTCGATCAAACAATTCAGACTTACTACTCCCTGTGATTATCACATCGTCGAGGTAGACAGCAACACCAGGTTGGTTAGCAAGCATAGTATCCATGATCTGCTGAAAAATTGCGGGTGCTGGTTTCACACCAAATGGTAAGCGAGTAAACTGGTAGAGACCTCTATGAGTGTTGATTGTTAGCAACTCTTGAGACTTTGGTTCAACTTCTATTTGAAGATAAGCATCAGCAAGGTCAATTTTTGCAAAACATTTTCCACCATTAAGTTTGACGAATAAGTCTTCTTGAATTGGTAATGGATAAGCATGATCCTCTAGAGCATCATTTAACCCAGTTGAGAAATCTGCACACAGGCGAATGGAACCATTTGCTTTGCGTACAACAACTATAGGAGCAGCCCAGGGCGAATACGTTACTGGTTTGATGACACCCAATGCTTCCAGTCTGTCGAGTTCATTCTCAACCAATGTGACAGCAGCATACGGAACTGGACGTTTTGGACGAAAAATTGGCTTCGCGTTTGGCTTTAGAGACAAAACAACTTGGGTAAATTTGCAGCAACCAAGTTTGTCCTGGAAGACAGAAGCGTGCTTTTGACGCAGGCGTTGCAAGAGAGACTGATCAGATACATCTCCGGGAACAACGTTGTGTGGTGAGGACGAAACATTAGAGCATACTGAATTTAATGGTACATTGAAGATATGGAGCTTGTCTAACCAGTCAAGACCAAGCAAATTCAAATCATGGTAGTTTGTAACGTAACATACACCATTGAAGTGATGCTCACCAAACTGAACCTGGCAATTTATCTCACCCACGAGTTTCAGTATATCTCCAGAGGCATTCTTAGCGACATGCTCGGTCGGCAGAATCTGTGGGCACCCAAGTATGCGCCACGTAGTTCGGGAAATTAAGGTAATATCTGATGCCGTATCCAACTGAAGACGAATATGTTTGCCATTAATACCTAGTGTAATGTACTTACGTTTGCTGGCGAAATCGACTTTGGAAGTTGTGAAAATGGTCTGTACTCGAGGAGATTGTTTCAGCTTGAAACGACTACTTCTGTTCCTCACCGAAGGATTTTTCTGCGGTGGACAGTAACCCTCCTTATGTCCAAAACGGTGACAATTACGGCATTTATGCTTCTTGAAAGGACAGAACTTGACAAAATGCCACGAACCACAGTGCCAGCACACTGAAGGAGGTTTAGCTGAATTCTGAGACTGACGTGCTGTGTGCTTAACGGTGATCGGAGGACTTTTCACTGTGTTAATTGAACCAAATTCAGACGACTGTCGTTTGCACTCCACCATAGCAGTATCGTGCTTCAAGTTGATTAAGCGTAGGCATTCTGCTGTCACCATTTGTAAAGTCATTTTCGGGTCTTGTTCCACGAGTGACAGAAGTCGAGTTCTTATGTCAGTATCTTCTGGGTTCTTCAACCCACAAATAAAAATCAAACACTTGAACTGATCTGATGTCATTTCGTGTGGTTTGAACCTTTCACATTCCTTGTTCACTTTGCCAGCGTAAGTGACATAATCATCGGAAGGCATTTTTGTCAACTGAAAACATTGATACCGAATATTAAACATGGATGACTGTTCACCAAAGATTTGTGATAAAACGGTGACTGTCTCATCGAATGATAACTCACGTGGGTTCTTGGGCAGAATGAAGTTAACATATCTGTTGTGCTCAACAGTACCAAGTTTTCTTAGTAACAATCGGACTTTGGCAGCATCATCAAACATGTAGCATTCAATACGGAAAACGTCTTCGTAACGATTGAACCATGCATCAAATACGAGACCAGATATTGGGTCGTAGTTGAACTCACTGATGGAATTTGAGATGCTTTCATATTTGTCAGAATGAGATGTTGATGGAACTTGAATGGACAGCTTCTGAGTGAGAGCTTCGATTAATTTTAGTTGAGCTGCTTCATTCTGAACTTGCTGCTGCTGCAAGATAGATTTGAGATCGTCCAGAGAGATAGACATTGTAATTGGGTTGTAATTAACACAGTCAAAAATGTTCTATAGCTGCGCTGAACAGAATAAAACCCGTCGTCGCTTGCTTGTTATAGCTGCAATGAATTAAGGTAAAACCCCGTCGCCAATTTGTTATAACGGTAGGGAATTAAATGAAGACGTTGTCACCTTGTTCTGTCTGCGCCTGAACTAATCTGCCTATCTGCTTGTCGTACCTTCCGATTTAGTAAAGCACGCAAATATCAAAAGACAAAGGCTGGACTGTGACTGTGTATTGTAGTACAACAACGACAAAAGAAAGCCATGGTATTTACACATTTTACAACAATATGGACAGCTAACAGCATTTGAAATAATTGATCTTAATAGCCAATAACAAAGTGCGTGAGAAATGATAAAATACCATATGTGCGAGATTAACAGTCAATAACAAAAATGTGTGGGAATGATGATATACCATATATGCAAGATTAACAGTCAATAACAAAAATGTGTGGGAATGATGATATACCATATATGCAAGATTAACAGTCAATACCAAAATATGTGGGATCCTATCAAAACCCCTAGAAGATATAGATTTTGTGGATGATTTATGTCTCATTCAGCAAAACCCCTAGTATCATATATGTCCAAACCAAGTTCACTTTTAACAGTTTGAAGAAATTTGGGCATTGGATATATGATATGCATTATAATAAAGGTTCTTGTATTTCCCAATGAATGAAAAACTAAATGATATTGTTTTTACTGACGTTTCGCTATATAATGCTTCTAATAGCGTCATCAAAGTATTATTAAACCAGAATTTACAAAATCTCAGCATATATATAACAAAGAGTTTAGAGGTGAGAAAATAGACTTAGATCAAGTTAAAGGGACTTATAGAAAGTCAGAATAGTAATGAAGATCACTAAACCAAATAACAAAGGTATTAGTACATCTGTTACGATATGAAAACAAAGTTTACTAACTTCATCATCGTTCGTCTGTCTGGGGTCGTTTTTCGTTGTCAAGTTGGTGAATTGGTAAAGACAACAAAACCAAGTGTAGATTGCTGGATTTTATCAGTGTGTAAAATTATAAAAGCAGTGTCCGTTTACATAGTGAACTTGCTTATCACATTCGTGTTGACTTTGTCACTTCATGAGGAAGGGAGGTGTTGTAACCAGGTCAGATTTTGCTTTAGTCCATCATTCCTACTCAGTTCAGACAATTTGGATTCCACTTGATATGAAGTGCTTCTGATATTAGACGTTCTTTGTGATTTCTGAAGTTTTCCTGGATTATTTCAATATTGTCAAAATCTATTTTGCGGCCTGATTCTATAGCGGCCTATGGCTGAGGATTTTTCAAGTTTTTCCAGTTCAATTGGATTTCTTGGTGGTCGAAGAGATGCTCTACGTTGTTCATTTCTTCTGATTTTGATTTCTCGAGATGTTTGTCCGATGTAAATCGCATCACATTCCAAGCATTTTATTTTATAGACACAATTAGATAGAGAGTCTTTAGGGATTTGGTCTTTTATATGGACAAGGTTGTTTCGTAGTGTGTCTGATGTTTTGAAGAAAACTATAATGTCGAGCTGATTGAGTACTCTTCTGATATCGTCTGACGCCTCTGCTCTATATGGAATGACGACTGTTGATGTCCATGTTTTCATAATGCGTTTTCGGCCATACTTAATGTCTGTGTTGATTTTGTTGATGAAGTTCCTCGGGTAGTTGTTTTGCTTGAGAGTTTCAGTAATGTTCGAAATTTCTTCTTTTTCTTTCTCATCCGTCATCAGAGAGTGTGCTCGCCTAAGGAGACTTGAAACAACTGAAATCTTTGCGTTGATGGGGTGTTATGATCTGAAGTCTAAATATTTAATGGAGTGAGTTTTCTTTATAATAGAGGTTTGTTGTATTTCCCAATGAATGAAAAAAAAACGAGATGTGAGTTTTCTTCCTGAATATGGATATACTAAAGTGTCCGTTCTCTCTTCTCTTAACTTGTCAGTCTAGAAATGGTAGTAATTATAAAAGAAAAAGAATTTATAAAAGAAAATCAATAAGTTAGAATCAGCAACAGTGAAGATAGGAAGGAATTCAGGAGAGGACAGAGGTGATGAAGATATTCGGCAGACCAACAAAAAACATAATTCACCATCAGTGGGAGAAATCTTAACTAGGTTGTCTCCTCCATGCTGAAGTTGGTATAAAGATCCACAGCACTCACCACAAAAGACAAGATCCAAATTCTCACTACTGACTTCAAGTCACCTCTTCTACGTACCTCATACATTTAACAGGCGCATCGACTAAAACATTCCCAACAGCCTTCTGCATACATTTATCAACAGATAGCTGCTTTCTCCCCTCAATACTGAAGATTAAGTGACCAGTTGGAAAAGATAAGTAACAAGGGACTCTGGTAGAGGGTCGAAGAACCTATCTCCCAAAAAATAGGCAGGATGAAGTGCAAACAGAACTGACACACGCTTAGGAGATATTCAAATAGGATCACACCCAGTGGGAAGCAACGAGTTGGACATGGACCCGAGTGTCATATGCAGAAGGTCATGGAAGAAGGGAATATTTGCTTTTGTTAGACCATTTGAATGTAATAGTACAGGACTGAGTGCAACGAAGATGTCTTCATTTCCCAATGCAAAAGCAGAATATGAATTAAAGTATAGTATTTGATGGATTAAAAACCATCCATATAATTTATTCTACTGAATAAGAAATAAGTAGGCACTCCTCAACCAAAATTATTTTGACACAGACAACATAATAAGGGTATCTCATTCCAAAGACTTTCATTGTCACATCGTGCTGTCTTTAATCTCCGTTTATATTGTTATTACTCTACAGAATAATTATTACTACGTTCTAATTTTACTTATACACATTTTAAATCTATCATGAAGTTCAACATGTCACTCATTTTGTTATCTAGTTTATGCCGAACTAGATCATTCAACAGACCATGCCAACACAGAAGATGGGCAAAAGTATGACCCAAAAAAAGACTCTAGAAAATCTGGCTTCACTGATGAATTATGTGTGATGTTGTACAAGCCCGAAGGTGGAAAGATGAAAACCAAAAAAATGGTAGCAGAGGCAAGCAGCGAATACATGACATCAGGTGAACAAACAGAAGACAGAAGTAATAAAAAATACCTAACCAAAAACAAAAGTATCAATCACCATCAACAGAAGAAACCCTTAAGGAAGTCAGTTCCTCCATTTCAAATAAAGGCTCCACTCATGACGATGTCAAAGCCTGGATTGGAAACGCAACGCAGACCTTCATTGCTCTGAAATCAATGTAGAAATCTTCCACACTTGTACTTCATGCCGGTGCGTCACTTATTCCACCCGAATTATCAATAATATACCACATGAAATTCCTTCAGTTTTGTAAACATGTTATTCAGAATACAAAAACGAATATATGAAGTAAGTTGAAGAGTTCAACTGATGATATAAACCGCGTAGTTCTTTTTCCGGTGAATCCCGACACATCTTTCTGATGTTATTCTATCGACTCATCATAAAGAAACTTTATCCCTTGAACTTAAATTTTGTTTTCCTCGTATGCAATTTCACGGATTTAGACATCGATGCTAAGTTCGAAAACTTACATGACCAACTGAAACCTCTTGTCGCAACATCCGATGAATGTCGGGTTGATTTAAAGCCAATAGAGCTCACAAGTTTTCAAGCAACAACACAAAAGAGAAAAGCATTTTAACTCCCCAGCATTTCAAACCATTAAAAGAGCTATGGGAAAACTAGAACATAACAATTACGACACTTGATAAAGGTTCTGGAGTTGTCATCATCAACATAAGTGACAACAAATCAAAAATGTTATGTATTTTTGATGATAAAAGGAAATTCAGCCGTGATCCCTCCTCAGAAGATATTCACTTGTTGCAAGGCACAGTGACAGCTAATCTAGTGAAGCTTCTTCGCCTTAATCCTATAAGTAAAGCTACATTTGACTCTAAAACAATCAGAATGTAAATCCCTGCACATGTATGCTTTACCAAAAACATATAAACCCAATAATCATCTACGTCCTATATTGTCAGTGTGCAGATCCCCAACACAAAAACTTGCTAAATGGTTAGTGGAATTATTGCACCCAGTGCAGACAAAACACAATTCTGTGAGTATGTACTAAAATATACATTTGAACTAATTAATTGTCTTGATTCTATTGATATTATGAATAAAAATATGTATTCTTTTTACGTAGACTCTTTGTTCACTAATGTGCCTTTGTTTAGAACAGTTGACATTTTGTGTGATTACATTTCCACACATAACTTTTTCATCCCGTTCCCTATATCTTATTTAAGGGATTTATTACGTCTGTGTACTAGCAATGTCAGGTTCGCATTTGAAGGCGACTGTTTCCCTCAGGTTGATGGTGTTGCTATGGGAAGTCCGTTAGGGTCCCTTCTAGCAGATAACTATATGGCGCATATTGAAAGTTTATCGAAGGATTTAATTGAAAATGTGCCACTTTATAGAAGGTAGACGACATTGGAATCATAAATGATAAGCCTTGTTCCACCACCTAAATTTTAAATCTAATGAATGAAGTTCAGAATGGCATATCACTTACGTTTGATTCAAAGGAAGATAATTGTTTATCTTTCCTAGACATATTGCTTAGTCGACTGCTTAATGGGTCGATAAAACGACCTATTTATAGAAAACCTACTCGGACAGGACAGTATCTTAATTATCACAGTTTCTGCCTGGCCTGTTCGGTACAAAAGAGCCTTAGGGAGTGAGGTGCCTCTTCAGTAGAATCCAACGAATATGTACTCAAGGCAAACTTGATGAAGAAGAAAGAAAGTTGACACAGACTCTGGTTGATAACAATTATCCAGACAATTTCATTAGGAGATATTAAGTAGCCAGAACTCCAGGAACCACTTCTCCAACTTATCACTAAGAAATATGTGTACATCAAGCTACCCTATATGGAGGATCGTAGTAGTAGCTTGAAAACTAGACAAAGATTGAACACCGCTGTTAAAATTCGTTTTATGCAGCCCTTTGAACATGCGGAAAATGATGTCACATCCCACTGTATTGACCAATTTGAATGTACGTGTCGACAAATACATAGGAGCGAGGGTTCATCGATTTCTGTAAGTAAGGCCTTCAAAACATACTCCTAAATGGATCCAGAAGCGAATAGAACCTTCAAAACCCATTAATGGTGAGAACAGGAGACCTAGCTTCTCTAATGCGGAACATATTATAGAGACAGGACATAAAATTGATGTTCACACGTCTTTTTTAAACCTATCTATAAAATGTGTTTGGGGCATATCCTAATGTTTGTGGAAGGCCTAGCAGTTATTTCGTTTAAGGCGTCTGTATGCGCTCAAAAACAGTTCATCATCACACTAAACCTTTCTTCGTAAACTATGTTTTGATACCACAGCAGATGTACCATTACCTCTCCTAGTTGGTTTAGTGATCTTCATTGTTATTTTAACCTTCAATAGGTCTTTTTAACTTTTGATTTTCTCACCACTTAACTCTTTAAAATAATTAGTCCCTTTGACAAATTTGAATAAGGCATTTACAAGGCAAATTTCATCAGATCATGGTATCATTTAAAGTATTTCAATTATATTTCAATAGTTTACACACAATGATAAGTTTTCTTATTGGTAATATTTCGAGCAGAATTACTGCCCGTGTTCACACCACTCTTGGAATTGTTTTGTTCACACATTTATGATACATAGTTCATTATTTTTTTTTACTGATATTAATGGTATCATATCGTAGTTTCTTTACTACCACTTTACAACTAACATGGTTCACAATAATAAAATAAAATGCATGACAATTACTCAGTGATATAAAACAAAAGTACATACTAATGACCAGTCATAGTTTTAAATAGGTCAAATTGTCCAATGGTAGGCGAAGGTTGAAGTCTATCGTAGTACTTTTTGTACACATAGTTTGGGATGCATGCCATGAATTCAAAGTGCTCCCATCACCTCTGATAACCAACCTCGAACTAGAGTTATGTGATGAAATAATTGTGAAGCCGTCATTAATATTGATTTTGTGACTTGACATTAATAAGTGCTTTGCAATGGATGAGTCTGGATTTCTATTCAGATTAATTGCATTGGGATTTTCTGTGTTTTAATAATCAATTTGGAAAATGTTCTTTTCAAGGATATTGAACCATCCTTTGGTTTTACCTATATACGTGTCACCGAAACTCCTGGTGAACTTGTAGATACAGTTTGAAGTAGAATGCACAGAATTTCGTCCTTTAATCGTAGGCAAAGGGGTCGTAAATGTTCGGCATGTGAGGGAAGAGATGTGGCTTAAAATGTGCGCTTCATGGCTGACCAAAGTATTTCACCTGCATTTAATCTGAATAGAAATCCAGCATCATCTATTGCAAAGTACTTATTAATGTCAGGTCACAAAACCAATGTTACGATCGCAGGCGTTCACGCCTGAGCAGTCCTAAACCGGGATGAAACACTGTCTAGTGTCTCCTTGTTTTCAATGCTCTCCTTCTGTTATAACTGCACTGAATTAAGGTAAAACCCCGTCGCCAATTTGTTATAACTGTAGTGAATTGAAATGAAGACGTTTTCACCTTATTCTGCCTGCGCCTGAACTAATCTGTCTATCTGCTCGTCGTACCTTCCGACTTGGTAAAGCACGCAAATATCAAAAGACAAAGGTTGGACTGTGACTGTGTACTGAAGTGCAACAACGATAAAGAAAACCATGGTATTTATACATTTTACAACAATATGGACAGCTAACAGCATTTGAAATAATTGATCTTAATAGCCAATAACAAAGTGCGTGAGAGATGATAATATACCATATGTGCGAGGTTGAAAGTCAGCAACAAAATGTGTGGGAATGATAATATACCATATATACAAAATTAGCATTCACTACCAAAATGCGTGAGAATGATAATATACCATATATACAAAATTAGCAGTCACTACCAAAATGCGTGAGAATGATAATATACCATATATACAAAATTAGCAGTCACTACCAAAATGTGTGAGAATGATAACATACCATATATGCAAGTTTAAACAGTCAATACCAAAATATGTGGGATCCTATCACCTCTCCCCGTAAAGAGTGTAGGACTTACTTTTTGTTGGATCTATTTGAAAAGGTTTCGGAGCTCTTCTTTGTCGAGTTGACCTTCGCGTGGTACTGGATAGAGTGTGATCTGTGTGTCTGACACATAACTGTCCTTTTACATTCGTACGACAATGCAGCAAGAATTTATCCAAAATTTCTTCTGTTGTTCCCTCCCCCTTCGCTTTTGCATAAGCACGCTTAAAAGTGTCGACGAAACGTTCAGCCTGTCCATTCGATTGGGATGATACGGGAGCTACGAATATGCTGGATGCCAAACAGTTTGCAGAAATCTGAGAACAGTGATGAGGTGAACTGCGATCCATTATCGGACACCAGAACATCAGGCATACCAAAACGACAGAATAGTTGACGTAGGTGGGACACTGTTGCAATTGATGTGGCAGAATGCATAGGAAATATCTCTGGCCATTTGGAAAAGGCGTCGACACACATATTAAGAAATGCATACTATTGAACGGTCCAGCGAAGTCAACATGAACACGGGACCATGGTTCGTCCGGTCGTGGCCAGGAACATAGTTCTGTCTTGCGTGAACACTTAGATGCCTGAGCACATTTACTACACTTGCGAACAAGGTCTTCGATATGGTCATCGATGTTGGGCCAGTAAACATAACTGCGAGCGATCGCCTTCATTCTCCCAACACCAGGATGTGATATATGAAGCTGCCGAAGCACATGGTCACGAAGATTAGCTGGAACCACAACACGATCAGCAAACATTATGCATCCATTAACGACGGATAGGGATTGGCGTCGCTGGTAAAACTGTTTTGAAACATTTGAATGAACATGTGGAGGCCAGCCAAATCGGATGAACTTTGATACTTGCTGTAAAACTGGATCACGCAGTGTGTCTGGCAACCTCAACTGCACTCACCGGTAGATCGTCCAGAGAGATAGACATTATAATTGGGTTGTAATTAACACAGTCAAAAATGTTATATAGTTGCGCTGAACAGAATAAAAACTGTCGTTGTTTGCTTGCTATAACTGCGATGAACTAAGGTAAATCCCCGTCGCCGATTGTTATAACTGCACTGAATTAAGGTAAAACCCCGTCGCCAATTTGTTATAGCTGCAATGAATTAAAGTAAATCCCCGTCGCTAACTGTTATAACTGCACTGAATTAAGGTAAAACCCGTCGCCAATTTGTTATAACTGTAGTGAATTGGAATGAAGACGTTTTCACCTTATTCTGCCTGCGCCTGAACTAATCTGTCTATCTGCTCGTCGTACCTTCCGACTTGGTAAAGCACGCAAATATCAAAAGACAAAGGCTGGACTGTGACTGTGTATTGAAGTGCAACAACGATAAAGAAAACCATGGTATTTATACATTTTACAACAATATGGACAGCTAACAGCATTTGAAATAATTGATCTTAATAGCCAATAACAAAGTGCGTGAGAGATGATAATATACCATATGTGCAAGTTTGAACAGTCAGTACCAAAATATGTGGGATCCTATCACCTTCACTGATGATACTGTTTGGTGGCGAAATCTAAAGAATAACATTTATTAATGCGACATTTATAGTCACTTAATACATGTGATATATGATAAAAGAAAGTCATGAGGATAGACAAATATTGTAAGAGGGTTGACGAAAGTTGGAGTAAACACATCAGTGAATTCCTGGGAGACAATCTGAATAATTAACGAGTATAGTCTCGTAACAAGGTGTATCGCAGAGGTCACGACAGATATTCTAACTGCATGAAAAAGCTGATAAAACACAATCACGACAGACAAACGATATACGTGATATGATGACAGCTAACTTGTAGGCGCGTAATACAAAATCCACCATTTCAGGATATCCAAAGCGTAATTGACTGCCTTCCTTCTACCTACACAACTAAACTGCAAGCAATGAACGGAACGGAACGGAATCAAACATCACGTGTTTGAATTTCTTCAGTTAGTTGATTTTGTATTATGAGCCTACACGTATGCTGTAATCATATCTAGTGTAACGTCTGGCTGTCTTCATGGTGTTTTAACAACTTTCTCATACGGATAGAATATCTGTTGTGGCGTTTCATATACCATCCACGAAAACACCTCGTGATAGCGCCTACTCTCACTCGTGAAGTGATGAAGATCATTACTAATTACCCTGTCTTCATGATTAACAAATAGTCTTGAAAATAAACTCAATACAACCATGCAGTTCCTTTCTAATCTAACTGCATTTTTATACACCTCATCGATAGGTCAGTGTTGTTGTTTTTGTAGTGAGACAAATAGCACAGTTTATCTGAGTCTGAATAAACCTAGAAGAAGGCCAATAAGGCTTAGCAGCCACCGAATGACCTTGAGCAAACAGAAATACCAGCATTAGTGTCAGCCTTGTGTTTGTAGAATTTCCCGATGATCTGACTTATCAATTTTTGATGTCTACGGTTAGAATTGATGCTTCGATTTGATTAGATTAAGGCTAGGAATTGGAGATAAGGCCAAGTGAAAAGTTAACTGTAGAATTACTATAAAGGTCGGGAAGCTGTTGGGATAACGCAGAATTATCCCACTAAGCAGTCTGAATACATTTAAATATTCATCTTATCAATAAACTCAGGGTTTTCTACAGTCTTCACAATCATACAAAACAGCAGAAATACTGCACTTTTATTTCATTAATGTTGACAATGACGTCGTCATTTGAACACACACAGTAACACATAGTAACTTGCTAAGACTATTCAATATTGATCAGTCACTAGGGCGTAATAGACGTCATGAATGAAATCCTCTTAGTATTCCTACTGACCGAATCCCACCAGTCGTCTTCCCAATGTCATCAGCAAGTCAACGAACCCACTAGTCTCATGAACTCTGAATGAATACTAGGTGAATAGGGACAATCGACAGGAAGTCCGAAACGTAAGTTTCATCCCCCTCGCCGCCACTCCTCAACAAGGCATATCCACCACATCAGCGAAGACGATAACACATCCCAAATTCCAACTCGTGTAACTCAGTGCTTCAGTCAACGTCATTAACCACTGAACCATCCATGATAAGGAAGACTACTGGTTACAGTCAAACGAGTGAGTGTGAAAACACCATGCTGACAAGTGCCAGAGTTTCAAACAGATTGACTCCAATTACTTAACTACAAATAACAAATTGCGTCTCCCTCATTCCTTCGCATTTCAACTGGAACACAGAGTCTCATACTTGACCCCTCCAGATTGAATGAAGAGAGAGAGAGAGTTCCTTCTCATCTAGTGGAACTACTACTAGTCACATAACCACCACTCACGCGATTCTAACGCTTACTGTCTATCTGTCTGGTTTCAACATAGAACTTTGCACCGCTGTGCAACACATCGAGCTGCCACACTTCACTCAGCACACAAGGCAAGAGGAGAAAGTAGAAGAAATACGAAATACAGACAATAAACAGAGATATGAAGCAAAAAAAATAGTAATATCGAAGAACAATTTACTTTTATTGAAAATTACAACTCACAAAGAGTGGATGCATCTGCACCACCACCGAGAACAACTTTGAACCATATCACCGATTGTCTCTAGCCATTGGTGTTTACCGTCCCGAGAACCCCAAACAGGAAGTTTACACCTTCCTACATGACTTAAGCTAACTATTGTGGACTTCATTGACTGATGAAGCCATGTTTTGGTTTGACCACCACTGGCTCTTTTCCAACCTGACCCATTCTGTGTCAGCCAACATTGCCCGTAGAGGAAGTCGATGAATAGGCATGTGTAACACATGTCCTAACCATCTAACCCAATCGATGTACCTTCACAGTCTCATATATTGATTTACCCTCGTTATCTAGCACTCGACGCTAACTTCAATATTGCTCACCCTATTATACACCCTATTATTCCCACGGAAAGCACTTATCATCAAAGACAGCGAGCCAGGCTTTTCGCGTTTTCCACTTTTAATGGTCATGTCCACAGCCATAAAGGAGTACAACGAGAACTGTTCAGCAGTCACCACGCCCTCTTATTCGAAAGCCAGCCGGAAATCACGTCCACTAAGCGAGAGATGGAGTAATTTGGCATATGCGAAGCAAGCCTTCTGTGTCCGTGCTGAGATTTCGTCAGCGATCAACCCACTGGCACTGGCTGATGCAACTCCCAAATAGGTGGAGTGGTAAACACGCTCCAAGACATCACTTCCTGTCTTTAAGCTAGGAGTCATTGTAGTCCAGCCCTGTAGCATCATCTTATTTTTTTTATTCCTTGACGTTCCCAGTGGAACATACGGCTTCAAGCTAGAGCTTGAAGTCTCGGTGACAGTGGTGTTCAATTTTACGGGACGAAGTTGCTAGCCTCGTGCCCAACCTTCCCTCTTTACCATTCATATTACTGACTTAACGAGGTAAAGCAGTGAGTCGGTGGCCGGGGATCGAACACCGAACCACGTACGGCGTGGTTGGTGAGCATTCTACCGCTGTGCTACCGACGCAATCATCTTAAATTTGACCGGAGCGAATCGCATGCCAAACATTCGCAGATTGCAACTCAGGCTGTTCAGAAGACTCAGCATTTTGACGGCGTCTTCACCTGGGATGAGGGACTACATCATCTGCATATTCTAAGTCAACGAGATTATTCCCTGGTAACAAGTCAATCCCTGAGTCTCCGGAGTGAGTTACGGTCAAGTCCATTATTTAATCTACGATGAAATTGAATAGATATGGGGACAGAGGACAGGTCATCCCTGACGGACACCACTAGATGTCAACACTTCAGATAACAACTCACCGCAACCTCACAACTGGCTGACTGCGTGAGCTGAAGTAGAATGAGTGCCCTGATCAGTGCAATGTCTAGTTTTCTCGGTATTCCTTTCAAAGGAAAACATCGCCAGAGTAAATTCCGGTCGACAGAATCGAATGCCGTCGTTGGGTCAACGATTGTTGGATGACGTTAAGTATAATTATGTCATACAATAAGTCCAAGGGTGATGATATGATCATAACATCCTCTTACCGGTCTAAAGCCTGTCTACTACTCTCGTCTTTCTGCCACTCGACCGCCTACAAACGGCTGGTAAACAAGGCGAGATTTAGCAGTGTGTCGTCCCGAAATAGGATCACGACGAAACTGCCCAATGACGTCAAATACCTAAACAATCAATAATCTAAAGCAAATAATCCCTTAATAAATGTGGATAGAGTTAAAAGAAGAAACAACTATCACTAAGATGAATGGGAGGACAGAAAACTGTTCCCACTGTATTTTCATGAACCGACACCTCACCTATTAAACGCACGGGATACACAACTAAACTCATTAGTGCAGACATGTGACAAAACCGTCCGAATTCACGCAAAACTTAATGACTGACCAACGGAGTTAACAGTCAACACGATTCGCTTCGTAACAAGCAGCTCGGCCGATAGCAAGGTTTCCGGAACCCTCTCCCGAGGCCTCCCACACCACGATGAAACAGTCATCCAGTGCCCCATGGTTCTCCATCCTCTCCATCACTGACAACACTCTTTTGACGAGAAACCTATCATCTGAAATTAAATCAGAGAGTCATTCAAATAACTCCACGTGTGAATCTAGGCGACTCCCATTTTATCATATGTAAATCGTTAGTCAACTTTACTGAATTTTCCAGGGTATCAATATCCCACAAATACTCCTCCTCTCGAAGCAGTCTTCTTCTTCTATCAAACAATACCCCAGTAATCTACAATGCACAAATTACTAACCAACCCACTTAATCAGTGTACTTAAGGCATAGTCGAAATGCTCATTCTCAAAAGCCAATCAAAAACTGTCGGAAATCTGTATGGCCGCTATACCACTCACCTACAAAATCTCATCAACATCACACTTCCCATCACCTACATACAATAATAATAATAATAATAATAATAATAATCACTTTATTCCACAACAATAAAAATTTACAGCATGGAATTTTCAGCGTTTCTTTTACATATTGCAATGGTTTAGCTCTGTTTATAATTATATAAATGTATAAAATGTCAAAATATTGATAGTTAATAGGAAAAAACAAAAAAAAATTATAATAAAAAAAAACCCAACAAAATCACACCATTCTAGGTCATAGTGAATAATAAATAAATAATATAACGAATAACACATGCATAACAATATGCATCATTACATTTTATAGTTTAGTTATTGATTCAAAAGTTGCAAAAGTTCTTTTCTGATATTTGTCTCTTCACACAATACTCGTGCCAAATATGGAACGGTCGAATTTTTATATTTTGTAGTACGAGCATAAATATTCATAAAATTTCTTCTGGTCTTACCCGAAGAGATACAAGGAAGCAATTGTGAATAAAGAGGATGTTCACTATCAGATAAGATAACTTTAGCTAAGTGTTTACAAGAATTCATATGCCTATTGACAACAGTGTCATTTAGTTGAGTCAAAGGGAAAGCACTGACCCTACTTACAGCCCTCAATGTTCTTCGTAGTATTATATGGTCTTTCTTGAGTAGCCCAGGGAAGAATAATGGAGAACAATAAAGAATGATGGGCAAAACACATGAATTAATAAATTGTATGATAAGAGATTGAGTTATACCTGAGTGTCTCAACTTCTTTATGTAATAAGTCAGACGGAAAACTGTCTTAGAAACTATCAGAATATGAGACGACCAGCAAAGGTTTTATTATTATTATTAAAAAAAAAACAACCAGCTCTCCACAATCACCGCTCTCATCAACTTTGTTACGCGAAAACTCTCTTTGTTCACACGAGAAAAAAAAACCATGCTAATAATAGTACAATAGCAATGGTATGAGTGAGTGTAGACAAAAAGTCTGCCTTCCTATTGGCTGTAAGCAGAAGATTTTCTCTACCCCATGCATCGCATCGATTGATCTAGCTGGATGGATTGACCTAGCAGCTAGTAGTGGGCTGCTTAGCGAATTCGACCAATGACTGCGCTGATCTTGTCGACCTTGGTAATTTAACTGTTAAAAGGTCATAGGAAGAAATGTGGCTCTACTTTCCGAGAGATGGTAGTATTTAAATGGAGCGGCGTAGGCTAGCAAGTTTGTCTCGTGTCGGTTCTCATCAAGTCATTCTCTTGAATCATGTCTGGTCGTGGTAAAGGTGGTAAGGGTCGTCCTCCGTGCGATGACGGTGGATAATTTTTCCAACGTGTGTGAGTGGTGAATGTTTTGTGACCAGTGAGTGGTCCGCACGAGAACGAATCAAGGTCCTTTTTAGGACCACCACATCTTGATTAAGCAATGTTGTTCAGCTTGTTTCTTTTATTTTCGCAAGGGATTGTGGAGATGGGAGGAGAGTGAGTGGGTTTGCAGTTGTCGTTTATGTGCGCGGTGAACAGTTAGGAGGTCAATAATCGGTGGCAGTTGAGGTATCTAATCAGCCCGTGCTGTTTCGTCATGCACTTCGTGTAGCTGTGGTTCTATGTAGCTTAACCTCGATGCCCTAGGCTAATAGGACTGATGACTTCTGAAATTGTTTGTGCGTTTCGTCCCTTTGGTGAGTATTCTTATTGATACAGGGTACCAATTGCAAGATGGTAGAATGGTCGGCTACGCGCAGGTTTTTCTGTTCTCGACATTCGTCATTAGGCCAAAGTACCATTCAGTTTCTTAACTCGGAAATTCTACCGCTTCTAGAGACCGGAACACGTCAGTGGTTACATCGTTACACCCGTAGTTTTCTGATGTTTCATGTGTGAACAGAACTCCCTCCCCCAGGCGACGTCCTGTCTGTTCCTGATCATGGTGACATTATTGGTGTGCTTGAAGGAGAATAGTCAGTAGGCCCATTGAGTATGAGTTCCATGGTCATCGCTGTTGTGATAAACTTATTACTTGTGTCACAAACATGGCTCGCGAAGACGTCAACGGGTCACAGACTAAGGAAGCAGATACACCTGATCGATGAAACTCTTCCCGTACAGACAGTCATGTAATTAGGTTTGAAGCATTACCTAACCCTATCCTAACAAATTTTTTACCTTTGAATGATATGAGTTGGAAAGACGAGATCCAATTGTTCTACTGACTATTTATCAAGTTGTCAGTTTCATCCCTAGATTTTCACGAGCTAAGTAGGGTCGGGTCTGGTTGAGTTTTTGCACTAGCTAGTGCGAGCATATAGTTTTCCGTATAGGCTTCTGGTTCTGCCTTATGAGATACAAGGGGAGAGTTGTGAATGAAGAGGGTGGTGTGAGTTAGATAAAAAAAAGCATATTCGTAGCCCCCCATATCATCCCCAATCGAATGGACAGGCTGAACGTTTCGTCGACACCTTTAAGCGTGCTTATGCAAAAGCGAAGGGGGAGGGAACAACAGAAGAAATTTTGGATAAATTCTTGCTGCATTATCGTACGAATGTAAAAGGACAGTTATGTGTCAGACACACAGATCACACTCTATCCAGTACCACGCAAAGGTCAACTCGACAAAGAAGAGCTCCGAAACCTTTTCAAATAGATCCAACAAAAAGCAAGTCCTACACTCTTTACGGGGAGAGGTGATAGGATCCCATATTTTGGTATTGACTGTTAATCTTGCATATATGGTATGTAATCATCTCACACATTTTGTTATTGACTGTTAATCTCGCACATATGGTATATTATCATTCTCACGCACTTTGTTATTGGCTATTAAGATCAATTATTTCAAATGCTGTTAGCTGTCCATATTGTTGTAAAATGTATAATGTAGCTCATTTTTCACATGAGGCCAGAATATTAACAAGCTGGTTAAGTGGCGCGTTGCTCGCCCTGCTGACAACCTTTAACACCCTACGTAAGAGACCTGGAAAACTAAGAGAGAGCAATAGGGAGGACTCAAGAGTTAACGAATCGTAGGTTTAAGGGTTGGGTTATTCCGGAATGTCTTGACTTGTTGATGTAGAAGGTTAGACGGAATATGAGACGACCAGGAAAGAACAGCAGATAGAATGTCGCCTAGATATTTAGTTTTTATTTCAGTGCCATTTATGTTGCACGCCTCGTGAGTGCTAACCAACCAGTTTGATTAGGTCAGATCTGTGCCTAAAGGTGAAATTAACTGTTGGAATTTGGAGGGGTTTAAGGTGAGACCGTTTTCCTTGGACTACTGGCTGATTTCTGATAAGAAGCCATTTAGTTTAAAGCAGCCACTCACTTTGACACTTGACAGGGAAAGATACAGTAAGGTCGTCGGCATATTTGACAAAGTTAATGTCATTTGAAGATGGTAAGTCATGTAGAGAAAGAAAGAAAGAAAGGAAAGAGAAGTGGGGAGAGTACAGCACCTTGCCTTGGGGGACACCAGCTTCAGTGAGCACAGCAGAGGAGGATTTACCTTTGTATACGGTGTACTGCATTCTATTTGAGAAGTAGGAATGCAACCAGTTAGTGACCCAGGACTCAGTTTGTGTCATCAAGAGCTTGTTTGGCAAGAGACATCCAGGTACGGAGTCAAAAGCAGAAGTGAAGTCGAGGAATGTGCAGCGAACGTATTTAGCACCTTTATCTAATGATGAGACGATACTGTTGTGTAAGACGACTGCAGCGTCTAAAGTGCTACCCTGTCTATAGGCGAATTGTTAGGCGTCTTCGAAACTTTTAAGAGAGGGTTCGAGTTTAAGAAGTACTAGTTTTTCCATAAGCTTTAGAAACCGGGAAGTAATGGCAATGGGTCTGATCTTTACGTTCTTGCTATTACCAGGTTTAGGGTCAGGGACTATTTTAACGTCTTTCCATGCAACAGGTACAACGTTTTCGGAGAAAGTAGCATTTAGGATGTTAGTGAGTGGAGAGCATATAGCATCAGAACACTATTTTAGAACATAGGCGGGTACACAATCAGGGCCAAGGCTACGTGAGGACTTAAGCGTTTTTTAGACATGTTAGAACATCGAGAGTATTAAAGTCATGAAAGTTATCAGCTACGTGATTAGTATTTTTTTTATATTTTCCTAATTGTGGTGGACTGAGTCATAAGGCAGACCATGAGTATTGACAAGATGAGTACATATCAAACTGACAGAAAACCTGTTACAACTGTAGGGAATTAAATGAAGACGTTGTCACCTTGTTCTGTCTGAGCCTGAACTAATCTGCCTATCTGCTTGTCGTACCTTCCGATTTAGTAAAGCACGCAAATATCAAAAGACAAAGGCTGGACTGTGACTGTGTATTGTAGTACAACAACGACAAAAGAAAGCCATGGTATTTACACATTTTACAACAATATGGACAGCTAACAGCATTTGAAATAATTGATCTTAATAGCCAATAACAAAGTGCGTGAGAAATGATAATATACCATATGTGCGAGATTAACAGTCAATAACAAAAATGTGTGGGAATGATGATATACCATATATGCAAGATTAACAGTCAATACCAAAATATGTGGGATCCTATCAAAACCCCTAGAAGATATAGATTTTGTGGATGATTTATGTCTCATTCAGCAAAACCCCTAGTATCATATATGTCCAAACCAAGTTCACTTTTAAC
This sequence comes from Trichobilharzia regenti, assembly GCA_944472135.2. NCBI lineage: Eukaryota > Metazoa > Platyhelminthes > Trematoda > Strigeidida > Schistosomatidae > Trichobilharzia > Trichobilharzia regenti. The sequence continues at coordinate 58,971,447 of OX235262.1, forward strand.
AGTTTGAAGAAATTTGGGCATTGGATATATGATATGCATTATAATAAAGGTTCTTGTATTTCCCAATGAATGAAAAACTAAATGATATTGTTTTTACTGACGTTTCGCTAATATAATGCTTCTAATAGCGTCATCAAAGTATTATTAAACCAGAATTTACAAAATCTCAGCATATATATAACAAAGAGTTTAGAGGTGAGAAAATAGACTTAGATCAAGTTAAAGGGACTTATAGAAAGTCAGAATAGTAATGAAGATCACTAAACCAAATAACAAAGGTATTAGTACATCTGTTACGATATGAAAACAAAGTTTACTAACTTCATCATCGTTCGTCTGTCTGGGGTCGTTTTTCGTTGTCAAGTTGGTGAATTGGTAAAGACAACAAAACCAAGTGTAGATTGCTGGATTTTATCAGTGTGTAAAATTATAAAAGCAGTGTCCGTTTACATAGTGAACTTGCTTATCACATTCGTGTTGACTTTGTCACTTCATGAGGGGGGGAGGTGTTGTAACCAGGTCAGATTTTGCTTTAGTCCATCATTCCTACTCAGTTCAGACAATTTGGATTCCACTTGATATGAGGTGCTTCTGATATTAGACGTTCTTTGTGATTTCTGAAGTTTTCCTGGATTATTTCAATATTGTCAAAATCTATTTTGCGGCCTGATTCTATAGCGGCCTATGGCTGAGGATTTTTCAAGTTTTTCCAGTTCAATTGGATTTCTTGGTGGTCGAAGAGATGCTCTACGTTGTTCATTTCTTCTGATTTTGATTTCTCGAGATGTTTGTCCGATGTAAATCGCATCACATTCCAAGCATTTTATTTTATAGACACAATTAGATAGAGAGTCTTTAGGGATTTGGTCTTTTATATGGACAAGGTTGTTTCGTAGTGTGTCTGATGTTTTGAAGAAAACTATAATGTCGAGCTGATTGAGTACTCTTCTGATATCGTCTGACGCCTCTGCTCTATATGGAATGACGACTGTTGATGTCCATGTTTTCATAATGCGTTTTCGGCCATACTTAATGTCTGTGTTGATTTTGTTGATGAAGTTCCTCGGGTAGTTGTTTTGCTTGAGAGTTTCAGTAATGTTCGAAATTTCTTCTTTTTCTTTCTCATCCGTCATCAGAGAGTGTGCTCGCCTAAGGAGACTTGAAACAACTGAAATCTTTGCGTTGATGGGGTGTTATGATCTGAAGTCTAAATATTTAATGGAGTGAGTTTTCTTCCTGAATATGGATATACTAAAGTGTCCGTTCTCTCTTCTCTTAACTTGTCAGTCTAGAAATGGTAGTAATTATAAAAGAAAAAGAATTTATAAAAGAAAATCAATAAGTTAGAATCAGCAACAGTGAAGATAGGAAGGAATTCAGGAGAGGACAGAGGTGATGAAGATATTCGGCAGACCAACAAAAAACATAATTCACCATCAGTGGGAGAAATCTTAACTAGGTTGTCTCCTCCATGCTGAAGTTGGTATAAAGATCCACAGCACTCACCACAAAAGACAAGATCCAAATTCTCACTACTGACTTCAAGTCACCTCTTCTACGTACCTCATACATTTAACAGGCGCATCGACTAAAACATTCCCAACAGCCTTCTGCATACATTTATCAACAGATAGCTGCTTTCTCCCCTCAATACTGAAGATTAAGTGACCAGTTGGAAAAGATAAGTAACAAGGGACTCTGGTAGAGGGTCGAAGAACCTATCTCCCAAAAAATAGGCAGGATGAAGTGCAAACAGAACTGACACACGCTTAGGAGATATTCAAATAGGATCACACCCAGTGGGAAGCAACGAGTTGGACATGGACCCGAGTGTCATATGCAGAAGGTCATGGAAGAAGGGAATATTTGCTTTTGTTAGACCATTTGAATGTAATAGTACAGGACTGAGTGCAACGAAGATGTCTTCATTTCCCAATGCAAAAGCAGAATATGAATTAAAGTATAGTATTTGATGGATTAAAAACCATCCATATAATTTATTCTACTGAATAAGAAATAAGTAGGCACTCCTCAACCAAAATTATTTTGACACAGACAACATAATAAGGGTATCTCATTCCAAAGACTTTCATTGTCACATCGTGCTGTCTTTAATCTCCGTTTATATTGTTATTACTCTATAGAATAATTATTACTACGTTCTAATTTTACTTATACACATTTTAAATCTATCATGAAGTTCAACATGTCACTCATTTTGTTATCTAGTTTATGCCGAACTAGATCATTCAACAGACCATGCCAACACAGAAGATGGGCATAGGTATGACCCAAAAAAAGACTCTAGAAAATCTGGCTTCACTGATGAATTATGTGTGATGTTGTACAAGCCCGAAGGTGGAAAGATGAAAACCAAAAAAATGGTAGCAGAGGCAAGCAGCGAATACATGACATCAGGTGAACAAACAGAAGACAGAAGTAATAAAAAATACCTAACCAAAAACAAAAGTATCAATCACCATCCACAGAAGAAACCCTTAAGGAAGTCAGTTCCTCCATTTCAAATAAAGGCTCCACTCATGACGATGTCAAAGCCTGGATTGGAAACGCAACGCAGACCTTCATTGCTCTGAAATCAATGTAGAAATCTTCTACACTTGTACTTCATGCCGGTGCGTCACTTATTCCACCCGAATTATCAATAATATACCACATGAAATTCCTTCAGTTTTGCAAAAATTTTATTCAGAAAACCAAAACAAATATACAGAGTAAGTTGAAGAGTTCAACTGATGATAGAAACCGCGTAGTTCTTTTTCCGGTGAATCCCGACACATCTTTCTGATGTTATTCCATTGACTCATCATAAAGAAACTTTATCCTTGAACTTAAATTTTGTTTTCCTCGTATGCAATTTCACGGATTTAGCCATCGATGCTAAGTTCGAAAACTTACATGACCAACTGAAACCTCTTGTCGCAACATCCGATGAATGTCGGGTTGATTTAAAGCCAATAGAGCTCACAAGTTTTCAAGCAACAACACAAAAGAGAAAAGCATTTTAACTCCCCAGCATTTCAAAGCCTTAAAAGAGCTATGGAAAACTAGAATATAACAATTACGACACTTGATAAAGGTTCTGGAGTTGTCATCATCAACATAAGTGACAACAAATCAAAAATGTTATGTATTTTTGATGATAAAAGGAAATTCAGCCGTGATCCCTCCTCAGAAGATATTCACTTGTTGCAAGGCACAGTGACAGCTAATCTAGTGAAGCTTCTTCGCCTTAATCCTATAAGTAAAGCTACATTTGACTCTAAAACAATCAGAATGTAAATCCCTGCACATGTATACTTTACCAAAAACATATAAACCCAATAATCATCTACGTCCTATATTGTCAGTGTGCAGATCCCCAACACAAAAACTTGCTAAATGGTTAGTGGAATTATTGCACCCAGTGCAGACAAAACACAATTCTGTGAGTATGTACTAAAATATACATTTGAACTAATTAATTGTCTTGATTCTATTGATATTATGAATAAAAATATGTATTCTTTTTACGTAGACTCTTTGTTCACTAATGTGCCTTTGTTTAGAACAGTTGACATTTTGTGTGATTACATTTCCACACATAACTTTTTCATCCCGTTCCCTATATCTTATTTAAGGGATTTATTACGTCTGTGTACTAGCAATGTCAGGTTCGCATTTGAAGGCGACTGTTTCCGTCAGGTTGATGGTGTTGCTATGGGAAGTCCGTTAGGGTCCCTTCTAGCAGATAACTATATGGCGCATATTGAAAGTTTATCGAAGGATTTAATTGAAAATGTGCCACTTTATAGAAGGTAGACGACATTGGAATCATAAATGATAAGCCTTGTTCCACCACCTAAATTTTAAATCTAATGAATGAAGTTCAGAATGGCATATCACTTACGTTTGATTCAAAGGAAGATAATTGTTTATCTTTCCTAGACATATTGCTTAGTCGACTGCTTAATGGGTCAATAAAACGACCTATTTATAGAAAACCTACTCGGACAGGACAGTATCTTAATTATCACAGTTTCTGCCTGGCCTGTTCGGTACAAAAGAGCCTTAGGGAGTGAGGTGCCTCTTCAGTAGAATCCAACGAATATGTACTCAAGGCAAACTTGATGAAGAAGAAAGAAAGTTGACACAGACTCTGGTTGATAACAATTATCCAGACAATTTCATTAGGAGATATTAAGTAGCCAGAACTCCAGGAACCACTTCTCCAACTTATCACTAAGAAATATGTGTACATCAAGCTACCCTATATGGAGGATCGTAGTAGTAGCTTGAAAACTAGACAAAGATTGAACACCGCTGTTAAAATTCGTTTTATGCAGCCCTTTGAACATGCGGAAAATGATGTCACATCCCACTGTATTTACCAATTTGAATGTACGTGTCGACAAATACATAGGAGCGAGGGTTCATCGATTTCTGCAAGTAAGGCCTTCAAAACATACTCCTAAATGGATCCAGAAGCGAATAGAACCTTCAAAACCCATTAATGGTGAGAACAGGAGACCTAGCTTCTCTAATGCGGAACATATTATAGAGAAAGGACATAAAATTGATGTTCACACGTCTTTTTTAAACCTATCTATAAAATGTGTTTGGGGCATATCCTAATGTTTGTGGAAGGCCTAGCAGTTATTTCGTTTAAGGCGTCTGTATGCGCTCAAAAACAGTTCATCATCACACTAAACCTTTCTTCGTAAACTTTGTTTTGATACCACAGCAGATGTACCATTACCTCTCCTAGTTGGTTTAGTGATCTTCATTGTTATTTTAACCTTCAATAGGTCCTTTTAACTTTTGATTTTCTCACCACTTAACTCTTTAAAATAATTAGTCCCTTTGACAAATTTGAATAAGGCATTTACAAGGCAAATTTCATCAGATCATGGTATCATTTAAAGTATTTCAATTATATTTCAATAGTTTACACACAATGATAAGTTTTCTTATTGGTAATATTTCGAGCAGAATTACTGCCCTTGTTCACACCACTCTTGGAATTGTTTTGTTCACACATTTATGATACATAGTTCATTATTTTTTTTTACTGATATTAATGGTATCATATCGTAGTTTCTTTACTACCACTTTACAACTAACATGGTTCACAATAATAAAATAAAATGCATGACAATTACTCAGTGATATAAAACAAAAGTACATACTAATGACCAGTCATAGTTTTAAATAGGTCAAATTGTCCAATGGTAGGCGAAGGTTGAAGTCTATCGTAGTACTTTTTGTACACATAGTTTGGGATGCATGCCATGAATTCAAAGTGCTCCCATCACCTCTGATAACCAACCTCGAACTAGAGTTATGTGATGAAATAATTGTGAAGCCGTCATTAATATTGATTTTGTGACTTGACATTAATAAGTGCTTTGCAATGGATGAGTCTGGATTTCTATTCAGATTAATTGCATTGGGATTTTCTGTGTTTTAATAATCAATTTGGAAAATGTTCTTTTCAAGGATATTGAACCATCCTTTGGTTTTACCTATATACGTGTCACCGAAACTCCTGGTGAACTTGTAGATACAGTTTGAAGTAGAATGCACAGAATTTCGTCCTTTAATCGTAGGCAAAGGGGTCGTAAATGTTCGGCATGTGAGGGAAGAGATGTGGCTTAAAATGTGCGCTTCATGGCTGACCAAAGTATTTCACCTGCATTTAATCTGAATAGAAATCCAGCATCATCTATTGCAAAGTACTTATTAATGTCAGGTCACAAAACCAATGTTACGATCGCAGGCGTTCACGCCTGAGCAGTCCTAAACCGGGATGAAACACTGTCTAGTGTCTCCTTGTTTTCAATGCTCTCCTTCACTGATGATACTGTTTGGTGGCGAAATCTAAAGAATAAAATTTATTAATGCGACATTTATAGTCACTTAATACATGTGATATATGATAAAAGAAAGTCATGAGGATAGACAAATATTGTAAGAGGGTTGACGAAAGTTGGAGTAAACACATCAGTGAATTCCTGGGAGACAATCTGAATAATTAACGAGTATAGTCTCGTAACAAGGTGTATCGCAGAGGTCACGACAGATATTCTAACTGCATGAAAAAGCTGATAAAACACAATCACGACAGACAAACGATATACGTGATATGATGACAGCTAACTTGTAGGCGCGTAATACAAAATCCACCATTTCAGGATATCCAAAGCGTAATTGACTGCCTTCCTTCTACCTACACAACTAAACTGCAAGCAATGAACGGAACGGAACGGAATCAAACATCACGTGTTTGAATTTCTTCAGTTAGTTGATTTTGTATTATGAGCCTACACGTATGCTGTAATCATATCTAGTGTAACGTCTGGCTGTCTTCATGGTGTTTTAACAACTTTCTCATACGGATAGAATATCTGTTGTGGCGTTTCATATACCATCCACGAAAACACCTCGTGATAGCGCCTACTCTCACTCGTGAAGTGATGAAGATCATTACTAATTACCCTGTCTTCATGATTAACAAATAGTCTTGAAAATAAACTCAATACAACCATGCAGTTCCTTTCTAATCTAACTGCATTTTTATACACCTCATCGATAGGTCAGTGTTGTTGTTTTTGTAGTGAGACAAATAGCACAGTTTATCTGAGTCTGAATAAACCTAGAAGAAGGCCAATAAGGCTTAGCAGCCACCGAATGACCTTGAGCAAACAGAAATACCAGCATTAGTGTCAGCCTTGTGTTTGTAGAATTTCCCGATGATCTGACTTATCAATTTTTGATGTCTACGGTTAGAATTGATGCTTCGATTTGATTAGATTAAGGCTAGGAATTGGAGATAAGGCCAAGTGAAAAGTTAACTGTAGAATTACTATAAAGGTCGGGAAGCTGTTGGAATAACGCAGAATTATCCCACTAAGCAGTCTGAATACATTTAAATATTCATCTTATCAATAAACTCAGGGTTTTCTACAGTCTTCACAATCATACAAAACAGCAGAAATACTGCACTTTCATTTCATTAATGTTGACAATGACGTCGTCATTTGAACACACACAGTAACACATAGTAACTTGCTAAGACTATTCAATATTGATCAGTCACTAGGGCGTAATAGACGTCATGAATGAAATCCTCTTAGTATTCCTACTGACCGAATCCCACCAGTCGTCTTCCCAATGTCATCAGCAAGTCAACGAACCCACTAGTCTCATGAACTCTGAATGAATACTAGGTGAATAGGGACAATCGACAGGAAGTCCGAAACGTAAGTTTCATCCCCCTCGCCGCCACTCCTCAACAAGGCATATCCACCACATCAGCGAAGACGATAACACATCCCAAATTCCAACTCGTGTAACTCAGTGCTTCAGTCAACGTCATTAACCACTGAACCATCCATGATAAGGAAGACTACTGGTTACAGTCAAACGAGTGAGTGTGAAAACACCATGCTGACAAGTGCCAGAGTTTCAAACAGATTGACTCCAATTACTTAACTACAAATAACAAATTGCGTCTCCCTCATTCCTTCGCATTTCAACTGGAACACAGAGTCTCATACTTGACCCCTCCAGATTGAATGAAGAGAGAGAGAGTTCCTTCTCATCTAGTGGAACTACTACTAGTCACATAACCACCACTCACGCGATTCTAACGCTTACTGTCTATCTGTCTGGTTTCAACATAGAACTTTGCACCGCTGTGCAACACATCGAGCTGCCACACTTCACTCAGCACACAAGGCAAGAGGAGAAAGTAGAAGAAATACGAAATACAGACAATAAACAGAGATATGAAGCAAAAAAAATAGTAATATCGAAGAACAATTTACTTTTATTGAAAATTACAACTCACAAAGAGTGGATGCATCTGCACCACCACCGAGAACAACTTTGAACCATATCACCGATTGTCTCTAGCCATTGGTGTTTACCGTCCCGAGAACCCCAAACAGGAAGTTTACACCTTCCTACATGACTTAAGCTAACTATTGTGGACTTCATTGACTGATGAAGCCATGTTTTGGTTTGACCACCACTGGCTCTTTTCCAACCTGACCCATTCTGTGTCAGCCAACATTGCCCGTAGAGGAAGTCGATGAATAGGCATGTGTAACACATGTCCTAACCATCTAACCCAATCGATGTACCTTCACAGTCTCATATATTGATTTACCCTCGTTATCTAGCACTCGACGCTAACTTCAATATTGCTCACCCTATTATACACCCTATTATTCCCACGGAAAGCACTTATCATCAAAGACAGCGAGCCAGGCTTTTCGCGTTTTCCACTTTTAATGGTCATGTCCACAGCCATAAAGGAGTACAACGAGAACTGTTCAGCAGTCACCACGCCCTCTTATTCGAAAGCCAGCCGGAAATCACCTCCACTAAGCGAGAGATGGAGTAATTTGGCATATGCGAAGCAAGCCTTCTGTGTCCGTGCTGAGATTTCGTCAGCGATCAACCCACTGGCACTGGCTGATGCAACTCCCAAATAGGTGGAGTGGTAAACACGCTCCAAGACATCACTTCCTGTCTTTAAGCTAGGAGTCATTGTAGTCCAGCCCTGTAGCATCATCTTATTTTTTTTATTCCTTGACGTTCCCAGTGGAACATACGGCTTCAAGCTAGAGCTTGAAGTCTCGGTGACAGTGGTGTTCAATTTTACGGGACGAAGTTGCTAGCCTCGTGCCCAACCTTCCCTCTTTACCATTCATATTACTGACTTAACGAGGTAAAGCAGTGAGTCGGTGGCCGGGGATCGAACACCGAACCACGTACGGCGTGGTTGGTGAGCATTCTACCGCTGTGCTACCGACGCAATCATCTTAAATTTGACCGGAGCGAATCGCATGCCAAACATTCGCAGATTGCAACTCAGGCTGTTCAGAAGACTCAGCATTTTGATGGCGTCTTCATCTGGGATGAGGGACTACATCATCTGCATATTCTAAGTCAACGAGATTATTCCCTGGTAACAAGTCAATCCCTGAGTCTCCGGAGTGAGTTACGGTCAAGTCCATTATTTAATCTACGATGAAATTGAATAGATATGGGGACAGAGGACAGGTCATCCCTGACGGACACCACTAGATGTCAACACTTCAGATAACAACTCACCGCAACCTCACAACTGGCTGACTGCGTGAGCTGAAGTAGAATGAGTGCCCTGATCAGTGCAATGTCTAGTTTTCTCGGTATTCCTTTCAAAGGAAAACATCGCCAGAGTAAATTCCGGTCGACAGAATCGAATGCCGTCGTTGGGTCAACGATTGTTGGATGACGTTAAGTATAATTATATCATACAATAAGTCCAAGGGTGATGATATGATCATAACATCCTCTTACCGGTCTAAAGCCTGTCTACTACTCTCGTCTTTCTGCCACTCGACCGCCTACAAACGGCTGGTAAACAAGGCGAGATTTAGCAGTGTGTCGTCCCGAAATAGGATCACGACGAAACTGCCCAATGACGTCAAATACCTAAACAATCAATAATCTAAAGCAAATAATCCCTTAATAAATGTGGATAGAGTTAAAAGAAGAAACAACTATCACTAAGATGAATGGGAGGACAGAAAACTGTTCCCACTGTATTTTCATGAACCGACACCTCACCTATTAAACGCACGGGATACACAACTAAACTCATTAGTGCAGACATGTGACAAAACCGTCCGAATTCACGCAAAACTTAATGACTGACCAACGGAGTTAACAGTCAACACGATTCGCTTCGTAACAAGCAGCTCGGCCGATAGCAAGGTTTCCGGAACCCTCTCCCGAGGCCTCCCACACCACGATGAAACAGTCATCCAGTGCCCCATGGTTCTCCATCCTCTCCATCACTGACAACACTCTTTTGACGAGAAACCTATCATCTGAAATTAAATCAGAGAGTCATTCAAATAACTCCACGTGTGAATCTAGGCGACTCCCATTTTATCATATGTAAATCGTTAGTCAACTTTACTGAATTTTCCAGGGTATCAATATCCCACAAATACTCCTCCTCTCGAAGCAGTCTTCTTCTTCTATCAAACAATACCCCAGTAATCTACAATGCACAAATTACTAACCAACCCACTTAATCAGTGTACTTAAGGCATAGTCGAAATGCTCATTCTCAAAAGCCAATCAAAAACTGTCGGAAATCTGTATGGCCGCTATACCACTCACCTACAAAATCTCATCAACATCACACTTCCCATCACCTACATACAATGTTGCTCACTTCACTTATTTCCCTCCAAACAACACTCAGAATCACTCTAATACTCTCAAAAGAAATGTGGAACCACAAAAACAACAACTAGCCATTCACCAATTGTGTAGTTGAAATTCAAGTGAAGTCATACTCCGCCTCCCACGAAACTCCGACTTCATTACAATAACTGGTCACACTCAGCATTCCAATGTTGGTTACATACCACTAGTCAGATACACTGAACTACCTCATTTCACCAATGGGAAATAAACGTCGACAGATATTCATTGAAATGATTGACACTAATTAGTACAGTCGTCAATTGGGACACACATGTATTCATATCCTAAGCCAAATCAAACACAACATTCGACGATTTTCTAAAACATTATTCAGTTATTCAAGGAAATCAGACTACGGGGTTCCTCAAATCCACAAATATTCATAAACTTAAATAAACACCATAACGAAATGCTTTCGGGTTTCAGAAGTATGCTCATCAAATTAAATGTGAGTACTATTAAGACTTCAGAACTATTATTTCACCATAGGAAGCAAGCAATGGAGTCGGAGGAGTATTAGGCTTCAGAATTATTTCCTGTTGACACCCAAATTAACGCCTACATTTTAATTCCTACTTCAACATTAGGAACATACACTACAACAACAAATAATCATCATCGTCATCGTATGAACAACTAGCTCTCCACAATCACCACTCTCATCAACTTTGTTACGCGAAAACTCTCTTTGTTCACACGAGAAAAAAAACCATGCTAATAATAATTCCATATTAGTTTGTTTATTAAATGTAAGACATGCTAATAATACCATAGCAATGGCATGAGTGAGTGTAGACAAAAAGTCTGCCTTCCTATTGGCTGTAAGCAGAAGATTTTCTCTACCCCATGCATCGCATCGATTGATCTAGCTGGATGGATTGACCTAGCAGCTAGTAGTGGGCTGCTTAGCGAATTCGACCAATGACTGCGCTGATCTTGTCGACCTTGGTAATTTAACTGTGAAAAAGGTCATAGGAAGAAATGTGGCTCTACTTTCCGAGAGATGGTAGTATTTAAATGGAGCGGCGTAGGCTAGCAAGTTTGTCTCGTGTCGGTTCTCATCAAGTCATTCTCTTGAATCATGTCTGGTCGTGGTAAAGGTGGTAAGGGTCGTCCTCCGTGCGATGACGGTGGATAATTTTTCCAACATGTGTGAGTGGTGAATGTTTTGTGACCAGTGAGTGGTCCGCACGAGAACGAATCAAGGTCCTTTTTAGGACCACCACATCTTGATTAAGCAATGTTGTTCAGCTTGTTTCTTTTATTTTCGCAAGTTGAGGTATCTAATCAGCCCGTGCTGTTTCGTCACGCACATCGTGTAGCTGCGGTTCTACGCAGCTTTACCTCGATGCCCTAGGCTAATAGGACTGATGACTTCTGAAATTGTTTGTGCGTTTCGTCCCTTTGGTGAGTATTCTTATTGATACAGGGTACCAATTGCAAGATGGTAGAATGGTCGGCTACGCGCAGGTTTTTCTGTTCTCGACATTCGTCATTAGGCCAAAGTACCATTCAGTTTCTTAACTCGGAAATTCTACCGCTTCTAGAGACCGGAACACGTCAGTGGTTACATCGTTACACCCGTAGTTTTCTGATGTTTCATGTGTGAACAGAACTCCCTCCCCCAGGCGACGTCCTGTCTGTTCCTGATCATGGTGACATTATTGGTGTGCTTGAAGGAGAATAGTCAGTAGGCCCATTGAGTATGAGTTCCATGGTCATCGCTGTCGTGATAAACTTATTACTTGTGTCACAAACATGGCTCGCGAAGACGTCAACGGGTCACAGACTAAGGAAGCAGATACACCTGATCGATGAAACTCTTCCCGTACAGACAGTCATGTAATTAAGTTTGAAGCATTACCTAACCCTATCCTAACAAATTTTTTACCTTTGAATGACAGGAGTTGGAAAGACGAGATCCAATTGTTCCACTGACTATTTATCAAGTTGTCAGTTTCATCCCTAGATTTTCACGAGCTAAGTAGGGTCGGGTCTGGTTGAGTTTTTGCACTAGCTAGTGCGAGCATATAGTTTTCCGTATAGGTTTCTGGTTCTGCCTTATGAGATACAAGGGGAGAGTTGTGAATGAAGAGGGTGGTATGAGTTAGATAAAAAAAAGCATATTCGTAGCCCCCCATATCATCCCCAATCGAATGGACAGGCTGAACGTTTCGTCGATACCTTTAAGCGTGCTTATGCAAAAGCGAAGGGGGAGGGAACAACAGAAGAAATTTTGGATAAATTCTTGCTGCATTATCGTACGAATGTAAAAGGACAGTTATGTGTCAGACACACAGATCACACTCTATCCAGTACCACGCGAAGGTCAACTCGACAAAGAAGAGCTCCGAAACCTTTTCAAATAGATCCAACAAAAAGCAAGTCCTACACTCTTTACGGGGAGAGGAGATAGGATCCCACGCATTTTGGTATTGACTGTTAATCTTGCATATATCGTATGTCATCATCCCCACACATTTTGTTATTGACTGTTAATCTCGCACATATGGTATATTATCATTTCTCACGCACTTTGTTATTGGCTATTAAGATCAATTATTTCAAATGCTGTTAGCTGTCCATATTGTTGTAAAATGTATAATGTAGCTCATTTTTCACATGAGGCCAGAATATTAACAAGCTGGTTAAGTGGCGCGTTGCTCGCCCTGCTGACAACCTTTAACACCCTACGTAAGAGACCTGGAAAACTAAGAGAGAGCAATAGGAAGGACTCTAGAGTTAACGAATCGTAGGTTTAAGGGTTGGGTTATTCCGGAATGTCTTGACTTGTTGATGTAGAAGGTTAGATGGGAAATGAGACGACCAGGAAAGAACAGCAGATAGAATGTCGCCTAGATATTTAGTTTTTATTTCAGTGCCATTTATGTTGCACGCCTCGTGAGTGCTAACCAACCAGTTTGATTAGGTCAGATCTGTGCCTAAAGGTGAAATTAACTGTTGGAATTTGGAGGGGTTTAAGGTAAGACCGTTTTCCTTGAACTACTGGCTGATTTCTGATAAGAAGCCATTTAGTTTAAAGCAGCCACTCACTTTGACACTTGACAGGGAAAGATACAGTAAGGTCGTCGGCATATTTGACAAAGTTAATGTCATTTGAAGATGGTAAGTCATGTAGAGAGAAAGAAAGAAAGGAAAGAGAAGTGGGGAGAGTACAGCACCTTGCCTTGGGGGACACCAGCTCCAGTGAGCACAGCAGAGGAGGATTTACCTTTGTATACGGTGTACTGCATTCTATTTGAGAAGTAGGAATGCAGCCAGTTAGTGACCCAGGACTCAGTTTGTGTCATCAAGAGCTTATTTGGCAAGAGACATCCAGGTACGGAGTCAAAAGCAGAAGTGAAGTCGAGGAATGTGTAGCGAACGTGTTTAGCACCTTTATCTAATGATGAGACGATACTGTTGTGCAAGACGACTGCAGCGTCCAAAGTGTTACCCTGTCTATAGGCGAATTATTAGGCGTCTTCGAAACTTTTAAGGGAGGGTTCGAGTTTAAGAAGTACTAGTTTTTCCATAAGCTTTAGAAACGGGGAAGTAATGGCAATGGGTCTGATCTTTACGTTCTTGCTGTTACCAGGTTTAGGGTCAGGGACTATTTTAACGTCTTTCCATGCAACAGGTACAACGTTTTCGGAGAAAGTAGCATTTAGGATGTTAGTGAGTGGAGAGCATATAGCATCAGAACACTATTTTAGAACATAGGCGGGTACACAATCAGGGCCAAGGCTACGTGAGGACTTAAGCGATTTTTAGACATGTTAGAACATCGAGAGTATTAAAGTCATGAAAGTTATCAGCTACGTGATTAGTATTTTTTTTATATTTTCCTAATTGTGGTGGACTGAGTCATAAGGCAGACCATGAGTATTGACAAGATGAGTACATATCAAACTGACAGAAAACCTGTTACAACTGTAGGGAATTAAATGAAGACGTTGTCACCTTGTTCTGTCTGAGCCTGAACTAATCTGCCTATCTGCTTGTCGTACCTTCCGATTTAGTAAAGCACGCAAATATCAAAAGACAAAGGCTGGACTGTGACTGTGTATTGTAGTACAACAACGACAAAAAAAAGCCATGGTATTTACACATTTTACAACAATATGGACAGCTAACAGCATTTGAAATAATTGATCTTAATAGCCAATAACAAAGTGCGTGAGAAATGATAATATACCATATGTGCGAGATTAACAGTCAATAACAAAAATGTGTGGGAATGATGATATACCATATATGCAAGATTAACAGTCAATACCAAAATGCGTGGGATCCTATCTCCTCTCCCCGTAAAGAGTGTAGGACTTGCTTTTTGTTGGATCTATTTGAAAAGGTTTCGGAGCTCTTCTTTGTCGAGTTGACCTTCGCGTGGTACTGGATAGAGTGTGATCTGTGTGTCTGACACATAACTGTCCTTTTACATTCGTACGATAATGCAGCAAGAATTTATCCAAAATTTCTTCTGTTGTTCCCTCCCCCTTCGCTTTTGCATAAGCACGCTTAAAGGTGTCGACGAAACGTTCAGCCTGTCCATTCGATTGGGGATGATACGGGGGGCTACGAATATGCTGGATGCCAAACAGTTTGCAGAAATCTGAGAACAGTGATGAGGTGAACTGCGATCCATTATCGGACACCAGAACATCAGGCACACCAAAACGACAGAATAGTTGACGTAGGTGGGACACTGTTGCAATTGATGTGGCAGAATGCATAGGAAATATCTCTGGCCATTTGGAAAAGGCGTCGACACATATTAAGAAATGCATACTATTGAACGGTCCAGCGAAGTCAACATGAACACGGGACCATGGTTTGTCCGGTCGTGGCCAGGAACATAGTTCTGTCTTGCGTGGACACTTTGATGCTTGAGCACATTTACTACACTTGCGAACGAGGTCTTCGATATGGTCATCGATGTTGGGCCAGTAAACATAACTGCGAGCGATCGCCTTCATTCTCCCAACACCAGGATGTGATATATGAAGCTGCCGAAGCACATGGTCACGAAGATTAGCTGGAACCACAACACGATCAGCAAACATTATGCATTCATTAACGATGGATAGGGATTGGCGTCGCTGGTAAAACTGTTTTAAAACATTTGAATGAACATGTGGAGGCCAGCCAAATCGGATGAACTTTGATACTTGCTGTAAAACTGGATCACGCAGTGTGTGTCTGGCAACCTCAACTGCAGTCACCGGAAGAAGTTGAGTCGCGCCTACCAGAACTCTGTTTACATCATCTTCAACAGAGATGGATGCAATAACAACATCCTCGCTTTCCAACTTCTGATGGCTTAGCAGCCGTGATAATGCATCTACCTGGCCAAATTCAGAGGTAGGTTTGTATTTGATATCAAAATTATATCCCAGTAACATGACAGCCCACCTTTGAAGCCGATTCGCAGTGTACACTGGAACGCCCTTTTTCGAACCAAATATCGATAACAGGGGTTTATGGTCAGTAAATAGGGTGAATTTCCTACCATGAAGCATTTTGTGAAACTTTTTGACTGCGAAGATAAGCGCCAAACCTTCTTTCTCAATTTGGCTATATTTGCGTTCGGTTGTATTCAGTGTTCTAGATGCATGTGCAATAGCTTTCTCCCTTCCGTCAGGAAAACGATGAGATATAACAGCACCAATACCATAGTCGGATGCATCTGCAGCAAGGATGATTTCAAGACTTGGATCATAATAAGTAAGCAGCATGTCTGACTGGAGTAACGATTTTACTTTTTTAAATGCATTTTGACATTCAGGTGACCAATTCCATTTTGCATTTTTCGATAACAGGCGATTCAGTGGAGCACGTATGTGATGAAGCTCTGGTAGAAATGCACTGTAATAGCTGATGAGGCCAAGGAAAGATCGCAGAGTGGCAACATTAGTGGGAGCGGGCATATTCTGAATAGCACGTACATTTTCTGGGTCTGGTCGACGTCCATGTTGATCGAAAATGAACCCAAGATACTTTACTGAATCCATGAAAAATGTACATTTATCCTCTTTAAGGTAGAACCCAAACTCTGACATTTTGGATAGCACAGCGTCAAGTCGATCAAACAATTCAGACTTACTACTCCCTGTGATTATCACATCGTCGAGGTAGACAGCAACACCAGGTTGGTTAGCAAGCATAGTATCCATGATCTGCTGAAAAATTGCGGGTGCTGGTTTCACACCAAATGGTAAGCGAGTAAACTGGTAGAGACCTCTATGAGTGTTGATTGTTAGCAACTCTTGAGACTTTGGTTCAACTTCTATTTGAAGATAAGCATCAGCAAGGTCAATTTTTGCAAAACATTTTCCACCATTAAGTTTGACGAATAAGTCTTCTTGAATTGGTAATGGATAAGCATGATCCTCTAGAGCATCATTTAACCCAGTTGAGAAATCTGCACACAGGCGAATGGAACCATTTGCTTTGCGTACAACAACTATAGGAGCAGCCCAGGGCGAATACGTTACTGGTTTGATGACACCCAATGCTTCCAGTCTGTCGAGTTCATTCTCAACCAATGTGACAGCAGCATACGGAACTGGACGTTTTGGACGAAAAATTGGCTTCGCGTTTGGCTTTAGAGACAAAACAACTTGGGTAAATTTGCAGCAACCAAGTTTGTCCTGGAAGACAGAAGCGTGCTTTTGACGCAGGCGTTGCAAGAGAGACTGATCAGATACATCTCCGGGAACAACGTTATGTGGTGAGGACGAAACATTAGAGCATACTGAATTTAATGGTACATTGAAGATATGGAGCTTGTCTAACCAGTCAAGACCAAGCAAATTCAAATCATGGTAGTTTGTAACGTAACATACACCATTGAAGTGATGCTCACCAAACTGAACCTGGCAATTTATCTCACCCACGAGTTTCAGTATATCTCCAGAGGCATTCTTAGCGACATGCTCGGTCGGCAGAATCTGTGGGCACCCAAGTATGCGCCACGTAGTTCGGGAAATTAAGGTAATATCTGATGCCGTATCCAACTGAAGACGAATATGTTTGCCATTAATACCTAGCGTAATGTACTTACGTTTGCTGGCGAAATCGACTTTGGAAGTTGTGAAAATGGTCTGTACTCGAGGAGATTGTTTCAGCTTGAAACGACTACTTCTGTTCCTCACCGAAGGATTTTTCTGCGGTGGACAGTAACCCTCCTTATGTCCAAAACGGTGACAATTACGGCATTTATGCTTCTTGAAAGGACAGAACTTGACAAAATGCCACGAACCACAGTGCCAGCACACTGAAGGAGGTTTAGCTGAATTCTGAGACTGACGTGCTGTGTGCTTAACGGTGATCGGAGGACTTTTCACTGTGTTAATTGAACCAAATTCAGACGACTGTCGTTTGCACTCCACCATAGCAGTATCGTGCTTCAAGTTGATTAAGCGTAGGCATTCTGCTGTCACCATTTGTAAAGTCATTTTCGGGTCTTGTTCCACGAGTGACAGAAGTCGAGTTCTTATGTCAGTATCTTCTGGGTTCTTCAACCCACAAATAAAAATCAAACACTTGAACTGATCTCATGTCATTTCGTGTGGTTTGAACCTTTCACATTCCTTGTTCACTTTGCCAGCGTAAGTGACATAATCATCGGAAGGCATTTTTGTCAACTGAAAACATTGATACCGAATATTAAACATGGATGACTGTTCACCAAAGATTTGTGATAAAACGGTGACTGTCTCATCGAATGATAACTCACGTGGGTTCTTGGGCAGAATGAAGTTAACATATCTGTTGTGCTCAACAGTACCAAGTTTTCTTAGTAACAATCGGACTTTGGCAGCATCATCAAACATGTAGCATTCAATACGGAAAACGTCTTCGTAACGATTGAACCATGCATCAAATACGAGACCAGATATTGGGTCGTAGTTGAACTCACTGATGGAATTTGAGATGCTTTCATATTTTTAAATATTCCCATTTGTAATATTAGAACAAGACATATAAGCGAACAATATTGTTTTCAATTAGATCTTCTTCAGGCTTTACTCTAATTTACATAGACTTATATATATAAAATTTTAACCAATGACGGTGATTTTGTGGATCAAATAATAATAGTAATCATAATAATAATAATAATAATCATAATAATAATAATAGTAATAATAATGTGGTAAATGATATTAATGTAAATGGAAAGCAAATGCTTTCCCTCGATGTAGCATCACTGTTTACCAATGTACCACTTATGGAGACTGTGGAATTCATATGCCAACAGATACTAGAAAAACAGATCGACATCGGAATACCGGTTAGTAGTCTGAAAGAGTTGCTTTTAAGATGTACTATGAATGTACATTTCATATTTAACAACCTTTACTACAGGCAAATCGACGGTATTGCCATGGGTTCTCCGTTGGGGCCAATTTTAGCAGATTTCTTTCT
The DNA here is from genome assembly GCA_944472135.2 of Trichobilharzia regenti. Classification (NCBI taxonomy): domain Eukaryota; kingdom Metazoa; phylum Platyhelminthes; class Trematoda; order Strigeidida; family Schistosomatidae; genus Trichobilharzia; species Trichobilharzia regenti. The sequence continues at coordinate 58,990,149 of OX235262.1, forward strand.
TGCCAAGATTGAAAATGGTCCATTGAAAAAAGTAATAGAAAAAGCTGATTCTTATTTTCGTTATGTTGATGATACCTTTATTATTCTTGATGTGAAAGCTGACAAGAATGAAATGTTAAAAAAGTTTAACGATGCACATCCATCGCTTATCTTCACTTGTGAAGAAGAATATGATGGTGGACTACATTTTCTTGACGTCCAATTGAGCAGAAGAGAGGATGGTTCACTAAAGAGAGATGTCTATAGAAAACCTACATCTGTAGGACAATATACACATTTCCTCAGTTATGTACCAATCCGTTACAAAATCAATTTGGTCAGATGCCTGACGAATAGAGCAAGACGCATCTGTACAGATGACTCTCTAGAGAATGAGCTAGGATACATCCAAAATACGTTAGTCCAAATGGGTTATCCTAGTAGATTTGTGTTATGTACTAGTTTTCCCCGTCGCCAAACTGTTATGTGCTAGTTTTCCCCGTCGCCAAATTGTTATGTACTAGTTTTCCCCGTCGCCAAATTGTTATGTACTCGTCGCTGAATTATTGTCATGGACTGGTCGAGAATTTAATAGTCCTGACGCGAGAAGGCGGAAATCAGAAGACCACTAGGTTTGCGATGATACTTCTATTGTCCAAACACAAGGAGACGAAAATAAATGGTCTCACACCAAAGTGGTAAGTAAAATAAGTAGTTGTAAAGTAAAGTAGTTCACACAAATTGTGAATGCGAATATATATAAATAATTCAGACAAGCGTGGGAAGAATCATTAGACAGTCTTAACATGAATGGCTAATTATAATGGAGTGTCGATCCAATTATACATAGCGAATATAGCAGACATGCCAACAAACATATATGGATATATGTCACCAAGCAACGGACTGTCAACAAACACTCATATTATATATAATATAATATAAGGGGAATATACATTATTAAAGGAGACAAGTTCATACAAGTGAAGTGGTCACAGACTAACCGAGCAAACAGAAAGAAAGACCAACATGCACACACACACATAAATATATATATGTGGATACATATCACCTCCCCTTTTGAGAAGATGAATGATTAGTAGGATGTTTACCTGGGGGTTTATCTGGGACCTTTGGGCTTGTTGTTGACGCCTGTCGTTTCGTCTGATTGTTGGGTTTGCGGCTTCGGCTCCGTCCGGAATTGTCTAGCATTTTATGCTTCTTCACTGTATTGCGTAGAGAATTTAGTGGGACATCAGCCAGATGCAAACGATCGAACCAATCAAGTCCCAAAACATTTAAATCATTCTTCGTGACGTAACAAATTCCTGTGAATTTGGTATTGCGGAAGGAAACAGAACATTTGAGTTCACCAATTAGTTTGAGCCGCCCACCACAGGCGCTGAGAAGAGACTGGGAAGTATTGGTGATAGGTGGTCTGCCAATATAATTCCAAAGTTTCTCTGATATAACAGTAATATCAGAGGCAGTATCTAGCTGCAGACGAGTATCATGACCATTCATCTGAAGGTCAATATATTTCCGCATAGCTGGTGTTGTGACTTGACAGGTTGCACGTAGACTCAGTGATCTTTTTGGAGATTTAGGACCGACATTTTGTTGAGCTTTTGCTGGATTATGATATCTGAGTTGCGTGGCTGACAAAAACCATTTTTGTGACCGATGATCTTGCACTTGCTGCAACGATGATTTTTGTATGGACAAGACTTTACAAAGTGCCACGCGCCACAATGCCAGCATGGTGATGGAGGGGTCTTCTTTGTCGTATTTTGTGAAGTTGGACGAGTATCTGTAGATTTCCGCGGAACATTAGAAGAAGGTGGGTCAGGAGTGGATGATGAGAGATTTTTGCTCTTTCGTAATGCACGAATATCAGAGCTTCTGGGAGGTGTTGATTCGACCAAGTGTGTGTCTTTCTGCAGATTAATCAGCCGTTGATATTCATCAGCTATGTCATGTAATGTTAACTTGGGATTTTGTTCTAGCTGATTGAGCAGTCGAGTTCGGATATCTGTGAAACGAGGAGATTGGAGACTGCATATGAGAATCAAGGCTTTGAACTGATCATCTGTTAAGGACCTGAGTCGAAATCTCTCACATTCTCGGTTGACTGTGCCAACGTGAGTAAGAAAATCATCATTTTCATTCATTGCCAGCTTGAGGCAACGATAACGTATACTGAATAATGAGGAGTGGTCTCCGAAATGTTCACGCAGCAACTTTATTGTATCATCGAAACAATTGTCACGTGGTTTCTGTGGTAAAATTAGGTTGCAGTACCGTTCATATTCTGCCGGACCCAATTTACGTAGCAAAACTCGCACCTTCCAGGCATCGTCTTGTGAGGCGAGATCAACAGTGAATAAATCCTCATAACGTTGATACCATGTGTCAAAAGTGACATTAGCCTCTGGGTCATAATTGAACTGTGAAATACTGTTCACAATTCCGTCGACAGATGGTAGCATGGTATGGTTCGGATTGCTTGAAGGTGAAGCTGGACCAGTCTGTTGGTTGACGAACATTTCCATTAATTTCATTTGTTGTTCAAATAATAATTCCAATTTAGAATAATCCATAGTAAATTGTTATGTTGCTGCTGCTGAGTGGTTAATAGTAGTTTTTCCCCCGTCGCCAAATTGTTATGTACTAGTTTTCCCCGTCGCCAAATTGTTATGTACTCGTCGCTGAATTATTGTCATGGACTGGTCGAGAATTTAATAGTCCTGACGCAAGAAGGCGGAAATCAGAAGACCACTAGGTTTGCGATGATACTTCTATTGTCCAAACACAAGGAGACGAAAATAAATGGTCTCACACCAAAGTGGTAAGTAAAATAAGTAGTTGTAAAGTAAAGTAGTTCACACAAATTGTGAATGCGAATATATATGAATAATTCAGACAAGCGTGGGAAGAATCATTAGACAGTCTTAACATGAATGGCTAATTATAATGGAGTGTCGATCCAATTATACATAGCGAATATAGCAGACATGCCAACAAACATATATGGATATATGTCACCAAGCAACGGACTGTCAACAAACACTCATATTATATATAATATAATATAAGGGGAATATACATTGTTAAAGGAGACAGGTTCATACAAGTGAAGTGGTCACAGACTAACCGAGCAAACAGAAAGAAAGACCAACATGCACACACACACATAAATATATATATGTGGATACATATCAATTTGTCAGGAGACACATGAATGCTAAGTACAATAAAGCGAAACCGACAACAGTTAAAAAGAAACAACTGTTCATGAAACTGCAATTTAATGGGGACGTGGCTAGTGAAGTCTTACATCAGAGATTATCGAGAGCGATAAAACGGACTTATACTGCCGCCACCCTCTGTTTGTCATTTTCCAGCCGGCCAATTTTGATTGCTCAAGTGAAAGATAAGTTACCTAGTTGTGCCACTTCCATGTGTATCTATAAATTTACTTGCTCCTGTGGAGAAAGCTATATAGGCCGAACAACTAGACAGCTTAACAAACGCATTAATGAGCATCTTCCTTCATGGTTCGGAAAGGGCCGAATAAAATCCATACGAAGTTCTATTTTGGCTCATTTGATTGATAGTGGTCACCAAGTGGACAAAAATAGTGCTTTCAAAGTTATTTACCGCATTCCATCAAGTCTTTCGAACGGAATCAGAACCCGTCTTTTACACTTAGCCGAAGCTATGGGAATTCGAGAGAACAATCCTAGTCTTTGTATACAAAAGAAATTTGTTCTACCTTTGTCTCTCCCTTGCTTAGCCTAGGTGAATTCTATTCAAAACCCTCCCACCCTTTCTTATCATCCCTCTCCTTCGTACTTTTATGATATTTATTTAAACTCTGATTATCGTTCCATTTGATTTGACCTAATTTATTTATTTATTGAATTGTCTACATATATGCATATACAAACTTTGTTATTCTTATCACCTATATAAGCCTTATTAACAATATTTTGTTATTATTATAATCATCGCTATTAACTTCGTTCAAAACATTTACCACATTATTATTACTATTATTATTATGATTATTATTATTATTACTATTATTATTTGATCCACAAAATCACCGTCATTGGTTAAAATTTCATATATATAGGTCTATGTAAATTAGAGTAAAGCCTGAAGAAGATCTAACTGAAAACAATATTGTTCGCTTTCATATTTGTCAGAATGAGATGTTGATGGAACTTGAATGGACAGCTTCTGAGTGAGAGCTTCGATTAATTTTAGTTGAGCTGCTTCATTCTGAACTTGATGCTGCTGCAAGATAGATTTGAGATCGTCCAGAGAGATAGACATTGTAATTGGGTTGTAATTAACACAGTCAAAAATGTTCTATAGCTGCGCTGAACAGAATAAAACCCGTCGTCGCTTGCTTGTTATAGCTGCAATGAATTAAGGTAAAACCCCGTCGCCAATTTGTTATAACGGTAGGGAATTAAATGAAGACGTTGTCACCTTGTTCTGTCTGCGCCTGAACTAATCTGCCTATCTGCTTGTCGTACCTTCCGACTTAGTAAAGCACGCAAATATCAAAAGACAAAGGCTGGACTGTGACTGTGTATTGTAGTACAACAACGACAAAAGAAAGCCATGGTATTTACACATTTTACAACAATATGGACAGCTAACAGCATTTGAAATAATTGATCTTAATAACCAATAACAAAGTGCGTGAGAAATGATAAAATACCATATGTGCGAGATTAACAGTCAATAACAAAAATGTGTGGGAATGATGATATACCATATATGCAAGATTAACAGTCAATACCAAAATATGTGGGGTCCTATCAAAGCCCCTAGAAGATGTAAATTTTGTGGATGATTTATGTCTCATTCAGCAAAACCACTAGTATCATATATGTCCAAACCAAGTTCACTTTTAACAGTTTGAAGAAATTTGGGCATTGGATATATGATATGCATTATAATAAAGGTTCTTGTATTTCCCAATGAATGAAAAACTAAATGATATTGTTTTTACTGACGTTTCGCTAATATAATGCTTCTAATAGCGTCATCAAAGTATTATTAAACCAGAATTTACAAAATCTCAGCATATATATAACAAAGAGTTTAGAGGTGAGAAAATAGACTTAGATCAAGTTAAAGGGACTTATAGAAAGTCAGAATAGTAATGAAGATCACTAAACCAAATAACAAAGGTATTAGTACATCTGTTACGATATGAAAACAAAGTTTACTAACTTCATCATCGTTCGTCTGTCTGGGGTCGTTTTTCGTTGTCAAGTTGGTGAATTGGTAAAGACAACAAAACCAAGTGTAGATTGCTGGATTTTATCAGTGTGTAAAATTATAAAAGCAGTGTCCGTTTACATAGTGAACTTGCTTATCACATTCGTGTTGACTTTGTCACTTCATGAGGGGGGAGGTGTTGTAACCAGGTCAGATTCTGCTTTAGTCCATCATTCCTACTCAGTTCAGACAATTTGGATTCCACTTGATATGAGGTGCTTCTGATATTAGACGTTCTTTGTGATTTCTGAAGTTTTCCTGGATTATTTCAATATTGTCAAAATCTATTTTGCGGCCTGATTCTATAGCGGCCTATGGCTGAGGATTTTTCAAGTTTTTCCAGTTCAATTGGATTTCTTGGTGGTCGAAGAGATGCTCTACGTTGTTCATTTCTTCTGATTTTGATTTCTCGAGATGTTTGTCCGATGTAAATCGCATCACATTCCAAGCATTTTATTTTATAGACACAATTAGATAGAGAGTCTTTAGGGATTTGGTCTTTTATATGGACAAGGTTGTTTCGTAGTGTGTCTGATGTTTTGAAGAAAACTATAATGTCGACCTGATTGAGTACTCTTCTGATATCGTCTGACGCCTCTGCTCTATATGGAATGACGACTGTTGATGTCCATGTTTTCGGAATTCGTTTTCAGCCATACTTAATGTCTGTGTTGATTTTGTTGATGAAGTTCCTCGGGTAGTTGTTTTGCTTGAGAGTTTCAGTAATGTTCGAAATTTCTTCTTTTTCTTTCTCATCCGTCATCAGAGAGTGTGCTCGCCTAAGGAGACTTGAAACAACTGAAATCTTTGCGTTGATGGGGTGTTATGATCTGAAGTCTAAATATTTAATGGAGTGAGTTTTCTTCCTGAATATGGATATACTAAAGTGTCCGTTCTCTCTTCTCTTAACTTGTCAGTCTAGAAATGGTAGTAATTATAAAAGAAAAAGAATTTATAAAAGAAAATCAATAAGTTAGAATCAGCAACAGTGAAGATAGGAAGGAATTCAGAAAAAAAAAGAGAGGACAGAGGTGATGAAGATATTCGGCAGACCAAAAAAAAACATAATTCACCATCAGTGGGAGAAATCTTAACTAGGTTGTCTCCTCCATGCTGAAGTTGGTATAAAGATCCATAGCACTCACCACAAAAGACAAGATCCAAATTCTCACCACTGACTTCAAGTCACCTCTTCTACGTACCTCATACATTTAACAGGCGCATCGATTAAAACATTCCCAACAGCCTTCTGCATACATTTATCAACAGATAGCTGCTTTCTCCCCTCAATACTGAAGATTAAGTGACCAGTTGGAAAAGATAAGTAACAAGGGACTCTGGTAGAGGGTCGAAGAACCTATCTCCCAAAAAATAGGCAGGATGAAGTGCAAACAGAACTGACACACGCTTAGGAGATATTCAAATAGGATCACACCCAGTGGGAAGCAACGAGTTGGACATGGACCCGAGTGTCATATGCAGAAGGTCATGGAAGAAGGGAATATAAACTTTTGTTAGACCATTTGAATGTAATAGTACAGGACTGAGTGCAACGAAAATGTCTTCATTTTTCAATGCAAAAGCAGAATATGAATTAAAGTATAGTATTTGATGGATTAAAAACCATCCATATAATTTATTCTACTGAATAAGAAATAAGTAGGCACTCCTCAACCAAAATTATTTTGACACAGACAACATAATAAGGGTATCTCATTCCAAAGACTTTCATTGTCATATCGTGCTGTCTTTAATCTCCGTTTATATTGTTATTACTCTACAGAATAATTATTACTACGTTCTAATTTTACTTATACACATTTTAAATCTATCATGAAGTTCAACATGTCACTCATTTTGTTATCTAGTTTATGCCGAACTAGATCATTCAACAGACCATGCCAACACAGAAGATGGGCATAGGTATGACCCAAAAAAAGACTCTAGAAAATCTGGCTTCACTGATGAATTATGTGTGATGTTGTACAAGCCCGAAGGTGGAAAGATGAAAACCAAAAAATTGGTAGCAGAGGCAAGCACCAAATACATGACATCAGGTGAACAAACAGAAGACAGAAGTAATAAAAAATACCTAACCAAAAACAAAAGTATCAATCACCATCAACAGAAGAAACCCTTAAGGAAGTCAGTCCCTCCATTTCAAATACAGGCTCCACTCATGATGATGTCAAAGCCTGGATTGGAAACGCAACGCAGACCTTCATTGCTCTGAAATCAATGTAGAAATTTTCTACACTTGTTCTTCATGCCGGTGCGTCACTTATTCCACCCGAATTATCAATAATATACCAAATGAAATTTTTTCAGGTTTGTAAACATGTTATTCAGAATACAAAAACGAATATACGAAGTAAGTTGATGAGGTAGACGACATTGGAATCATAAATGATAAGCCTTGTTCCACCACCTAAATTTTAAATCTAATGAATGAAGTTCAGAATGGCATATCACTTACGTTTGATTCAAAGGAAGATAATTGTTTATCTTTCCTAGACATATTGCTTAGTCGACTGCTTAATGGGTCAATAAAACGACCTATTTATAGAAAACCTACTCGGACAGGACAGTATCTTAATTATCACAGTTTCTGCCTGGCCTGTTCGGTACAAAAGAGCCTTAGGGAGTGAGGTGCCTCTTCAGTAGAATCCAACGAATATGTACTCAAGGCAAACTTGATGAAGAAGAAAGAAAGTTGACACAGACTCTAGTTGATAACAATTATCCAGACAATTTCATCAGGAGATATTAAGTAGCCAGAACTCCAGGAACCACTCTCCAACTTATCACTAAGAAATATGTGTACATCAAGCTACCCTATATGGAGGATCGTAGTAGTAGCTTGAAAACTAGACAAAGATTGAACACCGCTGTTAAAATTCGTTTTATGCAGCCCTTTGAACATGCGGAAAATGATGTCACATCCCACTGTATTGACCAATTTGAATGTACGTGTCGACAAATACATAGGAGCGAGGGTTCATCGATTTCTGCAAGTAAGCTGTCGAAGTGTTTGAATAGTTTTTGTATGGGACAGCACATATCGATGCAGGACTTAAAATAGTCCGTTATATTGGCAATTGTGTCATCTAATGTACTTTCATAGAATAAATCCCAGTTAGTATTTTTAACATGCATCTTAGGTTGAGTAGGTTGTCAGATGTGTAGCATCTTTGTTGTGCTTTCATAGACAGGTGTGAGAAGACTTTAATATGCGTTTTGCTGTATATTTTTGGTAACACGCGAACAATACAGTGATCAGGGTTAAGTATCGGTGCACGTTTACGTGTTTCATATATTCCTTCATCATTTGTGAAAAGTAAATCGAGTGTTTTGTCAAGTCGAGTGGGAAATTTGACTATGTTTGTATGATCATGTGCTTCAAGGAATGAGTAATCTGAGGAGTTGAAATCCCCAGTAATAACAGATAGAGAGTTGTCGAAGTTGGCAGCGGTAAACATGGTGAATTCGTCAGCAGAATTAGATAGATCAAATGGTGAGCAACTAGGAGAAATGTACATGTTTCAATAACAAAGATATGTTTATATTTGGGGAGACGTTTGGGACGACATTTGACAGTAATACAGAATGAGAAGCAGACATTATTTGAAATAGACCATTTGGAGTGAATAAACGTTGCACCTCCACCACCATTTTTCTTATTACAACATTGACGGTTTTGTCGAAATAAAATAAAGTCATTTAGTGAGATAAGATTGTCATCATACAGTTCATGTAACCACTTTTCTTGTAATGTGATTATGGCAGTATTATGATAAGTGTCAGTGGACATCAGAGATTGCAGGTACATTATCTTGTTTGGCAGAGAGTGGCAGTTTGTGTTCATTACGACAGGGACCGTAGTTAAGTGTATTGGTATACGTCTGAGAGCTCTCTGCCAACCACTACGATGTTTCCTCCTTGATTTCTTGGGAATATGAAGGTCATCTGCTCGCAAGCGTCAATTTTTGCAAAACATTTTCCACCATTAAGTTTGACGAATAAGTCTTCTTGAATTGGTAATGGATAAGCATGATCCTCTAGAGCATCATTTAACCCAGTTGAGAAATCTGCACACAGACAGGCGAATGGAACCATTTGCTTTGCGTACAACAACTATAGGAGCAGCCCAGATCGAATACGTTACTGGTTTGATGACACCCAATGCTTCCAGTCTGTCGAGTTCATTCTCAACCAATGTGACAGCAGCATACGGAACTGGACGTTTTGGACGAAAAATTGGCTTCGCGTTTGGCTTTAGAGACAAAACAACTTGCGTAAATTTGCAGCAACCAAGTTTGTCCTGGAAGACAGAAGCGTGCTTTTGACGCAGGCGTTGCAAGAGAGATTGATCAGATACATCTCCGGGAACAACGTTATGTGGTGAGGACGAAACATTAGAGCATACTGAATTTAATGGTACATTGAAGATATGGAGCTTGTCTAACCAGTCAAGACCAAGCAAATTCAAATCATGGTAGTTTGTAACGTAACATACACCATTGAAGTGATGCTCACCAAACTGAACCTGGCAATTTATCTCACCCACGAGTTTCAGTATATCTCCAGAGGCATTCTTAGCGACATGCTCGGTCGGCAGAATCTGTGGGCACCCAAGTATGCGCCACGTAGTTCGGGAAATTAAGGTAATATCTGATGCCGTATCCAACTGAAGACGAATATGTTTGCCATTAATACCTAGCGTAATGTACTTACGTTTGCTGGCGAAATCGACTTTGGAAGTTGTGAAAATGGTCTGTACTCGAGGAGATTGTTTCAGCTTGAAACGCCTACTTCTGTTTCTCACCGAAGGATTTTTCTGCGGTGGACAGTAACCCTCCTTATGGCCAAAACGGTGACAATTACGGCATTTATGCTTCTTGAAAGGACAGAACTTGACAAAATGCCACGAACCACAGTGCCAGCACACTGAAGGAGGTTTAGCTGAATTCTGAGACTGACGTGCTGTGTGCTTAACGGTGATCGGAGGACTTTTCACTGTGTTAATTGAACCAAATTCAGACGACTGTCGTTTGCACTCCACCATAGCAGTATCGTGCTTCAAGTTGATTAAGCGTAGGCATTCTGCTGTCACCATTTGTAAAGTCATTTTCGGGTCTTGTTCCACGAGTGACAGAAGTCGAGTTCTTATGTCAGTATCTTCTGGGTTCTTCAACCCACAAATAAAAATCAAACACTTGAACTGATCTGATGTCATTTCGTGTGGTTTGAACCTTTCACATTCCTTGTTCACTTTGCCAGCGTAAGTGACATAATCATCGGAAGGCATTTTTGTCAACTGAAAACATTGATACCGAATATTAAACATGGATGACTGTTCACCAAAGATTTGTGATAAAACGGTGACTGTCTCATCGAATGATAACTCACGTGGGTTCTTGGGCAGAATGAAGTTAACATATCTGTTGTGCTCAACAGTACCAAGTTTTCTTAGTAACAATCGGACTTTGGCAGCATCATCAAACATGTAGACTTCAATACGGAAAACGTCTTCGTAACGATTGAACCATGCATCAAATACGAGACCAGATATTGGGTCGTAGTTGAACTCACTGATGGAATTTGAGATGCTTTCATATTTTTAAATATTCCCATTTGTAATATTAGAACAAGACATATAAGCGAACAATATTGTTTTCAATTAGATCTTCTTCAGGCTTTACTCTAATTTACATAGACTTATATATATAAAATTTTAACCAATGACGGTGATTTTGTGGATCAAATAATAATAGTAATCATAATAATAATAATAATAATCATAATAATAATAATAGTAATAATAATGTGGTAAATGATATTAATGTAAATGGAAAGCAAATGCTTTCCCTCGATGTAGCATCACTGTTTACCAATGTACCACTTATGGAGACTGTGGAATTCATATGCCAACAGATACTAGAAAAACAGATCGACATCGGAATACCGGTTAGTAGTCTGAAAGAGTTGCTTTTAAGATGTACTATGAATGTACATTTCATATTTAACAACCTTTACTACAGGCAAATCGACGGTATTGCCATGGGTTCTCCGTTGGGGCCAATTTTAGCAGATTTCTTTCTTGCCAAGATTGAAAATGGTCCATTGAAAAAAGTAATAGAAAAAGCTGATTCTTATTTTCGTTATGTTGATGATACCTTTATTATTCTTGATGTGAAAGCTGACAAGAATGAAATGTTAAAAAAGTTTAACGATGCACATCCATCGCTTATCTTCACTTGTGAAGAAGAATATGATGGTGGACTACATTTTCTTGACGTCCAATTGAGCAGAAGAGAGGATGGTTCACTAAAGAGAGATGTCTATAGAAAACCTACATCTGTAGGACAATATACACATTTCCTCAGTTATGTACCAATCCGTTACAAAATCAATTTGGTCAGATGCCTGACGAATAGAGCAAGACGCATCTGTACAGATGACTCTCTAGAGAATGAGCTAGGATACATCCAAAATACGTTAGTCCAAATGGGTTATCCTAGTAGATTTGTCAGGAGACACATGAATGCTAAGTACAATAAAGAGAAACCGACAACAGTTAAAAAGAAACAACTGTTCATGAAACTGCAATTTAATGGGGACGTGGCTAGTGAAGTCTTACATCAGAGATTATCGAGAGCGATAAAACGGACTTATACTGCCGCCACCCTCTGTTTGTCATTTTCCAGCCGGCCAATTTTGATTGCTCAAGTGAAAGATAAGTTACCTAGTTGTGCCACTTCCATGTGTATCTATAAATTTACTTGCTCCTGTGGAGAAAGCTATATAGGCCGAACAACTAGACAGCTTAACAAACGCATTAATGAGCATCTTCCTTCATGGTTCGGAAAGGGCCGAATAAAATCCATACGAAGTTCTATTTTGGCTCATTTGATTGATAGTGGTCACCAAGTGGACAAAAATAGTGCTTTCAAAGTTATTTACCGCATTCCATCAAGTCTTTCGAACGGAATCAGAACCCGTCTTTTACACTTAGCCGAAGCTATGGGAATTCGAGAGAACAATCCTAGTCTTTGTATACAAAAGAAATTTGTTCTACCTTTGTCTCTCCCTTGGCCTAGGTGAATTCTATTCAAAACCCTCCCACCCTTTCTTATCATCCCTCTCCTTCGTACTTTTATGATATTTATTTAAACTCTGATTATCGTTCCATTTGATTTGACCTAATTTATTTATTTATTGAATTGTCTACATATATGCATATACAAACTTTGTTATTCTTATCACCTATATAAGCCTTATTAACAATATTTTGTTATTATTATAATCATCGCTATTAACTTCGTTCAAAACATTTACCACATTATTATTACTATTATTATTTGATCCACAAAATCACCGTCATTGATTAAAATTTCATATATATAGGTCTATGTAAATTAGAGTAAAGCCTGAAGAAGATCTAACTGAAAACAATATTGTTCGCTTTCATATTTGTCAGAATGAGATGTTGATGGAACTTGAATGGACAGCTTCTGAGTGAGAGCTTCGATTAATTTTAGTTGAGCTGCTTCATTCTGAACTTGATGCTGCTGCAAGATAGATTTGAGATCGTCCAGAGAGATAGACATTGTAATTGGGTTGTAATTAACACAGTCAAAAATGTTCTATAGCTGCGCTGAACAGAATAAAACCCGTCGTCGCTTGCTTGTTATAGCTGCAATGAATTAAGGTAAAACCCCGTCGCCAATTTGTTATAACGGTAGGGAATTAAATGAAGACGTTGTCACCTTGTTCTGTCTGCGCCTGAACTAATCTGCCTATCTGCTTGTCGTACCTTCCGACTTAGTAAAGCACGCAAATATCAAAAGACAAAGGCTGGACTGTGACTGTGTATTGTAGTACAACAACGACAAAAGAAAGCCATGGTATTTACACATTTTACAACAATATGGACAGCTAACAGCATTTGAAATAATTGATCTTAATAACCAATAACAAAGTGCGTGAGAAATGATAATATACCATATATGCAAGATTAACAGTCAATACCAAAATGCGTGGGATCCTATCTCCTCTCCCCGTAAAGAGTGTAGGACTTGCTTTTTGTTGGATCTATTTGAAAAGGTTTCGGAGCTCTTCTTTGTCGAGTTGACCTTTGCGTGGTACTGGATAGAGTGTGATCTGTGTGTCTGACACATAACTGTCCTTTTACATTCGTACGATAATGCAGCAAGAATTTATCCAAAATTTCTTCTGTTGTTCCCTCCCCCTTCGCTTTTGCATAAGCACGCTTAAAGGTGTCGACGAAACGTTCAGCCTGTCCATTCGATTGGGGATGATACGGGGGGCTACGAATATGCTGGATGCCAAACAGTTTGCAGAAATCTGAGAACAGTGATGAGGTGAACTGCGATCCATTATCGGACACCAGAACATCAGGCATACCAAAACGACAGAATAGTTGACGTAGGTGGGACACTGTTGCAATTGATGTGGCAGAATGCATAGGAAATATCTCTGGCCATTTGGAAAACGCGTCGACACATATTAAGAAATGCATACTATTGAACGGTCCAGCGAAGTCAACATGAACACGGGACCATGGTTTGTCCGGTCGTGGCCAGGAACATAGTTCTGTCTTGCGTGGACACTTTGATGCTTGAGCACATTTACTACACTTGCGAACGAGGTCTTCGATATGGTCATCGATGTTGGGCCAGTAAACATAACTGCGAGCGATCGCCTTCATTCTCCCAACACCAGGATGTGATATATGAAGCTGCCGAAGCACATGGTCACGAAGATTAGCTGGAACCACAACACGATCAGCAAACATTATGCATTCATTAACGATGGATAGGGATTGGCGTCGCTGGTAAAACTGTTTTAAAACATTTGAATGAACATGTGGAGGCCAGCCAAATCGGATGAACTTTGATACTTGCTGTAAAACTGGATCACGCAGTGTGTGTCTGGCAACCTCAACTGCAGTCACCGGAAGAAGTTGAGTCGCGCCTACCAGAACTCTGTTTACATCATCTTCAACAGAGATGGATGCAATAACAACATCCTCGCTTTCCAACTTCTGATGGCTTAGCAGCCGTGATAATGCATCTACCTGGCCAAATTCAGAGGTAGGTTTGTATTTGATATCAAAATTATATCCCAGTAACATGACAGCCCACCTTTGAAGCCGATTCGCAGTGTACACTGGAACGCCCTTTTTCGAACCAAATATCGATAACAGGGGTTTATGGTCAGTAAATAGGGTGAATTTCCTACCATGAAGCATTTTGTGAAACTTTTTGACTGCGAAGATAAGCGCCAAACCTTCTTTCTCAATTTGGCTATATTTGCGTTCGGTTGTATTCAGTGTTCTAGATGCATGTGCAATAGCTTTCTCCCTTCCGTCAGGAAAACGATGAGATATAACAGCACCAATACCATAGTCGGATGCATCTGCAGCAAGGATGATTTCAAGACTTGGATCATAATAAGTAAGCAGCATGTCTGACTGGAGTAACGATTTTACTTTTTTAAATGCATTTTGACATTCAGGTGACCAATTCCATTTTGCATTTTTCGATAACAGGCGATTCAGTGGAGCACGTATGTGATGAAGCTCTGGTAGAAATGCACTGTAATAGCTGATGAGGCCAAGGAAAGATCGCAGAGTGGCAACATTAGTGGGAGCGGGCATATTCTGAATAGCACGTACATTTTCTGGGTCTGGTCGACGTCCATGTTGATCGAAAATGAACCCAAGATACTTTACTGAATCCATGAAAAATGTACATTTATCCTCTTTAAGGTAGAACCCAAACTCTGACATTTTGGATAGCACAGCGTCAAGTCGATCAAACAATTCAGACTTACTACTCCCTGTGATTATCACATCGTCGAGGTAGACAGCAACACCAGGTTGGTTAGCAAGCATAGTATCCATGATCTGCTGAAAAATTGCGGGTGCTGGTTTCACACCAAATGGTAAGCGAGTAAACTGGTAGAGACCTCTATGAGTGTTGATTGTTAGCAACTCTTGAGACTTTGGTTCAACTTCTATTTGAAGATAAGCATCAGCAAGGTCAATTTTTGCAAAACATTTTCCACCATTAAGTTTGACGAATAAGTCTTCTTGAATTGGTAATGGATAAGCATGATCCTCTAGAGCATCATTTAACCCAGTTGAGAAATCTGCACACAGGCGAATGGAACCATTTGCTTTGCGTACAACAACTATAGGAGCAGCCCAGGGCGAATACGTTACTGGTTTGATGACACCCAATGCTTCCAGTCTGTCGAGTTCATTCTCAACCAATGTGACAGCAGCATACGGAACTGGACGTTTTGGACGAAAAATTGGCTTCGCGTTTGGCTTTAGAGACAAAACAACTTGGGTAAATTTGCAGCAACCAAGTTTGTCCTGGAAGACAGAAGCGTGCTTTTGACGCAGGCGTTGCAAGAGAGACTGATCAGATACATCTCCGGGAACAACGTTATGTGGTGAGGACGAAACATTAGAGCATACTGAATTTAATGGTACATTGAAGATATGGAGCTTGTCTAACCAGTCAAGACCAAGCAAATTCAAATCATGGTAGTTTGTAACGTAACATACACCATTGAAGTGATGCTCACCAAACTGAACCTGGCAATTTATCTCACCCACGAGTTTCAGTATATCTCCAGAGGCATTCTTAGCGACATGCTCGGTCGGCAGAATCTGTGGGCACCCAAGTATGCGCCACGTAGTTCGGGAAATTAAGGTAATATCTGATGCCGTATCCAACTGAAGACGAATATGTTTGCCATTAATACCTAGTGTAATGTACTTACGTTTGCTGGCGAAATCGACTTTGGAAGTTGTGAAAATGGTCTGTACTCGAGGAGATTGTTTCAGCTTGAAACGACTACTTCTGTTCCTCACCGAAGGATTTTTCTGCGGTGGACAGTAACCCTCCTTATGTCCAAAACGGTGACAATTACGGCATTTATGCTTCTTGAAAGGACAGAACTTGACAAAATGCCACGAACCACAGTGCCAGCACACTGAAGGAGGTTTAGCTGAATTCTGAGACTGACGTGCTGTGTGCTTAACGGTGATCGGAGGACTTTTCACTGTGTTAATTGAACCAAATTCAGACGACTGTCGTTTGCACTCCACCATAGCAGTATCGTGCTTCAAGTTGATTAAGCGTAGGCATTCTGCTGTCACCATTTGTAAAGTCATTTTCGGGTCTTGTTCCACGAGTGACAGAAGTCGAGTTCTTATGTCAGTATCTTCTGGGTTCTTCAACCCACAAATAAAAATCAAACACTTGAACTGATCTGATGTCATTTCGTGTGGTTTGAACCTTTCACATTCCTTGTTCACTTTGCCAGCGTAAGTGACATAATCATCGGAAGGCATTTTTGTCAACTGAAAACATTGATACCGAATATTAAACATGGATGACTGTTCACCAAAGATTTGTGATAAAACGGTGACTGTCTCATCGAATGATAACTCACGTGGGTTCTTAGGCAGAATGAAGTTAACATATCTGTTGTGCTCAACAGTACCAAGTTTTCTTAGTAACAATCGGACTTTGGCAGCATCATCAAACATGTAGCATTCAATACGGAAAACGTCTTCGTAACGATTGAACCATGCATCAAATACGAGACCAGATATTGGGTCGTAGTTGAACTCACTGATGGAATTTGAGATGCTTTCATATTTGTCAGAATGAGATGTTGATGGAACTTGAATGGACAGCTTCTGAGTGAGAGCTTCGATTAATTTTAGTTGAGCTGCTTCATTCTGAACTTGCTGCTGCTGCAAGATAGATTTGAGATCGTCCAGAGAGATAGACATTGTAATTGGGTTGTAATTAACACAGTCAAAAATGTTCTATAGCTGCGCTGAACAGAATAAAACCCGTCGTCGCTTGCTTGTTATAGCTGCAATGAATTAAGGTAAAACCCCGTCGCCAATTTGTTATAACGGTAGGGAATTAAATGAAGACGTTGTCACCTTGTTCTGTCTGCGCCTGAACTAATCTGCCTATCTGCTTGTCGTACCTTCCGATTTAGTAAAGCACGCAAATATCAAAAGACAAAGGCTGGACTGTGACTGTGTATTGTAGTACAACAACGACAAAAGAAAGCCATGGTATTTACACATTTTACAACAATATGGACAGCTAACAGCATTTGAAATAATTGATCTTAATAGCCAATAACAAAGTGCGTGAGAAATGATAAAATACCATATATGCAAGATTAACAGTGAATACCAAAATATGTGGGATCCTATCAAAACCCCTAGAAGATATAGATTTTGTGGATGATTTGTGTCTCATTCAGCAAAACCCCTAGTATCATATATGTCCAAACCAAGTTCACTTTTAACAGTTTGAAGAAATTTGGGCATTGGATATATGATATGCATTATAATAAAGGTTCTTGTATTTCCCAATGAATGAAAAACTAAATGATATTGTTTTTACTGACGTTTCGCTATATAATGCTTCTAATAGCGTCATCAAAGTATTATTAAACCAGAATTTACAAAATCTCAGCATATATATAACAAAGAGTTTAGAGGTGAGAAAATAGACTTAGATCAAGTTAAAGGGACTTATAGAAAGTCAGAATAGTAATGAAGATCACTAAACCAAATAACAAAGGTATTAGTACATCTGTTACGATATGAAAACAAAGTTTACTAACTTCATCATCGTTCGTCTGTCTGGGGTCGTTTTTCGTTGTCAAGTTGGTGAATTGGTAAAGACAACAAAACCAAGTGTAGATTGCTGGATTTTATCAGTGTGTAAAATTATAAAAGCAGTGTCCGTTTACATAGTGAACTTGCTTATCACATTCGTGTTGACTTTGTCACTTCATGAGGGGGGGAGGTGTTGTAACCAGGTCAGATTCTGCTTTAGTCCATCATTCCTACTCAGTTCAGACAATTTGGATTCCACTTGATATGAGGTGCTTCTGATATTAGACGTTCTTTGTGATTTCTGAAGTTTTCCTGGATTATTTCAATATTGTCAAAATCTATTTTGCGGCCTGATTCTATAGCGGCCTATGGCTGAGGATTTTTCAAGTTTTTCTAGTTCAATTGGATTTCTTGGTGGTCGAAGAGATGCTCTACGTTGTTCATTTCTTCTGATTTTGATTTCTCGAGATGTTTGTCCGATGTAAATCGCATCACATTCCAAGCATTTTATTTTATAGACACAATTAGATAGAGAGTCTTTAGGGATTTGGTCTTTTATATGGACAAGGTTGTTTCGTAGTGTGTCTGATGTTTTGAAGAAAACTATAATGTCGACCTGATTGAGTACTCTTCTGATATCGTCTGACGCCTCTGCTCTATATGGAATGACGACTGTTGATGTCCATGTTTTCGGAATTCGTTTTCGGCCATACTTAATGCCTGTGTTGATTTTGTTGATGAAGTTCCTTGGGTAGTTGTTTTGCTTGAGAGTTTCAGTAATGTTCGACATTTCTTCTTTTTCTTTCTCATCCGTCATCAGAGAGTGTGCTCGTCTAAGGAGACTTGAAACAATTGAAATCTTTGCGTTGATGGGGTGTTATGATCTGAAGTCTAAATATTTAATGGAGTGAGTTTTCTTCCTGAATATGGATATACTAAAGTGTCCGTTCTCTCTTCTCTTAACTTGTCAGTCTAGAAATGGTAGTAATTATAAAAGAAAAAGAATTTATAAAAGAAAATCAATAAGTTAGAATCAGCAACAGTGAAGATAGGAAGGAATTCAGGAGAGGACAGAGAGGACAGAGGTGATGAAGATATTCGACAGACCAACAAAAAACATAATTCACCATCAGTGGGAGAAATCTTAACTAGGTTGTCTCCTCCATGCTGAAGTTGGTATAAAGATCCACAGCACTCACCACAAAAGACAAGATCCAAATTCTCACCACTGACTTCAAGTCACCTCTTCTACGTACCTCATACATTTAACAGGCGCATCGACTAAAACATTCCCAACAGCCTTCTGCATACATTTATCAACAGATAGCTGCTTTCTCCCCTCAATACTGAAGATTAAGTGACCAGTTGGAAAAGATAAGTAACAAGGGACTCTGGTAGAGGGTCGAAGAACCTATCTCCCAAAAAATAGGCAGGATGAAGTGCAAACAGAACTGACACACGCTTAGGAGATATTCAAATAGGATCACACCCAGTGGGAAGCAACGAGTTGGACATGGACCCGAGTGTCATATGCAGAAGGTCATGGAAGAAGGGAATATTTGCTTTTGTTCGACCATTTGAATGTAATAGTACAGGACTGAGTGCAACGAAGATGTCTTCATTTCCCAATGCAAAAGCAGAATATGAATTAAAGTATAGTATTTGATGGATTAAAAACCATCCATATAATTTATTCTACTGAATAAGAAATAAGTAGGCACTCCTCAACCAAAATTATTTTGACACAGACAACATAATAAGGGTATCTCATTCCAAAGACTTTCATTGTCACATCGTGCTGTCTTTAATCTCCGTTTATATTGTTATTACCCAATAGAAGAATTATTACTACGTTCTAATTTTACTTATACATATTTTAAATCTATCATGAAGTTCAACATGTCACTCATTTTGTTATCTAGTTTATGCCGAACTAGATCATTCAACAGACCATGCCAACACAGAAGATGGGCATAGGTATGACCCAAAAAAAGACTCTAGAAAATCTGGCTTCACTGATGAATTATGTGTGATGTTGTACAAGCCCGAAGGTGGAAAGATGAAAACCAAAAAATTGGTAGCAGAGGCAAGCAGCGAATACATGACATCAGGTGAACAAACAGAAGACAGAAGTAATAAAAAATACCTAACCAAAAACAAAAGTATCAATCACCATCCACAGAAGAAACCCTTAAGGAAGTCAGTCCCTCCATTTCAAATAAAGGCTCCACTCATGACGATGTCAAAGCCTGGATTGGAAACGCAACGCAGACCTTCATTGCTCTGAAATCAATGTAGAAATCTTCTACACTTGTTCTTCATGCCGGTGCGTCACTTATTCCACCCGAATTATCAATAATATACCAAATGAAATTTTTTCAGGTTTGTAAACATGTTATTCAGAATACAAAAACGAATATACGAAGTAAGTTGATGAGGTAGACGACATTGGAATCATAAATGATAAGCCTTGTTCCACCACCTAAATTTTAAATCTAATGAATGAAGTTCAGAATGGCATATCACTTACGTTTGATTCAAAGGAAGATAATTGTTTATCTTTCCTAGACATATTGCTTAGTCGACGGCTTAATGGGTCAATAAAACGACCTATTTATAGAAAACCTACTCGGACAGGACAGTATCTTAATTATCACAGTTTCTGCCTGGCCTGTTCGGTACAAAAGAGCCTTAGGGAGTGAGGTGCCTCTTCAGTAGAATCCAACGAATATGTACTCAAGGCAAACTTGATGAAGAAGAAAGAAAGTTGACACAGACTCTGGTTGATAACAATTATCCAGACAAGTTCATTAGGAGATATTAAGTAGCCAGAACTCCAGGAACCACTCTCCAACTTATCACTAAGAAATATGTGTACATCAAGCTACCCTATATGGAGGATCGTAGTAGTAGCTTGAAAACTAGACAAAGATTGAACACCGCTGTTAAAATTCGTTTTATGCAGCCCTTTGAACATGCGGAAAATGATGTCACATCCCACTGTATTTACCAATTTGAATGTACGTGTCGACAAATACATAGGAGCGAGGGTTCATCGATTTCTGCAAGTAAGGCCTTCAAAACATACTCCTAAATGGATCCAGAAGCGAATAGAACCTTCAAAACCCATTAATGGTGAGAACAGGAGACCTAGCTTCTCTAATGCGGAACATATTATAGAGAAAGGACATAAAATTGATGTTCACACGTCTTTTTTAAACCTATCTATAAAATGTGTTTGGGGCATATCCTAATGTTTGTGGAAGGCCTAGCAGTTATTTCGTTTAAGGCGTCTGTATGCGCTCAAAAACAGTTCATCATCACACTAAACCTTTCTTCGTAAACTTTGTTTTGATACCACAGCAGATGTACCATTACCTCTCCTAGTTGGTTTAGTGATCTTCATTGTTATTTTAACCTTCAATAGGTCCTTTTAACTTTTGATTTTCTCACCACTTAACTCTTTAAAATAATTAGTCCCTTTGACAAATTTGAATAAGGCATTTACAAGGCAAATTTCATCAGATCATGGTATCATTTAAAGTATTTCAATTATATTTCAATAGTTTACACACAATGATAAGTTTTCTTATTGGTAATATTTCGAGCAGAATTACTGCCCTTGTTCACACCACTCTTGGAATTGTTTTGTTCACACATTTATGATACATAGTTCATTATTTTTTTTACTGATATTAATGGTATCATATCGTAGTTTCTTTACTACCACTTTACAACTAACATGGTTCACAATAATAAAATAAAATGCATGACAATTACTCAGTGATATAAAACAAAAGTACATACTAATGACCAGTCATAGTTTTAAATAGGTCAAATTGTCCAATGGTAGGCGAAGGTTGAAGTCTATCGTAGTACTTTTTGTACACATAGTTTGGGATGCATGCCATGAATTCAAAGTGCTCCCATCACCTCTGATAACCAACCTCGAACTAGAGTTATGTGATGAAATAATTGTGAAGCCGTCATTAATATTGATTTTGTGACTTGACATTAATAAGTGCTTTGCAATGGATGAGTCTGGATTTCTATTCAGATTAATTGCATTGGGATTTTCTGTGTTTTAATAATCAATTTGGAAAATGTTCTTTTCAAGGATATTGAACCATCCTTTGGTTTTACCTATATACGTGTCACCGAAACTCCTGGTGAACTTGTAGATACAGTTTGAAGTAGAATGCACAGAATTTCGTCCTTTAATCGTAGGCAAAGGGGTCGTAAATGTTCGGCATGTGAGGGAAGAGATGTGGCTTAAAATGTGCGCTTCATGGCTGACCAAAGTATTTCACCTGCATTTAATCTGAATAGAAATCCAGCATCATCTATTGCAAAGTACTTATTAATGTCAGGTCACAAAACCAATGTTACGATCGCAGGCGTTCACGCCTGAGCAGTCCTAAACCGGGATGAAACACTGTCTAGTGTCTCCTTGTTTTCAATGCTCTCCTTCACTGATGATACTGTTTGGTGGCGAAATCTAAAGAATAAAATTTATTAATGCGACATTTATAGTCACTTAATACATGTGATATATGATAAAAGAAAGTCATGAGGATAGACAAATATTGTAAGAGGGTTGACGAAAGTTGGAGTAAACACATCAGTGAATTCCTGGGAGACAATCTGAATAATTAACGAGTATAGTCTCGTAACAAGGTGTATCGCAGAGGTCACGACAGATATTCTAACTGCATGAAAAAGCTGATAAAACACAATCACGACAGACAAACGATATACGTGATATGATGACAGCTAACTTGTAGGCGCGTAATACAAAATCCACCATTTCAGGATATCCAAAGCGTAATTGACTGCCTTCCTTCTACCTACACAACTAAACTGCAAGCAATGAACGGAACGGAACGGAATCAAACATCACGTGTTTGAATTTCTTCAGTTAGTTGATTTTGTATTATGAGCCTACACGTATGCTGTAATCATATCTAGTGTAACGTCTGGCTGTCTTCATGGTGTTTTAACAACTTTCTCATACGGATAGAATATCTGTTGTGGCGTTTCATATACCATCCACGAAAACACCTCGTGATAGCGCCTACTCTCACTCGTGAAGTGATGAAGATCATTACTAATTACCCTGTCTTCATGATTAACAAATAGTCTTGAAAATAAACTCAATACAACCATGCAGTTCCTTTCTAATCTAACTGCATTTTTATACACCTCATCGATAGGTCAGTGTTGTTGTTTTTGTAGTGAGACAAATAGCACAGTTTATCTGAGTCTGAATAAACCTAGAAGAAGGCCAATAAGGCTTAGCAGCCACCGAATGACCTTGAGCAAACAGAAATACCAGCATTAGTGTCAGCCTTGTGTTTGTAGAATTTCCCGATGATCTGACTTATCAATTTTTGATGTCTACGGTTAGAATTGATGCTTCGATTTGATTAGATTAAGGCTAGGAATTGGAGATAAGGCCAAGTGAAAAGTTAACTGTAGAATTACTATAAAGGTCGGGAAGCTGTTGGGATAACGCAGAATTATCCCACTAAGCAGTCTGAATACATTTAAATATTCATCTTATCAATAAACTCAGGGTTTTCTACAGTCTTCACAATCATACAAAACAGCAGAAATACTGCACTTTCATTTCATTAATGTTGACAATGACGTCGTCATTTGAACACACACAGTAACACATAGTAACTTGCTAAGACTATTCAATATTGATCAGTCACTAGGGCGTAATAGACGTCATGAATGAAATCCTCTTAGTATTCCTACTGACCGAATCCCACCAGTCGTCTTCCCAATGTCATCAGCAAGTCAACGAACCCACTAGTCTCATGAACTCTGAATGAATACTAGGTGAATAGGGACAATCGACAGGAAGTCCGAAACGTAAGTTTCATCCCCCTCGCCGCCACTCCTCAACAAGGCATATCCACCACATCAGCGAAGACGATAACACATCCCAAATTCCAACTCGTGTAACTCAGTGCTTCAGTCAACGTCATTAACCACTGAACCATCCATGATAAGGAAGACTACTGGTTACAGTCAAACGAGTGAGTGTGAAAACACCATGCTGACAAGTGCCAGAGTTTCAAACAGATTGACTCCAATTACTTAACTACAAATAACAAATTGCGTCTCCCTCATTCCTTCGCATTTCAACTGGAACACAGAGTCTCATACTTGACCCCTCCAGATTGAATGAAGAGAGAGAGAGTTCCTTCTCATCTAGTGGAACTACTACTAGTCACATAACCACCACTCACGCGATTCTAACGCTTACTGTCTATCTGTCTGGTTTCAACATAGAACTTTGCACCGCTGTGCAACACATCGAGCTGCCACACTTCACTCAGCACACAAGGCAAGAGGAGAAAGTAGAAGAAATACGAAATACAGACAATAAACAGAGATATGAAGCAAAAAAAATAGTAATATCGAAGAACAATTTACTTTTATTGAAAATTACAACTCACAAAGAGTGGATGCATCTGCACCACCACCGAGAACAACTTTGAACCATATCACCGATTGTCTCTAGCCATTGGTGTTTACCGTCCCGAGAACCCCAAACAGGAAGTTTACACCTTCCTACATGACTTAAGCTAACTATTGTGGACTTCATTGACTGATGAAGCCATGTTTTGGTTTGACCACCACTGGCTCTTTTCCAACCTGACCCATTCTGTGTCAGCCAACATTGCCCGTAGAGGAAGTCGATGAATAGGCATGTGTAACACATGTCCTAACCATCTAACCCAATCGATGTACCTTCACAGTCTCATATATTGATTTACCCTCGTTATCTAGCACTCGACGCTAACTTCAATATTGCTCACCCTATTATACACCCTATTATTCCCACGGAAAGCACTTATCATCAAAGACAGCGAGCCAGGCTTTTCGCGTTTTCCACTTTTAATGGTCATGTCCACAGCCATAAAGGAGTACAACGAGAACTGTTCAGCAGTCACCACGCCCTCTTATTCGAAAGCCAGCCGGAAATCACGTCCACTAAGCGAGAGATGGCGTAATTTGGCATATGCGAAGCAAGCCTTCTGTGTCCGTGCTGAGATTTCGTCAGCGATCAACCCACTGGCACTGGCTGATGCAACTCCCAAATAGGTGGAGTGGTAAACACGCTCCAAGACATCACTTCCTGTCTTTAAGCTAGGAGTCATTGTAGTCCAGCCCTGTAGCATCATCTTATTTTTTTTATTCCTTGACGTTCCCAGTGGAACATACGGCTTCAAGCTAGAGCTTGAAGTCTCGGTGACAGTGGTGTTTAATTTTACGGGACGAAGTTGCTAGCCTCGTGCCCAACCTTCCCTCTTTACCATTCATATTACTGACTTAACGAGGTAAAGCAGTGAGTCGGTGGCCGGGGATCGAACACCGAACCACGTACGGCGTGGTTGGTGAGCATTCTACCGCTGTGCTACCGACGCAATCATCTTAAATTTGACCGGAGCGAATCGCATGCCAAACATTCGCAGATTGCAACTCAGGCTGTTCAGAAGACTCAGCATTTTGATGGCGTCTTCATCTGGGATGAGGGACTACATCATCTGCATATTCTGAGTCAACGAGATTATTCCCTGGTAACAAGTCAATCCCTGAGTCTCCAGAGTGAGTTACGGTCAAGTCCATTATTTAATCTACGATGAAATTGAATAGATATGGGGACAGAGGACAGGTCATCCCTGACGGACACCACTAGATGTCAACACTTCAGATAACAACTCACCGCAACCTCACAACTGGCTGACTGCGTGAGCTGAAGTAGAATGAGTGCCCTGATCAGTGCAATGTCTAGTTTTCTCGGTATTCCTTTCAAAGGAAAACATCGCCAGAGTAAATTCCGGTCGACAGAATCGAATGCCGTCGTTGGGTCAACGATTGTTGGATGACGTTAAGTATAATTATATCATACAATAAGTCCAAGGGTGATGATATGATCATAACATCCTCTTACCGGTCTAAAGCCTGTCTACTACTCTCGTCTTTCTGCCACTCGACCGCCTATAAACGGCTGGTAAACAAGGCGAGATTTAGCAGTGTGTCGTCCCGAAATAGGATCACGACGAAACTGCCCAATGACGTCAAATACCTAAACAATCAATAATCTAAAGCAAATAATCCCTTAATAAATGTGGATAGAGTTAAAAGAAGAAACAACTATCACTAAGATGAATGGGAGGACAGAAAACTGTTCCCACTGTATTTTCATGAACCGACACCTCACCTATTAAACGCACGGGATACACAACTAAACTCATTAGTGCAGACATGTGACAAAACCGTCCGAATTCACGCAAAACTTAATGACTGACCAACGGAGTTAACAGTCAACACGATTCGCTTCGTAACAAGCAGCTCGGCCGATAGCAAGGTTTCCGGAACCCTCTCCCGAGGCCTCCCACACCACGATGAAACAGTCATCCAGTGCCCCATGGTTCTCCATCCTCTCCATCACTGACAACACTCTTTTGACGAGAAACCTATCATCTGAAATTAAATCAGAGAGTCATTCAAATAACTCCACGTGTGAATCTAGGCGACTCCCATTTTATCATATGTAAATCGTTAGTCAACTTTACTGAACTTTCCAGGGTATCAATATCCCACAAATACTCCTCCTCTCGAAGCAGTCTTCTTCTTCTATCAAACAATACCCCAGTAATCTACAATGCACAAATTACTAACCAACCCACTTAATCAGTGTACTTAAGGCATAGTCGAAATGCTCATTCTCAAAAGCCAATCAAAAACTGTCGGAAATCTGTATGGCCGCTATACCACTCACCTACAAAATCTCATCAACATCACACTTCCCATCACCTACATACAATGTTGCTCACTTCACTTATTTCCCTCCAAACAACACTCAGAATCACTCTAATACTCTCAAAAGAAATGTGGAACCACAAAAACAACAACTAGCCATTCACCAATTGTGTAGTTGAAATTCAAGTGAAGTCATACTCCGCCTCCCACGAAACTCCGACTTCATTACAATAACTGGTCACACTCAGCATTCCAATGTTGGTTACATACCACTAGTCAGATACACTGAACTACCTCATTTCACCAATGGGAAATAAACGTCGACAGATATTCATTGAAATGATTGACACTAATTAGTACAGTCGTCAATTGGGACACACATGTATTCATATCCTAAGCCAAATCAAACACAACATTCGACGATTTTCTAAAACATTATTCAGTTATTCAAGGAAATCAGACTACGGGGTTCCTCAAATCCACAAATATTCATAAACTTAAATAAACACCATAACGAAATGCTTTCGGGTTTCAGAAGTATGCTCATCAAATTAAATGTCAGTACTATTAAGACTTCAGAACTATTATTTCACCATAGGAAGGAAGCAATGGAGTCGGAGGAGTATTAGGCTTCAGAATTATTTCCTGTTGACACCCAAATTAACGCCTACATTTTAATTCCTACTTCAACATTAGGAACATACACTACAACAACAAATAATCATCATCGTCATCGTATGAACAACTAGCTCTCCACAATCACCACTCTCATCAACTTTGTTACGCGAAAACTCTCTTTGTTCACACGAGAAAAAAAACCATGCTAATAATAATTCCATATTAGTTTGTTTATTAAATGTAAGACATGCTAATAATACCATAGCAATGGTATGAGTGAGTGTAGCCAAAAAGTCTGCCTTCCTATTGGCTGTAAGCAGAAGATTTTCTCTACCCCATGCATCGCATCGATTGATCTAGCTGGATGGATTGACCTAGCAGCTAGTAGTGGGCTGCTTAGCGAATTCGACCAATGACTGCGCTGATCTTGTCGACCTTGGTAATTTAACTGTGAAAAAGGTCATAGGAGAAATGTGGCTCTACTTTCCGAGAGATGGTAGTATTTAAATGGAGCGGCGTAGGCTAGCAAGTTTGTCTGTGTCGGTTCTCATCAAGTCATTCTCTTGAATCATGTCTGGTCGTGGTAAAGGTGGTAAGGGTCGTCCTCCGTGCGATGACGGTGGATAATTTTTCCAACATGTGTGAGTGGTGAATGTTTTGTGACCAGTGAGTGGTCCGCACGAGAACGAATCAAGGTCCTTTTTAGGACCACCACATCTTGATTAAGCAATATTGTTCAGCTTGTTTCTTTTATTTTCGCAAGGGACTGTGGCGATGGGAGGAGAGTGAGTGGGTTTGTAGTTGTCGTTTATGTGCGCGGTGAACAGTTAGGGGGTCAATAATCGGTGGCAGTTGAGGTATCTAATCAGCCTGTGCTGTCGCGTCATGCACTTCGTGTAGCTGTGGTTCTATGTAGCTTTACCTCGATGCCCTAGGCTAATAGGACTGATGACTTCTGAAATTGTTTGTGCGTTTCGTCCCTTTGGTGAGTATTCTTATTGATACAGGGTACCAATTGCAAGATGGTAGAATGGTCGGCTACGCGCAGGTTTTTCTGTTCTCGACATTCGTCATTAGGCCAAAGTACCATTCAGTTTCTTAACTCGGAAATTCTACCGCTTCTAGAGACCGGAACACGTCACTAGTTACATCGTTACACCCGTAGTTTTCTGATGTTTCATGTGTGAACAGAATCCCCTCCCCCAGGCGACGTCCTGTCTGTTCCTGATCATGGTGACATTATTGGTGTACTTGAAGGAGAATAGTCAGTAGGCCCATTGAGTATGAGTTCCATGGTCATCGCTGTCGTGATAAACTTATTACTTGTGTCACAAGCATGGCTCGCGAAGACGTCAACGGGTCACAGACTAAGGAAGCAGATACACCTGATCGATGAAACTCTTCCCGTACAGACAGTTATGTAATTAGGTTTGAAGCATTACCTAACCCTGTCCTAACAAATTTTTTACCTTTGAATGATATGAGTTGGAAAGACGAGATCCAATTGTTCTACTGACTATTTATCAAGATTTTCACGAGCTAAGTAGGGTCGGGTCTGGTTGAGTTTTTGCACTAGCTAGTGCGAGCATATAGTTTTCTGTATAGGCTTCTGGTTCTGCCTTATGACATACAAGGGGAGAGATGTGAATGAAGAGGGTGGTGTGAGTTAGATAAAAAAAAGCATATTCGTAGCCCCCCGTATCATCCCCAATCGAATGGACAGGCTGAACGTTTCGTCGACACCTTTAAGCGTGCTTATGCAAAAGCGAAGGGGGAGGGAACAACAGAAGAAATTTTGGATAAATTCTTGCTGCATTATCGTACGAATGTAAAAGGACAGTTATGTGTCAGACACACAGATCACACTCTATCCAGTACCACGCAAAGGTCAACTCGACAAAGAAGAGCTCCGAAACCTTTTCAAATAGATCCAACAAAAAGCAAGTCCTACACTCTTTACGGGGAGAGGAGATAGGATCCCACGCATTTTGGTATTGACTGTTAATCTCGCACATATGGTATTTTATCACTTCTCACGCACTTTGTTATTGGCTATTAAGATCAATTATTTCAAATGCTGTTAGCTGTCCATATTGTTGTAAAATGTATAATGTAGCTCATTTTTCTCATGAGGCCTGAATATTAACAAGCTGGTTAAGTGGCGCGTTGCTCGCCCTGCTGACAACCTTTAACACCCTACGTAAAAGACCTGGAAAACTAAGAGAGAGCAATAGGAAGGACTCTAGAGTTAACGAATCGTAGGTTTAAGGGTTGGGTTATTCCGGAATGTCTTGACTTGTTGATGTAGAAGGTTAGATGGGAGATGAGACGACCAGGAAAGAACAGCAGATAGAATGTCGCCTAGATATTTAGTTTTTATTTCAGTGCCATTTATGTTGCACGCCTCGTGAGTGCTAACCAACCAGTTTGGTTAGGTCAGATCTGTGCCTAAAGGTGAAATTAACTGTTGGAATTTGGAGGGGTTTAAGGTGAGACCGTTTTCCTTGGACTACTGGCTGATTTCTGATAAGAAGCCATTTAGTTTAAAGCAGCCACTCACTTTGACACTTGACAGGGAAAGATACAGTAAGGTCGTCGGCATATTTGACAAAGTTAATGTCATTTGAAGATGGTAAGTCATGTAGAGAGAAAGAAAGAAAGGAAAGAGAAGTGGGGAGAGTACAGCACCTTACCTTGGGGGACACCAGCTTCAGTGAGCACAGCAGAGGAGGATTTACCTTTGTATACGGTGTACTGCATTCTATTTGAGAAGTAGGAATGCAACCAGTTAGTGACCCAGGACTCAGTTTGTGTCATCAAGAGCTTTTTTGGCAAGAGACATCCAGGTACGGAGTCCAAAGCAGAAGTGAAGTCGAGGAATGTGCAGCGAACGTATTTAGCACCTTTATCTAATGATGAGACGATACTGTTGTGTAAGACGACTGCAGCGTCCAAAGTGCTATCCTGTCTATAGGCGAATTATTAGGCGTCTTCGAAACTTTTAAGAGAGGTTTCGAGTTCAAGAAGTACTAGTTTTTCCATAAGCTTTAGAAACGGGGAAGTAATGGCAATGGGTCTGATCTTTACGTTCTTGCTATTACCAGTTTCAGGGTCAGGGACTATTTTAACGTCTTTCCATGCAACAGGTACAACGTTTTTGGAGAAAGTAGCATTTAGGATGTTAGTGAGTGGAAAGCATATAGCATCAACACATTATTTTAGAACATAGGCGGGTACACAATCAGGGCCAAGGCTACGTGAGGACTTAAGCGTTTTTTAGACATTTTAGAACATCGAGAGTATTAAAGTCATGAAAGTTATCAGCTACGTGATTAGTATTTTTTTTATATTTTCCTAATTGTGGTGGACTGAGTCATAAGGCAGACCATGGATATTGACAAGATGAGTACATATCAAACTGACAGAAAACCTGTTACAACTGTAGGGAATTAAATGAAGACGTTGTCACCTTGTTCTGTCTGCGCCTGAACTAATCTGCCTATCTGCTTGTCGTACCTTCCGATTTAGTAAAGCACGCAAATATCAAAAGACAAAGGCTGGACTGTGACTGTGTATTGTAGTACAACAACGACAAAAGAAAGCCATGGTATTTACACATTTTACAACAATATGGACAGCTAACAGCATTTGAAATAATTGATCTTAATAGCCAATAACAAAGTGCGTGAGAAATGATAAAATACCATA
Organism: Trichobilharzia regenti; assembly: GCA_944472135.2. NCBI lineage: Eukaryota > Metazoa > Platyhelminthes > Trematoda > Strigeidida > Schistosomatidae > Trichobilharzia > Trichobilharzia regenti. Next base: position 59,021,227 of record OX235262.1, read on the forward strand.
TGTGCGAGATTAACAGTCAATAACAAAAATGTGTGGGAATGATGATATACCATATATGCAAGATTAACAGTCAATACCAAAATATGTGGGATCCTATCACCTCTCCCCGTAAAGAGTGTAGGACTTGGTTTTTGTTGGATCTATTTGAAAAGGTTTCGGAGCTCTTCTTTGTCGAGTTGACCTTTGCGTGGTACTGGATAGAGTGTGAACTGTGTGTCTGACACATAACTGTCCTTTTACATTCGTACGATAATGCAGCAAGAATTTATCTAAAATTTCTTCTGTTGTTCCCTCCCCCTTCGCTTTTGCATAAGCACGCTTAAAGGTGTCGACGAAACGTTCAGCCTGTCCATTCGATTGGGGATGATATGGGGGGCTACGAATATGCTTTTTTTTTATCTAACTCACACCACCCTCTTCATTCACAACTCTCCCCTTGTATCTCATAAGGCCAGCCAAATCGGATGAACTTTGATACTTGCTGTAAAACTGGATCACGCAGTGTGTGTCTGGCAACCTCAACTGCAGTCACCGGAAGAAGTTGAGTCGCGCCTACCAGAACTCTGTTTACATCATCTTCAACAGAGATGGATGCAATAACAACATCCTCGCTTTCCAACTTCTGATGGCTTAGCAGCCGTGATAATGCATCTACCTGGCCAAATTCAGAGGTAGGTTTGTATTTGATATCAAAATTATATCCCAGTAACATGACAGCCCACCTTTGAAGCCGATTCGCAGTGTACACTGGAACGCCCTTTTTCGAACCAAATATCGATAGCAGGGGTTTATGGTCAGTAAATAGGGTGAATTTCCTACCATGAAGCATTTTGTGAAACTTTTTGACTGCGAAGATAAGCGCCAAACCTTCTTTCTCAATTTGGCTATATTTGCGTTCGGTTGTATTCAGTGTTCTAGATGCATGTGCAATAGCTTTCTCCCTTCCGTCAGGAAAACGATGAGATATAACAGCACCAATACCATAGTCGGATGCATCTGCAGCAAGGATGATTTCAAGACTTGGATCATAATAAGTAAGCAGCATGTCTGACTGGAGTAACGATTTTACTTTTTTAAATGCATTTTGACATTCAGGTGACCAATTCCATTTTGCATTTTTCGATAACAGGCGATTCAGTGGAGCACGTATGTGATGAAGCTCTGGTAGAAATGCACTGTAATAGCTGATGAGGCCAAGGAAAGATCGCAGAGTGGCAACATTAGTGGGAGCGGGCATATTCTGAATAGCACGTACATTTTCTGGGTCTGGTCGACGTCCATGTTGATCGAAAATGAACCCAAGATACTTCACTGAATCCATGAAAAATGTACATTTATCCTCTTTAAGGTAGAACCCAAACTCTGACATTTTGGATAGCACAGCGTCAAGTCGATCAAACAATTCAGACTTACTACTCCCTGTGATTATCACATCGTCGAGGTAGACAGCAACACCAGGTTGGTTAGCAAGCATAGTATCCATGATCTGCTGAAAAATTGCGGGTGCTGGTTTCACACCAAATGGTAAGCGAGTAATCTGGTAGAGACCTCTATGAGTGTTGATTGTTAGCAACTCTTGAGACTTTGGTTCAACTTCTATTTGAAGATAAGCATCAGCAAGGTCAATTTTTGCAAAACATTTTCCACCATTAAGTTTGACGAATAAGTCTTCTTGAATTGGTAATGGATAAGCATGATCCTCTAGAGCATCATTTAACCCAGTTGAGAAATCTGCACACAGGCGAATGGAACCATTTGCTTTGCGTACAACAACTATAGGAGCAGCCCAGAGCGAATACGTTACTGGTTTGATGACACCCAATGCTTCCAGTCTGTCGAGTTCATTCTCAACCAATGTGACAGCAGCATACGGAACTGGACGTTTTGGACGAAAAATTGGCTTCGCGTTTGGCTTTAGAGACAAAACAACTTGCGTAAATTTGCAGCAACCAAGTTTGTCCTGGAAGACAGAAGCGTGCTTTTGACGCAGGCGTTGCAAGAGAGACTGATCAGATACATGTCCGGGAACAACGTTATGTGGTGAGGACGAAACATTAGAGCATACTGAATTTAATGGTACATTGAAGATATGGAGCTTGTCTAACCAGTCAAGACCAAGCAAATTCAAATCATGGTAGTTTGTAACGTAACATACACCATTGAAGTGATGCTCACCAAACTGAACCTGGCAATTTATCTCACCCACGAGTTTCAGTATATCTCCAGAGGCATTCTTAGCGACATGCTCGGTCGGCAGAATCTGTGGGCACCCAAGTATGCGCCACGTAGTTCGGGAAATTAAGGTAATATCTGATGCCGTATCCAACTGAAGACGAATATGTTTGCCATTAATACCTAGCGTAATGTACTTACGTTTGCTGGCGAAATCGACTTTGGAAGTTGTGAAAATGGTCTGTACTCGAGGAGATTGTTTCAGCTTGAAACGCCTACTTCTGTTTCTCACCGAAGGATTTTTCTGCGGTGGACAGTAACCCTCCTTATGGCCAAAACGGTGACAATTACGGCATTTATGCTTCTTGAAAGGACAGAACTTGACAAAATGCCACGAACCACAGTGCCAGCACACTGAAGGAGGTTTAGCTGAATTCTGAGACTGACGTGCTGTGTGCTTAACGGTGATCGGAGGACTTTTCACTGTGTTAATTGAACCAAATTCAGACGACTGTCGTTTGCACTCCACCATAGCAGTATCGTGCTTCAAGTTGATTAAGCGTAGGCATTCTGCTGTCACCATTTGTAAAGTCATTTTCGGGTCTTGTTCCACGAGTGACAGAAGTCGAGTTCTTATGTCAGTATCTTCTGGGTTCTTCAACCCACAAATAAAAATCAAACACTTGAACTGATCTGATGTCATTTCGTGTGGTTTGAACCTTTCACATTCCTTGTTCACTTTGCCAGCGTAAGTCACATAATCATCGGAAGGCATTTTTGTCAACTGAAAACATTGATACCGAATATTAAACATGGATGACTGTTCACCAAAGATTTGTGATAAAACGGTGACTGTCTCATCGAATGATAACTCACGTGGGTTCTTAGGCAGAATGAAGTTAACATATCTGTTGTGCTCAACAGTACCAAGTTTTCTTAGTAACAATCGGACTTTGGCAGCATCATCAAACATGTAGCATTCAATACGGAAAACGTCTTCGTAACGATTGAACCATGCATCAAATACGAGACCAGATATTGGGTCGTAGTTGAACTCACTGATGGAATTTGAGATGCTTTCATATTTGTCAGAATGAGATGTTGATGGAACTTGAATGGACAGCTTCTGAGTGAGAGCTTCGATTAATTTTAGTTGAGCTGCTTCATTCTGAACTTGCTGCTGCTGCAAGATAGATTTGAGATCGTCCAGAGAGATAGACATTGTAATTGGGTTGTAATTAACACAGTCAAAAATGTTCTATAGCTGCGCTGAACAGAATAAAACCCGTCGTCGCTTGCTTGTTATAGCTGCAATGAATTAAGGTAAAACCCCGTCGCCAATTTGTTATAACGGTAGGGAATTAAATGAAGACGTTGTCACCTTGTTCTGTCTGCGCCTGAACTAATCTGCCTATCTGCTTGTCGTACCTTCCGATTTAGTAAAGCACGCAAATATCAAAAGACAAAGGCTGGACTGTGACTGTGTATTGTAGTACAACAACGACAAAAGAAAGCCATGGTATTTACACATTTTACAACAATATGGACAGCTAACAGCATTTGAAATAATTGATCTTAATAGCCAATAACAAAGTGCGTGAGAAATGATAATATACCATATGTGCGAGATTAACAGTCAATAACAAAAATGTGTGGGAATGATGATATACCATATATGCAAGATTAACAGTCAATAACAAAATGTGTGAGAATGATGATATACCATATATGCAAGATTAACAGTCAATACCAAAATATGTGGGATCCTATCAAAACCCCTAGAAGATATAGATTTTGTGGATGATTTATGTCTCATTCAGCAAAACCCCTAGTATCATATATGTCCAAACCAAGTTCACTTTTAACAGTTTGAAGAAATTTGGGCATTGGATATATGATATGCATTATAATAAAGGTTCTTGTATTTCCCAATGAATGAAAAACTAAATGATATTGTTTTTACTGACGTTTCGCTATATAATGCTTCTAATAGCGTCATCAAAGTATTATTAAACCAGAATTTACAAAATCTCAGCATATATATAACAAAGAGTTTAGAGGTGAGAAAATAGACTTAGATCAAGTTAAAGGGACTTATAGAAAGTCAGAATAGTAATGAAGATCACTAAACCAAATAACAAAGGTATTAGTACATCTGTTACGATATGAAAACAAAGTTTACTAACTTCATCATCGTTCGTCTGTCTGGGGTCGTTTTTCGTTGTCAAGTTGGTGAATTGGTAAAGACAACAAAACCAAGTGTAGATTGCTGGATTTTATCAGTGTGTAAAATTATAAAAGCAGTGTCCGTTTACATAGTGAACTTGCTTATCACATTCGTGTTGACTTTGTCACTTCATGAGGAAGGGAGGTGTTGTAACCAGGTCAGATTTTGCTTTAGTCCATCATTCCTACTCAGTTCAGACAATTTGGATTCCACTTGATATGAAGTGCTTCTGATATTAGACGTTCTTTGTGATTTCTGAAGTTTTCCTGGATTATTTCAATATTGTCAAAATCTATTTTGCGGCCTGATTCTATAGCGGCCTATGGCTGAGGATTTTTCAAGTTTTTCTAGTTCAATTGGATTTCTTGGTGGTCGAAGAGATGCTCTACGTTGTTCATTTCTTCTGATTTTGATTTCTCGAGATGTTTGTCCGATGTAAATCGCATCACATTCCAAGCATTTTATTTTATAGACACAATTAGATAGAGAGTCTTTAGGGATTTGGTCTTTTATATGGACAAGGTTGTTTCGTAGTGTGTCTGATGTTTTGAAGAAAACTATAATGTCGAGCTGATTGAGTACTCTTCTGATATCGTCTGACGCCTCTGCTCTATATGGAATGACGACTGTTGATGTCCATGTTTTCGGAATGCGTTTTCGGCCATACTTAATGTCTGTGTTGATTTTGTTGTTGAAGTTCCTTGGGTAGTTGTTTTGCTTGAGAGTTTCAGTAATGTTCGACATTTCTTCTTTTTCTTTCTCATCCGTCATCAGAGAGTGTGCTCGTCTAAGGAGACTTGAAACAACTGAAATCTTTGCGTTGATGGGGTGTTATGATCTGAAGTCTAAATATTTAATGGAGTGAGTTTTCTTCCTGAATATGGATATACTAAAGTGTCCGTTCTCTCTTCTCTTAACTTGTCAGTCTAGAAATGGTAGTAATTATAAAAGAAAAAGAATTTATAAAAGAAAATCAATAAGTTAGAATCAGCAACAGTGAAGATAGGAAGGAATTCAGGAGAGGACAGAGAGGACAGAGGTGATGAAGATATTCGACAGACCAACAAAAAACATAATTCACCATCAGTGGGAGAAATCTTAACTAGGTTGTCTCCTCCATGCTGAAGTTGGTATAAAGATCCACAGCACTCACCACAAAAGACAAGATCCAAATTCTCACCACTGACTTCAAGTCACCTCTTCTACGTACCTCATACATTTAACAGGCGCATCGACTAAAACATTCCCAACAGCCTTCTGCATACATTTATCAACAGATAGCTGCTTTCTCCCCTCAATACTGAAGATTAAGTGACCAGTTGGAAAAGATAAGTAACAAGGGACTCTGGTAGAGGGTCGAAGAACCTATCTCCCAAAAAATAGGCAGGATGAAGTGCAAACAGAACTGACACACGCTTAGGAGATATTCAAATAGGATCACACCCAGTGGGAAGCAACGAGTTGGACATGGACCCGAGTGTCATATGCAGAAGGTCATGGAAGAAGGGAATATTTGCTTTTGTTCGACCATTTGAATGTAATAGTACAGGACTGAGTGCAACGAAGATGTCTTCATTTCCCAATGCAAAAGCAGAATATGAATTAAAGTATAGTATTTGATGGATTAAAAACCATCCATATAATTTATTCTACTGAATAAGAAATAAGTAGGCACTCCTCAACCAAAATTATTTTGACACAGACAACATAATAAGGGTATCTCATTCCAAAGACTTTCATTGTCACATCGTGCTGTCTTTAATCTCCGTTTATATTGTTATTACCCAATAGAAGAATTATTACTACGTTCTAATTTTACTTATACATATTTTAAATCTATCATGAAGTTCAACATGTCACTCATTTTGTTATCTAGTTTATGCCGAACTAGATCATTCAACAGACCATGCCAACACAGAAGATGGGCATAGGTATGACCCAAAAAAAGACTCTAGAAAATCTGGCTTCACTGATGAATTATGTGTGATGTTGTACAAGCCCGAAGGTGGAAAGATGAAAACCAAAAAATTGGTAGCAGAGGCAAGCAGCGAATACATGACATCAGGTGAACAAACAGAAGACAGAAGTAATAAAAAATACCTAACCAAAAACAAAAGTATCAATCACCATCCACAGAAGAAACCCTTAAGGAAGTCAGTCCCTCCATTTCAAATAAAGGCTCCACTCATGACGATGTCAAAGCCTGGATTGGAAACGCAACGCAGACCTTCATTGCTCTGAAATCAATGTAGAAATCTTCTACACTTGTTCTTCATGCCGGTGCGTCACTTATTCCACCCGAATTATCAATAATATACCAAATGAAATTTTTTCAGGTTTGTAAACATGTTATTCAGAATACAAAAACGAATATACGAAGTAAGTTGATGAGGTAGACGACATTGGAATCATAAATGATAAGCCTTGTTCCACCACCTAAATTTTAAATCTAATGAATGAAGTTCAGAATGGCATATCACTTACGTTTGATTCAAAGGAAGATAATTGTTTATCTTTCCTAGACATATTGCTTAGTCGACGGCTTAATGGGTCAATAAAACGACCTATTTATAGAAAACCTACTCGGACAGGACAGTATCTTAATTATCACAGTTTCTGCCTGGCCTGTTCGGTACAAAAGAGCCTTAGGGAGTGAGGTGCCTCTTCAGTAGAATCCAACGAATATGTACTCAAGGCAAACTTGATGAAGAAGAAAGAAAGTTGACACAGACTCTGGTTGATAACAATTATCCAGACAAGTTCATTAGGAGATATTAAGTAGCCAGAACTCCAGGAACCACTCTCCAACTTATCACTAAGAAATATGTGTACATCAAGCTACCCTATATGGAGGATCGTAGTAGTAGCTTGAAAACTAGACAAAGATTGAACACCGCTGTTAAAATTCGTTTTATGCAGCCCTTTGAACATGCGGAAAATGATGTCACATCCCACTGTATTTACCAATTTGAATGTACGTGTCGACAAATACATAGGAGCGAGGGTTCATCGATTTCTGCAAGTAAGGCCTTCAAAACATACTCCTAAATGGATCCAGAAGCGAATAGAACCTTCAAAACCCATTAATGGTGAGAACAGGAGACCTAGCTTCTCTAATGCGGAACATATTATAGAGAAAGGACATAAAATTGATGTTCACACGTCTTTTTTAAACCTATCTATAAAATGTGTTTGGGGCATATCCTAATGTTTGTGGAAGGCCTAGCAGTTATTTCGTTTAAGGCGTCTGTATGCGCTCAAAAACAGTTCATCATCACACTAAACCTTTCTTCGTAAACTTTGTTTTGATACCACAGCAGATGTACCATTACCTCTCCTAGTTGGTTTAGTGATCTTCATTGTTATTTTAACCTTCAATAGGTCCTTTTAACTTTTGATTTTCTCACCACTTAACTCTTTAAAATAATTAGTCCCTTTGACAAATTTGAATAAGGCATTTACAAGGCAAATTTCATCAGATCATGGTATCATTTAAAGTATTTCAATTATATTTCAATAGTTTACACACAATGATAAGTTTTCTTATTGGTAATATTTCGAGCAGAATTACTGCCCTTGTTCACACCACTCTTGGAATTGTTTTGTTCACACATTTATGATATATAGTTCATTATTTTTTTTACTGATATTAATGGTATCATATCGTAGTTTCTTTACTACCACTTTACAACTAACATGGTTCACAATAATAAAATAAAATGCATGACAATTACTCAGTGATATAAAACAAAAGTACATACTAATGACCAGTCATAGTTTTAAATAGGTCAAATTGTCCAATGGTAGGCGAAGGTTGAAGTCTATCGTAGTACTTTTTGTACACATAGTTTGGGATGCATGCCATGAATTCAAAGTGCTCCCATCACCTCTGATAACCAACCTCGAACTAGAGTTATGTGATGAAATAATTGTGAAGCCGTCATTAATATTGATTTTGTGACTTGACATTAATAAGTGCTTTGCAATGGATGAGTCTGGATTTCTATTCAGATTAATTGCATTGGGATTTTCTGTGTTTTAATAATCAATTTGGAAAATGTTCTTTTCAAGGATATTGAACCATCCTTTGGTTTTACCTATATACGTGTCACCGAAACTCCTGGTGAACTTGTAGATACAGTTTGAAGTAGAATGCACAGAATTTCGTCCTTTAATCGTAGGCAAAGGGGTCGTAAATGTTCGGCATGTGAGGGAAGAGATGTGGCTTAAAATGTGCGCTTCATGGCTGACCAAAGTATTTCACCTGCATTTAATCTGAATAGAAATCCAGCATCATCTATTGCAAAGTACTTATTAATGTCAGGTCACAAAACCAATGTTACGATCGCAGGCGTTCACGCCTGAGCAGTCCTAAACCGGGATGAAACACTGTCTAGTGTCTCCTTGTTTTCAATGCTCTCCTTCACTGATGATACTGTTTGGTGGCGAAATCTAAAGAATAAAATTTATTAATGCGACATTTATAGTCACTTAATACATGTGATATATGATAAAAGAAAGTCATGAGGATAGACAAATATTGTAAGAGGGTTGACGAAAGTTGGAGTAAACACATCAGTGAATTCCTGGGAGACAATCTGAATAATTAACGAGTATAGTCTCGTAACAAGGTGTATCGCAGAGGTCACGACAGATATTCTAACTGCATGAAAAAGCTGATAAAACACAATCACGACAGACAAACGATATACGTGATATGATGACAGCTAACTTGTAGGCGCGTAATACAAAATCCACCATTTCAGGATATCCAAAGCGTAATTGACTGCCTTCCTTCTACCTACACAACTAAACTGCAAGCAATGAACGGAACGGAACGGAATCAAACATCACGTGTTTGAATTTCTTCAGTTAGTTGATTTTGTATTATGAGCCTACACGTATGCTGTAATCATATCTAGTGTAACGTCTGGCTGTCTTCATGGTGTTTTAACAACTTTCTCATACGGATAGAATATCTGTTGTGGCGTTTCATATACCATCCACGAAAACACCTCGTGATAGCGCCTACTCTCACTCGTGAAGTGATGAAGATCATTACTAATTACCCTGTCTTCATGATTAACAAATAGTCTTGAAAATAAACTCAACACAACCATGCAGTTCCTTTCTAATCTAACTGCATTTTTATACACCTCATCGATAGGTCAGTGTTGTTGTTTTTGTAGTGAGACAAATAGCACAGTTTATCTGAGTCTGAATAAACCTAGAAGAAGGCCAATAAGGCTTAGCAGCCACCGAATGACCTTGAGCAAACAGAAATACCAGCATTAGTGTCAGCCTTGTGTTTGTAGAATTTCCCGATGATCTGACTTATCAATTTTTGATGTCTACGGTTAGAATTGATGCTTCGATTTGATTAGATTAAGGCTAGGAATTGGAGATAAGGCCAAGTGAAAAGTTAACTGTAGAATTACTATAAAGGTCGGGAAGCTGTTGGGATAACGCAGAATTATCCCACTAAGCAGTCTGAATACATTTAAATATTCATCTTATCAATAAACTCAGGGTTTTCTACAGTCTTCACAATCATACAAAACAGTAGAAATACTGCACTTTCATTTCATTAATGTTGACAATGACGTCGTCATTTGAACACACACAGTAACACATAGTAACTTGCTAAGACTATTCAATATTGATCAGTCACTAGGGCGTAATAGACGTCATGAATGAAATCCTCTTAGTATTCCTACTGACCGAATCCCATCAGTCGTCTTCCCAATGTCATCAGCAAGTCAACGAACCCACTAGTCTCATGAACTCTGAATGAATACTAGGTGAATAGGGACAATCGACAGGAAGTCCGAAACGTAAGTTTCATCCCCCTCGCCGCCACTCCTCAACAAGGCATATCCACCACATCAGCGAAGACGATAACACATCCCAAATTCCAACTCGTGTAACTCAGTGCTTCAGTCAACGTCATTAACCACTGAACCATCCATGATAAGGAAGACTACTGGTTACAGTCAAACGAGTGAGTGTGAAAACACCATGCTGACAAGTGCCAGAGTTTCAAACAGATTGACTCCAATTACTTAACTACAAATAACAAATTGCGTCTCCCTCATTCCTTCGCATTTCAACTGGAACACAGAGTCTCATACTTGACCCCTCCAGATTGAATGAAGAGAGAGAGAGTTCCTTCTCATCTAGTGGAACTACTACTAGTCACATAACCACCACTCACGCGATTCTAACGCTTACTGTCTATCTGTCTGGTTTCAACATAGAACTTTGCACCGCTGTGCAACACATCGAGCTGCCACACTTCACTCAGCACACAAGGCAAGAGGAGAAAGTAGAAGAAATACGAAATACAGACAATAAACAGAGATATGAAGCAAAAAAAATAGTAATATCGAAGAACAATTTACTTTTATTGAAAATTACAACTCACAAAGAGTGGATGCATCTGCACCACCACCGAGAACAACTTTGAACCATATCACCGATTGTCTCTAGCCATTGGTGTTTACCGTCCCGAGAACCCCAAACAGGAAGTTTACACCTTCCTACATGACTTAAGCTAACTATTGTGGACTTCATTGACTGATGAAGCCATGTTTTGGTTTGACCACCACTGGCTCTTTTCCAACCTGACCCATTCTGTGTCAGCCAACATTGCCCGTAGAGGAAGTCGATGAATAGGCATGTGTAACACATGTCCTAACCATCTAACCCAATCGATGTACCTTCACAGTCTCATATATTGATTTACCCTCGTTATCTAGCACTCGACGCTAACTTCAATATTGCTCACCCTATTATACACCCTATTATTCCCACGTCAAGCACTTATCATCAAAGACAGCGAGCCAGGCTTTTCGCGTTTTCCACTTTTAATGGTCATGTCCACAGCCATAAAGGAGTACAACGAGAACTGTTCAGCAGTCACCACGCCCTCTTATTCGAAAGCCAGCCGGAAATCACGTCCACTAAGCGAGAGATGGCGTAATTTGGCATATGCGAAGCAAGCCTTCTGTGTCCGTGCTGAGATTTCGTCAGCGATCAACCCACTGGCACTGGCTGATGCAACTCCCAAATAGGTGGAGTGGTAAACACGCTCCAAGACATCACTTCCTGTCTTTAAGCTAGGAGTCATTGTAGTCCAGCCCTGTAGCATCATCTTATTTTTTTTATTCCTTGACGTTCCCAGTGGAACATACGGCTTCAAGCTAGAGCTTGAAGTCTCGGTGACAGTGGTGTTTAATTTTACGGGACGAAGTTGCTAGCCTCGTGCCCAACCTTCCCTCTTTACCATTCATATTACTGACTTAACGAGGTAAAGCAGTGAGTCGGTGGCCGGGGATCGAACACCGAACCACGTACGGCGTGGTTGGTGAGCATTCTACCGCTGTGCTACCGACGCAATCATCTTAAATTTGACCGGAGCGAATCGCATGCCAAACATTCGCAGATTGCAACTCAGGCTGTTCAGAAGACTCAGCATTTTGATGGCGTCTTCATCTGGGATGAGGGACTACATCATCTGCATATTCTGAGTCAACGAGATTATTCCCTGGTAACAAGTCAATCCCTGAGTCTCCAGAGTGAGTTACGGTCAAGTCCATTATTTAATCTACGATGAAATTGAATAGATATGGGGACAGAGGACAGGTCATCCCTGACGGACACCACTAGATGTCAACACTTCAGATAACAACTCACCGCAACCTCACAACTGGCTGACTGCGTGAGCTGAAGTAGAATGAGTGCCCTGATCAGTGCAATGTCTAGTTTTCTCGGTATTCCTTTCAAAGGAAAACATCGCCAGAGTAAATTCCGGTCGACAGAATCGAATGCCGTCGTTGGGTCAACGATTGTTGGATGACGTTAAGTATAATTATATCATACAATAAGTCCAAGGGTGATGATATGATCATAACATCCTCTTACCGGTCTAAAGCCTGTCTACTACTCTCGTCTTTCTGCCACTCGACCGCCTACAAACGGCTGGTAAACAAGGCGAGATTTAGCAGTGTGTCGTCCCGAAATAGGATCACGACGAAACTGCCCAATGACGTCAAATACCTAAACAATCAATAATCTAAAGCAAATAATCCCTTAATAAATGTGGATAGAGTTAAAAGAAGAAACAACTATCACTAAGATGAATGGGAGGACAGAAAACTGTTCCCACTGTATTTTCATGAACCGACACCTCACCTATTAAACGCACGGGATACACAACTAAACTCATTAGTGCAGACATGTGACAAAACCGTCCGAATTCACGCAAAACTTAATGACTGACCAACGGAGTTAACAGTCAACACGATTCGCTTCGTAACAAGCAGCTCGGCCGATAGCAAGGTTTCCGGAACCCTCTCCCGAGGCCTCCCACACCACGATGAAACAGTCATCCAGTGCCCCATGGTTCTCCATCCTCTCCATCACTGACAACACTCTTTTGACGAGAAACCTATCATCTGAAATTAAATCAGAGAGTCATTCAAATAACTCCACGTGTGAATCTAGGCGACTCCCATTTTATCATATGTAAATCGTTAGTCAACTTTACTGAACTTTCCAGGGTATCAATATCCCACAAATACTCCTCCTCTCGAAGCAGTCTTCTTCTTCTATCAAACAATACCCCAGTAATCTACAATGCACAAATTACTAACCAACCCACTTAATCAGTGTACTTAAGGCATAGTCGAAATGCTCATTCTCAAAAGCCAATCAAAAACTGTCGGAAATCTGTATGGCCGCTATACCACTCACCTACAAAATCTCATCAACATCACACTTCCCATCACCTACATACAATGTTGCTCACTTCACTTATTTCCCTCCAAACAACACTCAGAATCACTCTAATACTCTCAAAAGAAATGTGGAACCACAAAAACAACAACTAGCCATTCACCAATTGTGTAGTTGAAATTCAAGTGAAGTCATACTCCGCCTCCCACGAAACTCCGACTTCATTACAATAACTGGTCACACTCAGCATTCCAATGTTGGTTTCATACCACTAGTCAGATACACTGAACTACCTCATTTCACCAATGGGAAATAAACGTCGACAGATATTCATTGAAATGATTGACACTAATTAGTACAGTCGTCAATTGGGACACACATGTATTCATATCCTAAGCCAAATCAAACACAACATTCGACGATTTTCTAAAACATTATTCAGTTATTCAAGGAAATCAGACTACGGGGTTCCTCAAATCCACAAATATTCATAAACTTAAATAAACACCATAACGAAATGCTTTCGGGTTTCAGAAGTATGCTCATCAAATTAAATGTCAGTACTATTAAGACTTCAGAACTATTATTTCACCATAGGAAGGAAGCAATGGAGTCGGAGGAGTATTAGGCTTCAGAATTATTTCCTGTTGACACGCAAATTAACGCCTACATTTTAATTCCTACTTCAACATTAGGAACATACACTACAACAACAAATAATCATCATCGTCATCGTATGAACAACTAGCTCTCCACAATCACCACTCTCATCAACTTTGTTACGCGAAAACTCTCTTTGTTCACACGAGAAAAAAAACCATGCTAATAATAATTCCATATTAGTTTGTTTATTAAATGTAAGACATGCTAATAATACCATAGCAATGGTATGAGTGAGTGTAGACAAAAAGTCTGCCTTCCTATTGGCTGTAAGCAGAAGATTTTCTCTACCCCATGCATCGCATCGATTGATCTAGCTGGATGGATTGACCTAGCAGCTAGTAGTGGGCTGCTTAGCGAATTCGACCAATGACTGCGCTGATCTTGTCGACCTTGGTAATTTAACTGTGAAAAAGGTCATAGGAAGAAATGTGGCTCTACTTTCCGAGAGATGGTAGTATTTAAATGGAGCGGCGTAGGCTAGCAAGTTTGTCTCGTGTCGGTTCTCATCAAGTCATTCTCTTGAATCATGTCTGGTCGTGGTAAAGGTGGTAAGGGTCGTCCTCCGTGCGATGACGGTGGATAATTTTTCCAACATGTGTGAGTGGTGAATGTTTTGTGACCAGTGAGTGGTCCGCACGAGAACGAATCAAGGTCCTTTTTAGGACCACCACATCTTGATTAAGCAATGTTGTTCAGCTTGTTTCTTTTATTTTCGCAAGGGATTGTGGCGATGGGAGGAGAGTGAGTGGGTTTGCAGTTGTCGTTTATGTGCGCGGTGAACAGTTAGGAGGTCAATAATCGGTGGCAGTTGAGGTATCTAATCAGCCCGTGCTGTTTCGTCATGCACTTCGTGTAGCTGTGGTTCTATGTAGCTTAACCTCGATGCCCTAGGCTAATAGGACTGATGATTACTGAAATTGTTTGTGCGTTTCGTCCTTTTGTTGAGTATTCTTATTGATACGGGGTACCATTTACAAGATGGTAGAATGGTCGGCTACGCGCAGGTTTTTCTGTTCTCGACATTCGTCATTAGGCCAAAGTACCATTCAGTTTCTCAACTCGGAAATTCTACCGCTTCTAGAGACCGGAACACGTCAGTGGTTACATCGTTACACCTGTAGTTTTCTGATGTTTCATGTGTGAACAGAGTTCCCTCCCCGACCGACGTCCTGTCTGTTCCTGATCATGGTGACATTATTGGTGTACTTGAAGGAGAATAATCAGTAGGCCCATTGAGTATGAGTTTCATGGTCATCGCTGTTGTGATAAACTTATTACTTGTGTCACAAACATGGCTCGCGCACACGTCAACGGGTCACAGACTAAGGAAGCAGATACACCTGATCGATGAAACTCTTCCCGTACAGACAGTTATGTAATTAGGTTTGAAGCATTACCTAACCCTGTCCTAACAAATTTTTTACCTTTGAATGATATGAGTTGGAAAGACGAGATCCAATTGTTCTACTGACTATTTATCAAGATTTTCACGAGCTAAGTAGGGTCGGGTCTGGTTGAGTTTTTGCACTAGCTAGTGCGAGCATATAGTTTTCTGTATAGGCTTCTGGTTCTGCCTTATGACATACAAGGGGAGAGATGTGAATGAAGAGGGTGGTGTGAGTTAGAAAAAAAAAGCATATTCGTAGCCCCCCGTATCATCCCCAATCGAATGGACAGGCTGAACGTCTCGTCGACACCTTTAAGCGTGCTTATGCAAAAGCGAAGGGGGAGGGAACAACAGAAGAAATTTTGGATAAATTCTTGCTGCATTATCGTACGAATGTAAAAGGACAGTTATGTGTCAGACACACAGATCACACTCTATCCAGTACCACGCAAAGGTCAACTCGACAAAGAAGAGCTCCGAAACCTTTTCAAATAGATCCAACAAAAAGCAAGTCCTACACTCTTTACGGGGAGAGGAGATAGGATCCCACGCATTTTGGTATTGACTGTTAATCTTGCATATATGGTATGTCATCATTCCCACACATATTGACTGTTAATCTCGCACATATGGTATATTATCATTTCTCACGCACTTTGTTATTGGCTATTAAGATCAATTATTTCAAATGCTGTTAGCTGTCCATATTGTTGTAAAATGTATAATGTAGCTCATTTTTCACATGAGACCAGAATATTAACAAGCTGGTTAAGTGGCGCGTTGCTCGCCCTGCTGACAACCTTTAACACCCTACGTAAGAGACCTGGAAAACTAAGAGAGAGCAATAGGAAGGACTCTAGAGTTAACGAATCGTAGGTTTAAGGGTTGGGTTATTCCGGAATGTCTTGACTTGTTGATGTAGAAGGTTAGATGGGAGATGAGACGACCAGGAAAGAACAGCAGATAGAATGTCGCCTAGATATTTAGTTTTTATTTCAGTGCCATTTATGTTGCACGCCTCGTGAGTGCTAACCAACCAGTTTGGTTAGGTCAGATCTGTGCCTAAAGGTGAAATTAACTGTTGGAATTTGGAGGGGTTTAAGGTGAGACCGTTTTCCTTGGACTACTGGCTGATTTCTGATAAGAAGCCATTTAGTTTAAAGCAGCCACTCACTTTGACACTTGACAGGGAAAGATACAGTAAGGTCGTCGGCATATTTGACAAAGTTAATGTCATTTGAAGATGGTAAGTCATGTAGAGAGAAAGAAAGAAAGGAAAGAGAAGTGGGGAGAGTACAGCACCTTACCTTGGGGGACACCAGCTTCAGTGAGCACAGCAGAGGAGGATTTACCTTTGTATACGGTGTACTGCATTCTATTTGAGAAGTAGGAATGCAACCAGTTAGTGACCCGGGACTCAGTTTGTGTCATCAAGAGCTTTTTTGGCAAGAGACATCCAGGTACGGAGTCCAAAGCAGAAGTGAAGTCGAGGAATGTGCAGCGAACGTATTTAGCACCTTTATCTAATGATGAGACGATACTGTTGTGTAAGACGACTGCAGCGTCCAAAGTGCTATCCTGTCTATAGGCGAATTATTAGGCGTCTTCGAAACTTTTAAGAGAGGTTTCGAGTTCAAGAAGTACTAGTTTTTCCATAAGCTTTGGAAACCGGGAAGTAATGGCAATGGGTCTGATCTTTACGTTCTTGCTATTACCAGGTTTAGGGTCAGGGACTATTTTAACGTCTTTCCATGCAACAGGTACAACGTTTTCGGAGAAAGCAGCATTTAGGATGTTAGTGAGTGGAGAGCATATAGCATCAGCACATTGTTTTAGAACAAAGGCGGGAACACAATCAGGGCCAAGGCTACGTGAGGACTTAAGCGTTTTTTAGACATGTTAGAACATCGAGAGTATTAAAATCATGAAAGATATCAGCTACGTGATTGGTATTTTTTTTTATATTTTCCTAATTGTGGTGGACTGAGTCATAAGGCAGACCATGGATATTGACAAGATGAGTACATATCAAACTGACAGAAAACCTGTTACAACTGTAGGGAATTAAATGAAGACGTTGTCACCTTGTTCTGTCTGAGCCTGAACTAATCTGCCTATCTGCTTGTCGTACCTTCCGATTTAGTAAAGCACGCAAATATCAAAAGACAAAGGCTGGACTGTGACTGTGTATTGTGGTACAACAACGACAAAAGAAAGCCATGGTATTTACACATTTTACAACAATATGGACAGCTAACAGCATTTGAAATAATTGATCTTAATAGCCAATAACAAAGTGCGTGAGAAATGATAATATACCATATGTGCGAGATTAACAGTCAATAACAAAAATGTGTGGGAATGATGATATACCATATATGCAAGATTAACAGTCAATAAAAAATGTGTGGGAATGATGACATACCATATATGCAAGATTAACAGTCAATACCAAAATGCGTGGGATCCTATCTCCTCTCCCCGTAAAGAGTGTAGGACTTGCTTTTTGTTGGATCTATTTGAAAAGGTTTCGGAGCTCTTCTTTGTCGAGTTGACCTTTGCGTGGTACTGGATAGAGTGTGATCTGTGTGTCTGACACATAACTGTCCTTTTACATTCGTACGATAATGCAGCAAGAATTTATCCAAAATTTCTTCTGTTGTTCCCTCCCCCTTCGCTTTTGCATAAGCACGCTTAAAGGTGTCGACGAAACGTTCAGCCTGTCCATTCGATTGGGGATGATACGGGGGGCTACGAATATGCTGGATGCCAGAACAAAAATCTGAGAACAGTGATGAGGTGAACTGCGATCCATTATCGGACACCAGAACATCAGGCATACCAAAACGACAGAATAGTTGACGTAGGTGGGACACTGTTGCAATTGATGTGGCAGAATGCATAGGAAATATCTCTGGCCATTTGGAAAAGGCGTCGACACATATTAAGAAATGCATACTATTGAACGGTCCAGCGAAGTCAACATGAACACGGGACCATGGTTTGTCCGGTCGTGGCCAGGAACATAGTTCTGTCTTGCGTGGACACTTTGATGCTTGAGCACATTTACTACACTTGCGAACGAGGTCTTCGATATGGTCATCGATGTTGGGCCAGTAAACATAACTGCGAGCGATCGCCTTCATTCTCCCAACACCAGGATGTGATATATGAAGCTGCCGAAGCACATGGTCACGAAGATTAGCTGGAACCACAACACGATCAGCAAACATTATGCATTCATTAACGATGGATAGGGATTGGCGTCGCTGGTAAAACTGTTTTAAAACATTTGAATGAACATGTGGAGGCCAGCCAAATCGGATGAACTTTGATACTTGCTGTAAAACTGGATCACGCAGTGTGTGTCTGGCAACCTCAACTGCAGTCACCGGAAGAAGTTGAGTCGCGCCTACCAGAACTCTGTTTACATCATCTTCAACAGAGATGGATGCAATAACAACATCCTCGCTTTCCAACTTCTGATGGCTTAGCAGCCGTGATAATGCATCTACCTGGCCAAATTCAGAGGTAGGTTTGTATTTGATATCAAAATTATATCCCAGTAACATGACAGCCCACCTTTGAAGCCGATTCGCAGTGTACACTGGAACGCCCTTTTTCGAACCAAATATCGATAACAGGGGTTTATGGTCAGTAAATAGGGTGAATTTCCTACCATGAAGCATTTTGTGAAACTTTTTGACTGCGAAGATAAGCGCCAAACCTTCTTTCTCAATTTGGCTATATTTGCGTTCGGTTGTATTCAGTGTTCTAGATGCATGTGCAATAGCTTTCTCCCTTCCGTCAGGAAAACGATGAGATATAACAGCACCAATACCATAGTCGGATGCATCTGCAGCAAGGATGATTTCAAGACTTGGATCATAATAAGTAAGCAGCATGTCTGACTGGAGTAACGATTTTACTTTTTTAAATGCATTTTGACATTCAGGTGACCAATTCCATTTTGCATTTTTCGATAACAGGCGATTCAGTGGAGCACGTATGTGATGAAGCTCTGGTAGAAATGCACTGTAATAGCTGATGAGGCCAAGGAAAGATCGCAGAGTGGCAACATTAGTGGGAGCGGGCATATTCTGAATAGCACGTACATTTTCTGGGTCTGGTCGACGTCCATGTTGATCGAAAATGAACCCAAGATACTTTACTGAATCCATGAAAAATGTACATTTATCCTCTTTAAGGTAGAACCCAAACTCTGACATTTTGGATAGCACAGCGTCAAGTCGATCAAACAATTCAGACTTACTACTCCCTGTGATTATCACATCGTCGAGGTAGACAGCAACACCAGGTTGGTTAGCAAGCATAGTATCCATGATCTGCTGAAAAATTGCGGGTGCTGGTTTCACACCAAATGGTAAGCGAGTAAACTGGTAGAGACCTCTATGAGTGTTGATTGTTAGCAACTCTTGAGACTTTGGTTCAACTTCTATTTGAAGATAAGCATCAGCAAGGTCAATTTTTGCAAAACATTTTCCACCATTAAGTTTGACGAATAAGTCTTCTTGAATTGGTAATGGATAAGCATGATCCTCTAGAGCATCATTTAACCCAGTTGAGAAATCTGCACACAGGCGAATGGAACCATTTGCTTTGCGTACAACAACTATAGGAGCAGCCCAGGGCGAATACGTTACTGGTTTGATGACACCCAATGCTTCCAGTCTGTCGAGTTCATTCTCAACCAATGTGACAGCAGCATACGGAACTGGACGTTTTGGACGAAAAATTGGCTTCGCGTTTGGCTTTAGAGACAAAACAACTTGGGTAAATTTGCAGCAACCAAGTTTGTCCTGGAAGACAGAAGCGTGCTTTTGACGCAGGCGTTGCAAGAGAGACTGATCAGATACATGTCCGGGAACAACGTTGTGTGGTGAGGACGAAACATTAGAGCATACTGAATTTAATGGTACATTGAAGATATGGAGCTTGTCTAACCAGTCAAGACCAAGCAAATTCAAATCATGGTAGTTTGTAACGTAACATACACCATTGAAGTGATGCTCACCAAACTGAACCTGGCAATTTATCTCACCCACGAGTTTCAGTATATCTCCAGAGGCATTCTTAGCGACATGCTCGGTCGGCAGAATCTGTGGGCACCCAAGTATGCGCCACGTAGTTCGGGAAATTAAGGTAATATCTGATGCCGTATCCAACTGAAGACGAATATGTTTGCCATTAATACCTAGTGTAATGTACTTACGTTTGCTGGCGAAATCGACTTTGGAAGTTGTGAAAATGGTCTGTACTCGAGGAGATTGTTTCAGCTTGAAACGACTACTTCTGTTCCTCACCGAAGGATTTTTCTGCGGTGGACAGTAACCCTCCTTATGTCCAAAACGGTGACAATTACGGCATTTATGCTTCTTGAAAGGACAGAACTTGACAAAATGCCACGAACCACAGTGCCAGCACACTGAAGGAGGTTTAGCTGAATTCTGAGACTGACGTGCTGTGTGCTTAACGGTGATCGGAGGACTTTTCACTGTGTTAATTGAACCAAATTCAGACGACTGTCGTTTGCACTCCACCATAGCAGTATCGTGCTTCAAGTTGATTAAGCGTAGGCATTCTGCTGTCACCATTTGTAAAGTCATTTTCGGGTCTTGTTCCACGAGTGACAGAAGTCGAGTTCTTATGTCAGTATCTTCTGGGTTCTTCAACCCACAAATAAAAATCAAACACTTGAACTGATCTGATGTCATTTCGTGTGGTTTGAACCTTTCACATTCCTTGTTCACTTTGCCAGCGTAAGTCACATAATCATCGGAAGGCATTTTTGTCAACTGAAAACATTGATACCGAATATTAAACATGGATGACTGTTCACCAAAGATTTGTGATAAAACGGTGACTGTCTCATCGAATGATAACTCACGTGGGTTCTTAGGCAGAATGAAGTTAACATATCTGTTGTGCTCAACAGTACCAAGTTTTCTTAGTAACAATCGGACTTTGGCAGCATCATCAAACATGTAGCATTCAATACGGAAAACGTCTTCGTAACGATTGAACCATGCATCAAATACGAGACCAGATATTGGGTCGTAGTTGAACTCACTGATGGAATTTGAGATGCTTTCATATTTGTCAGAATGAGATGTTGATGGAACTTGAATGGACAGCTTCTGAGTGAGAGCTTCGATTAATTTTAGTTGAGCTGCTTCATTCTGAACTTGCTGCTGCTGCAAGATAGATTTGAGATCGTCCAGAGAGATAGACATTGTAATTGGGTTGTAATTAACACAGTCAAAAATGTTCTATAGCTGCGCTGAACAGAATAAAACCCGTCGTCGCTTGCTTGTTATAGCTGCAATGAATTAAGGTAAAACCCCGTCGCCAATTTGTTATAACGGTAGGGAATTAAATGAAGACGTTGTCACCTTGTTCTGTCTGCGCCTGAACTAATCTGCCTATCTGCTTGTCGTACCTTCCGATTTAGTAAAGCACGCAAATATCAAAAGACAAAGGCTGGACTGTGACTGTGTATTGTAGTACAACAACGACAAAAGAAAGCCATGGTATTTACACATTTTACAACAATATGGACAGCTAACAGCATTTGAAATAATTGATCTTAATAGCCAATAACAAAGTGCGTGAGAAATGATAATATACCATATGTGCGAGATTAACAGTCAATAACAAAAATGTGTGGAATGATGATATACCATATATGCAAGATTAACAGTCAATACCAAAATATGTGGGATCCTATCAAAGCCCCTAGAAGATATAGATTTTTTGTATGATTTGTGTCTCATTCAGCAAAACCCCTAGTATCATATATGTCCAAACCAAGTTCACTCTTAACAGTTTGATGAAATTTGGGCATTGGATATATGATATGCATTATAATAAAGGTTCTTGTATTTCCCAATGAATGAAAAACTAAATGATATTGTTTTTACTGACGTTTCGCTATATAATGCTTCTAATAGCGTCATCAAAGTATTATTAAACCAGAATTTACAAAATCTCAGCATATATATAACAAAGAGTTTAGAGGTGAGAAAATAGACTTAGGTCAAGTTAAAGGGACTTATAGAAAGTCAGAATAGTAATGAAGATCACTAAACCAAATAACAAAGGTATTAGTACATCTGTTACGATATGAAAACAAAGTTTACTAACTTCATTATCGTTCGTCTGTCTGGGGTCGTTTTTCGTTGTCAAGTTGGTGAATTGGTAAAGACAACAAAACCAAGTGTAGATTGCTGGATTTTATCAGTGTGTAAAATTATAAAAGCAGTGTCCGTTTACATAGTGAACTTGCTTATCACATTCGTGTTGACTTTGTCACTTCATGAGGGGGGGAGGTGTTGTAACCAGGTCAGATTCTGCTTTAGTCCATCATTCCTACTCAGTTCAGACAATTTGGATTCCACTTGATATGAAGTGCTTCTGATATTAGACGTTCTTTGTGATTTCTGAAGTTTTCCTGGATTATTTCAATATTGTCAAAATCTATTTTGCGGCCTGATTCTATAGCGGCCTATGGCTGAGGATTTTTCAAGTTTTTCTAGTTCAATTGGATTTCTTGGTGGTCGAAGAGATGCTCTACGTTGTTCATTTCTTCTGATTTTGATTTCTCGAGATGTTTGTCCGATGTAAATCGCATCACATTCCAAGCATTTTATTTTATAGACACAATTAGATAGAGAGTCTTTAGGGATTTGGTCTTTTATATGGACAAGGTTGTTTCGTAGTGTGTCTGATGTTTTGAAGAAAACTATAATATCGAGCTGATTGAGTACTCTTCTGATATCGTCTGACGCCTCTGCTCTATATGGAATGACGACTGTTGATGTCCATGTTTTCGGAATGCGTTTTCGGCCATACTTAATGCCTGTGTTGATTTTGTTGATGAAGTTCCTTGGGTAGTTGTTTTGCTTGAGAGTTTCAGTAATGTTCGACATTTCTTCTTTTTCTTTCTCATCCGTCATCAGAGAGTGTGCTCGTCTAAGGAGACTTGAAACAATTGAAATCTTTGCGTTGATGGGGTGTTATGATCTGAAGTCTAAATATTTAATGGAGTGAGTTTTCTTCCTGAATATGGATATACTAAAGTGTCCGTTCTCTCTTCTCTTAACTTGTCAGTCTAGAAATGGTAGTAATTATAAAAGAAAAAGAATTTATAAAAGAAAATCAATAATTTAGAATCAGCAACAGTGAAGATAGGAAGGAATTCAGGAGAGGACAGAGAGGACAGAGGTGATGAAGATATTCGACAGACCAACAAAAAACATAATTCACCATCAGTGGGAGAAATCTTAACTAGGTTGTCTCCTCCATGCTGAAGTTGGTATAAAGATCCACAGCACTCACCACAAAAGACAAGATCCAAATTCTCACCACTGACTTCAAGTCACCTCTTCTACGTACCTCATACATTTAACAGGCGCATCGACTAAAACATTCCCAACAGCCTTCTGCATACATTTATCAACAGATAGCTGCTTTCTCCCCTCAATACTGAAGATTAAGTGACCAGTTGGAAAAGATAAGTAACAAGGGACTCTGGTAGAGGGTCGAAGAACCTATCTCCCAAAAAATAGGCAGGATGAAGTGCAAACAGAACTGACACACGCTTAGGAGATATTCAAATAGGATCACACCCAGTGGGAAGCAACGAGTTGGACATGGACCCGAGTGTCATATGCAGAAGGTCATGGAAGAAGGGAATATAAGCTTTTGTTAGACCATTTGAATGTAATAGTACAGGACTGAGTGCAACGAAGATGTCTTCATTTTCCAATGCAAAAGCAGAATATGAATTAAAGTATAGTATTTGATGGATTAAAAACCATCCATATAATTTATTCTACTGAATAAGAAATAAGTAGGCACTCCTCAACCAAAATTATTTTGACACAGACAACATAATAAGGGTATCTCATTCCAAAGACTTTCATTGTCACATCGTGCTGTCTTTAATCTCCGTTTATATTGTTATTACCCTATAGAAGAATTATTACTACGTTCTAATTTTACTTATACACATTTTAAATCTATCATGAAGTTCAACATGTCACTCATTTTGTTATCTAGTTTATGCCGAACTAGATCATTCAACAGACCATGCCAACACAGAAGATGGGCATAGGTATGACCCAAAAAAAGACTCTAGAAAATCTGGCTTCACTGATGAATTATGTGTGATGTTGTACAAGCCCGAAGGTGGAAAGATGAAAACCAAAAAAATGGTAGCAGAGGCAAGCAGAGAATACATGACATCAGGTGAACAAACAGAAGACAGAAGTAATAAAAAATACCTAACCAAAAACAAAAGTATCAATCACCATCCACAGAAGAAACCCTTAAGGAAGTCAGTTCCTCCATTTCAAATAAAGGCTCCACTCATGACGATGTCAAAGCCTGGATTGGAAACGCAACGCAGACCTTCATTGCTCTGAAATCAATGTAGAAATCTTCTACACTTGTTCTTCATGCCGGTGCGTCACTTATTCCACCCGAATTATCAATAATATACCAAATGAAATTTTTTCAGGTTTGTAAACATGTTATTCAGAATACAAAAACGAATATACGAAGTAAGTTGATGAGGTAGACGACATTGGAATCATAAATGATAAGCCTTGTTCCACCACCTAAATTTTAAATCTAATGAATGAAGTTCAGAATGGCATATCACTTACGTTTGATTCAAAGGAAGATAATTGTTTATCTTTCCTAGACATATTGCTTAGTCGACGGCTTAATGGGTCAATAAAACGACCTATTTATAGAAAACCTACTCGGACAGGACAGTATCTTAATTATCACAGTTTCTGCCTGGCCTGTTCGGTACAAAAGAGCCTTAGGGAGTGAGGTGCCTCTTCAGTAGAATCCAACGAATATGTACTCAAGGCAAACTTGATGAAGAAGAAAGAAAGTTGACACAGACTCTGGTTGATAACAATTATCCAGACAAGTTCATCAGGAGATATTAAGTAGCCAGAACTCCAGGAACCACTCTCCAACTTATCACTAAGAAATATGTGTACATCAAGCTACCCTATATGGAGGATCGTAGTAGTAGCTTGAAAACTAGACAAAGATTGAACACCGCTGTTAAAATTCGTTTTATGCAGCCCTTTGAACATGCGGAAAATGATGTCACATCCCACTGTATTTACCAATTTGAATGTACGTGTCGACAAATACATAGGAGCGAGGGTTCATCGATTTCTGCAAGTAAGGCCTTCAAAACATACTCCTAAATGGATCCAGAAGCGAATAGAACCTTCAAAACCCATTAATGGTGAGAACAGGAGACCTAGCTTCTCTAATGCGGAACATATTATAGAGAAAGGACATAAAATTGATGTTCACACGTCTTTTTTAAACCTATCTATAAAATGTGTTTGGGGCATATCCTAATGTTTGTGGAAGGCCTAGCAGTTATTTCGTTTAAGGCGTCTGTATGCGCTCAAAAACAGTTCATCATCACACTAAACCTTTCTTCGTAAACTTTGTTTTGATACCACAGCAGATGTACCATTACCTCTCCTAGTTGGTTTAGTGATCTTCATTGTTATTTTAACCTTCAATAGGTCTTTTTAACTTTTGATTTTCTCACCACTTAACTCTTTAAAATAATTAGTCCCTTTGACAAATTTGAATAAGGCATTTACAAGGCAAATTTCATCAGATCATGGTATCATTTAAAGTATTTCAATTATATTTCAATAGTTTACACACAATGATAAGTTTTCTTATTGGTAATATTTCGAGCAGAATTACTGCTCGTGTTCACACCACTCTTGGAATTGTTTTGTTCACACATTTATGATATATAGTTCATTATTTTTTTTACTGATATTAATGGTATCATATCGTAGTTTCTTTACTACCACTTTACAACTAACATGGTTCACAATAATAAAATAAAATGCATGACAATTACTCAGTGATATAAAACAAAAGTACATACTAATGACCAGTCATAGTTTTAAATAGGTCAAATTGTCCAATGGTAGGCGAAGGTTGAAGTCTATCGTAGTACTTTTTGTACACATAGTTTGGGATGCATGCCATGAATTCAAAGTGCTCCCATCACCTCTGATAACCAACCTCGAACTAGAGTTATGTGATGAAATAATTGTGAAGCCGTCATTAATATTGATTTTGTGACTTGACATTAATAAGTGCTTTGCAATGGATGAGTCTGGATTTCTATTCAGATTAATTGCATTGGGATTTTCTGTGTTTTAATAATCAATTTGGAAAATGTTCTTTTCAAGGATATTGAACCATCCTTTGGTTTTACCTATATACGTGTCACCGAAACTCCTGGTGAACTTGTAGATACAGTTTGAAGTAGAATGCACAGAATTTCGTCCTTTAATCGTAGGCAAAGGGGTCGTAAATGTTCGGCATGTGAGGGAAGAGATGTGGCTTAAAATGTGCGCTTCATGGCTGACCAAAGTATTTCACCTGCATTTAATCTGAATAGAAATCCAGCATCATCTATTGCAAAGTACCTATTAATGTCAGGTCACAAAACCAATGTTACGATCGCAGGCGTTCACGCCTGAGCAGTCCTAAACCGGGATGAAACACTGTCTAGTGTCTCCTTGTTTTCAATGCTCTCCTTCACTGATGATACTGTTTGGTGGCGAAATCTAAAGAATAAAATTTATTAATGCGACATTTATAGTCACTTAATACATGTGATATATGATAAAAGAAAGTCATGAGGATAGACAAATATTGTAAGAGGGTTGACGAAAGTTGGAGTAAACACATCAGTGAATTCCTGGGAGACAATCTGAATAATTAACGAGTATAGTCTCGTAACAAGGTGTATCGCAGAGGTCACGACAGATATTCTAACTGCATGAAAAAGCTGATAAAACACAATCACGACAGACAAACGATATACGTGATATGATGACAGCTAACTTGTAGGCGCGTAATACAAAATCCACCATTTCAGGATATCCAAAGCGTAATTGACTGCCTTCCTTCTACCTACACAACTAAACTGCAAGCAATGAACGGAACGGAACGGAATCAAACATCACGTGTTTGAATTTCTTCAGTTAGTTGATTTTGTATTATGAGCCTACACGTATGCTGTAATCATATCTAGTGTAACGTCTGGCTGTCTTCATGGTGTTTTAACAACTTTCTCATACGGATAGAATATCTGTTGTGGCGTTTCATATACCATCCACGAAAACACCTCGTGATAGCGCCTACTCTCACTCGTGAAGTGATGAAGATCATTACTAATTACCCTGTCTTCATGATTAACAAATAGTCTTGAAAATAAACTCAACACAACCATGCAGTTCCTTTCTAATCTAACTGCATTTTTATACACCTCATCGATAGGTCAGTGTTGTTGTTTTTGTAGTGAGACAAATAGCACAGTTTATCTGAGTCTGAATAAACCTAGAAGAAGGCCAATAAGGCTTAGCAGCCACCGAATGACCTTGAGCAAACAGAAATACCAGCATTAGTGTCAGCCTTGTGTTTGTAGAATTTCCCGATGATCTGACTTATCAATTTTTGATGTCTACGGTTAGAATTGATGCTTCGATTTGATTAGATTAAGGCTAGGAATTGGAGATAAGGCCAAGTGAAAAGTTAACTGTAGAATTACTATAAAGGTCGGGAAGCTGTTGGGATAACGCAGAATTATCCCACTAAGCAGTCTGAATACATTTAAATATTCATCTTATCAATAAACTCAGGGTTTTCTACAGTCTTCACAATCATACAAAACAGTAGAAATACTGCACTTTCATTTCATTAATGTTGACAATGACGTCGTCATTTGAACACACACAGTAACACATAGTAACTTGCTAAGACTATTCAATATTGATCAGTCACTAGGGCGTAATAGACGTCATGAATGAAATCCTCTTAGTATTCCTTCTGACCGAATCCCACCAGTCGTCTTCCCAATGTCATCAGCAAGTCAACGAACCCACTAGTCTCATGAACTCTGAATGAATACTAGGTGAATAGGGACAATCGACAGGAAGTCCGAAACGTAAGTTTCATCCCCCTCGCCGCCACTCCTCAACAAGGCATATCCACCACATCAGCGAAGACGATAACACATCCCAAATTCCAACTCGTGTAACTCAGTGCTTCAGTCAACGTCATTAACCACTGAACCATCCATGATAAGGAAGACTACTGGTTACAGTCAAACGAGTGAGTGTGAAAACACCATGCTGACAAGTGCCAGAGTTTCAAACAGATTGACTCCAATTACTTAACTACAAATAACAAATTGCGTCTCCCTCATTCCTTCGCATTTCAACTGGAACACAGAGTCTCATACTTGACCCCTCCAGATTGAATGAAGAGAGAGAGAGTTCCTTCTCATCTAGTGGAACTACTACTAGTCACATAACCACCACTCACGCGATTCTAACGCTTACTGTCTATCTGTCTGGTTTCAACATAGAACTTTGCACCGCTGTGCAACACATCGAGCTGCCACACTTCACTCAGCACACAAGGCAAGAGGAGAAAGTAGAAGAAATACGAAATACAGACAATAAACAGAGATATGAAGCAAAAAAAATAGTAATATCGAAGAACAATTTACTTTTATTGAAAATTACAACTCACAAAGAGTGGATGCATCTGCACCACCACCGAGAACAACTTTGAACCATATCACCGATTGTCTCTAGCCATTGGTGTTTACCGTCCCGAGAACCCCAAACAGGAAGTTTACACCTTCCTACATGACTTAAGCTAACTATTGTGGACTTCATTGACTGATGAAGCCATGTTTTGGTTTGACCACCACTGGCTCTTTTCCAACCTGACCCATTCTGTGTCAGCCAACATTGCCCGTAGAGGAAGTCGATGAATAGGCATGTGTAACACATGTCCTAACCATCTAACCCAATCGATGTACCTTCACAGTCTCATATATTGATTTACCCTCGTTATCTAGCACTCGACGCTAACTTCAATATTGCTCACCCTATTATACACCCTATTATTCCCACGGAAAGCACTTATCATCAAAGACAGCGAGCCAGGCTTTTCGCGTTTTCCACTTTTAATGGTCATGTCCACAGCCATAAAGGAGTACAACGAGAACTGTTCAGCAGTCACCACGCCCTCTTATTCGAAAGCCAGCCGGAAATCACCTCCACTAAGCGAGAGATGGCGTAATTTGGCATATGCGAAGCAAGCCTTCTGTGTCCGTGCTGAGATTTCGTCAGCGATCAACCCACTGGCACTGGCTGATGCAACTCCCAAATAGGTGGAGTGGTAAACACGCTCCAAGACATCACTTCCTGTCTTTAAGCTAGGAGTCATTGTAGTCCAGCCCTGTAGCATCATCTTATTTTTTTTATTCCTTGACGTTCCCAGTGGAACATACGGCTTCAAGCTAGAGCTTGAAGTCTCGGTGACAGTGGTGTTCAATTTTACGGGACGAAGTTGCTAGCCTCGTGCCCAACCTTCCCTCTTTACCATTCATATTACTGACTTAACGAGGTAAAGCAGTGAGTCGGTGGCCGGGGATCGAACACCGAACCACGTACGGCGTGGTTGGCGAGCATTCTACCGCTGTGCTACCGACCCAGTCATCTTAAATTTGACCGGAGCGAATCGCATGCCAAACATTCGCAGATTGCAACTCAGGCTGTTCAGAAGACTCAGCATTTTGACGGCGTCTTCACCTGGGATGAGGGACTACATCATCTGCATATTCTAAGTCAACGAGATTATTCCCTGGTAACAAGTCAATCCCTGAGTCTCCGGAGTGAGTTACGGTCAAGTCCATTATTTAATCTACGATGAAATTGAATAGATATGGGGACAGAGGACAGGTCATCCCTGACGGACACCACTAGATGTCAACACTTCAGATAACAACTCACCGCAACCTCACAACTGGCTGACTGCGTGAGCTGAAGTAGAATGAGTGCCCTGATCAGTGCAATGTCTAGTTTTCTCGGTATTCCTTTCAAAGGAAAACATCGCCAGAGTAAATTCCGGTCGACAGAATCGAATGCCGTCGTTGGGTCAACGATTGTTGGATGACGTTAAGTATAATTATGTCATACAATAAGTCCAAGGGTGATGATATGATCATAACATCCTCTTACCGGTCTAAAGCCTGTCTACTACTCTCGTCTTTCTGCCACTCGACCGCCTATAAACGGCTGGTAAACAAGGCGAGATTTAGCAGTGTGTCGTCCCGAAATAGGATCACGACGAAACTGCCCAATGACGTCAAATACCTAAACAATCAATAATCTAAAGCAAATAATCCCTTAATAAATGTGGATAGAGTTAAAAGAAGAAACAACTATCACTAAGATGAATGGGAGGACAGAAAACTGTTCCCACTGTATTTTCATGAACCGACACCTCACCTATTAAACGCACGGGATACACAACTAAACTCATTAGTGCAGACATGTGACAAAACCGTCCGAATTCACGCAAAACTTAATGACTGACCAACGGAGTTAACAGTCAACACGATTCGCTTCGTAACAAGCAGCTCGGCCGATAGCAAGGTTTCCGGAACCCTCTCCCGAGGCCTCCCACACCACGATGAAACAGTCATCCAGTGCCCCATGGTTCTCCATCCTCTCCATCACTGACAACACTCTTTTGACGAGAAACCTATCATCTGAAATTAAATCAGAGAGTCATTCAAATAACTCCACGTGTGAATCTAGGCGACTCCCATTTTATCATATGTAAATCGTTAGTCAACTTTACTGAATTTTCCAGGGTATCAATATCCCACAAATACTCCTCCTCTCGAAGCAGTCTTCTTCTTCTATCAAACAATACCCCAGTAATCTACAATGCACAAATTACTAACCAACCCACTTAATCAGTGTACTTAAGGCATAGTCGAAATGCTCATTCTCAAAAGCCAATCAAAAACTGTCGGAAATCTGTATGGCCGCTATACCACTCACCTACAAAATCTCATCAACATCACACTTCCCATCACCTACATACAATGTTGCTCACTTCACTTATTTCCCTCCAAACAACACTCAGAATCACTCTAATACTCTCAAAAGAAATGTGGAACCACAAAAACAACAACTAGCCATTCACCAATTGTGTAGTTGAAATTCAAGTGAAGTCATACTCCGCCTCCCACGAAACTCCGACTTCATTACAATAACTGGTCACACTCAGCATTCCAATGTTGGTTACATACCACTAGTCAGATACACTGAACTACCTCATTTCACCAATGGGAAATAAACGTCGACAGATATTCATTGAAATGATTGACACTAATTAGTACAGTCGTCAATTGGGACACACATGTATTCATATCCTAAGCCAAATCAAACACAACATTCGACGATTTTCTAAAACATTATTCAGTTATTCAAGGAAATCAGACTACGGGGTTCCTCAAATCCACAAATATTCATAAACTTAAATAAACACCATAACGAAATGCTTTCGGGTTTCAGAAGTATGCTCATCAAATTAAATGTCAGTACTATTAAGACTTCAGAACTATTATTTCACCATAGGAAGGAAGCAATGGAGTCGGAGGAGTATTAGGCTTCAGAATTATTTCCTGTTGACACCCAAATTAACACCTACATTTTAATTCCTACTTCAACATTAGGAACATACACTACAACAACAAATAATCATCATCGTCATCGTATGAACAACTAGCTCTCCACAATCACCACTCTCATCAACTTTGTTACGCGAAAACTCTCTTTGTTCACACGAGAAAAAAAAACCATGCTAATAATACAATAGCAATGGTATGAGTGAGTGTAGACAAAATGTCTGCCTTCCTATTGGCTGTAAGCAGAAGATTTTCTCTACCCCATGCATCGCATCGATTGATCTAGCTGGATGGATTGACCTAGCAGCTAGTAGTGGGCTGCTTAGCGAATTCGACCAATGACTGCGCTGATCTTGTCGACCTTGGTAATTTAACTGTGAAAAAGGTCATAGGAAGAAATGTGGCTCTACTTTCCGAGAGATGGTAGTATTTAAATGGAACGGCGTAGGCTAGCAAGTTTGTCTCGTGTCGGTTCTCATCAAGTCATTCTCTTGAATCATGTCTGGTCGTGGTAAAGGTGGTAAGGGGTTGGGAAAAGGAGGAGCTAAAAGACATCGCAAGGTTCTCCGTGATAACATCCAAGGTATCACGAAGCCAGCTATCCGCCGTCTCGCTCGTCGTGGTGGTGTGAAGCGTATCTCTGGTTTGATCTACGAAGAGACTCGTGGTGTTCTCAAGGTGTTCTTGGAGAATGTGATCCGCGACGCTGTGACGTACACAGAGCATGCGAAGAGGAAGACTGTGACAGCTATGGATGTTGTGTATGCATTGAAACGCCAGGGTCGTACTCTGTACGGTTTTGGTGGTTAATTTTTCCAACGTGTGTGAGTGGTGAATGTTTTGTGACCAGTGAGTGGTCCGCACGAGAACGAATCAAGGTCCTTTTTAGGACCACCACATCTTGATTAAGCAATGTTGTTCAGCTTGTTTCTTTTATTTTCGCAAGGGATTGTGGCGATGGGAGGAGAGTGAGTGGGTTTGCAGTTGTCGTTTATGTGCGCGGTGAACAGTTAGGAGGTCAATAATCGATGGCAGTTGAGGTATCTAATCAGCCCGTGCTGTTTCGTCATGCACTTCGTGTAGCTGTGGTTCTATGTAGCTTAACCTCGATGCCCTAGGCTAATAGGACTGATGATTACTGAAATTGTTTGTGCGTTTCGTCCCTTTGGTGAGTATTCTTATTGATACAGGGTACCAATTGCTAGATGGTAGAATGGTCGGCTACGCGCAGGTTTTTCTGTTCTCGACTTTCGTCATTAGGCCAAAGTACCATTCAGTTTCTCAACTCGGAAATTCTACCGCTTCTAGAGACCGGAACACATCGTTACACCCGTAGTTTTCTGATGTTTCATGTGTGAACAGAATTCCCTCCCCCAGCGATGTCCTGTCTGTTCCTGATCATAGTAACATTATTGGTGTGCTTGAAGGAGAATAATCAGTAGGCCCATTGAGTATGAGTTCCATGGTCATCGCTTTCGTGATAAACTTATTACTTGTGTCACAAACATGGCTCGCGCACACGTCAACGGGTCACAGACTAAGGAAGCAGATACACCTGATCAATGAAACTCTTCCCGTACAGACAGTCATGTAATTAGGTTTGAAGCATTACCTAACCCTATCCTAACAAATTTTTTACCTTTGAATGTTATGAGTTGGATAGACGAGATCCAATTGTTCTACTGACTATTTATCAAGATTTTCACGAGCTAAGTAGGGTCGGGTCTGGTTGAGGTTTTGTACTAACTAGTGTGAGCATATAGTTTTCCGTATAGGCTTCTGGTTCTGCCTTATGAGATACAAGGGGAGAGTTGTGAATGAAGAGGGTGGTGTGAGTTAGATAAAATGGATATAGCTCATTTTTCACATGAGACCAGAATATTAACAAGCTGGTTAAGTGGGACGTTGCTTGCCCTGCTGACAACCTTTAACATCCTACGTAAGAGACCTGGAAAACTAAGAGAGAGCAATAGGAAGGACTCAAGAGTTAACGAATCGTAGGTTTAAGGGTTGGGTTATTCCGGAATGTCTTGACTTGTTGATGTAGAAGGTTAGATGGGAAATGAGACGACCAGGAAAGAACAGCAGATAGAATGTCGCCTAGATATTTAGTTTTTATTTCAGTGCCATTTATGTTGCACGCCTCGTGAGTGCTAACCAACCAGTTTGATTAGGTCAGATTTGTGCCTAAAGGTGAAATTAACTGTTGGAATTTGGAGGGGTTTAAGGTAAGACCGTTTTCCTTGGACTACTGGCTGATTTCTGATAAGAAGCCATTTAGTTTAAAGCAGCCACTCACTTTGACACTTGACAGGGAAAGATACAGTAAGGTCGTCGGCATATTTGACAAAGTTAATGTCATTTGAAGATGGTAAGTCATGTAGAAAGAAAGAAAGAAAGGAAAGAGAAGTGGGGAGAGTACAGCACCTTACCTTGGGGGACACCAGCTTCAGTGAGCACAGCAGAGGAGGATTTACCTTTGTATACGGTGTACTGCATTCTATTTGAGAAGTAGGAATGCAACCAGTTAGTGACCCAGGACTCAGTTTGTGTTATCAAGAGCTTGTTTGGCAAGAGACATCCAGGTACGGAGTCAAAAGCAGAAGTGAAGTCGAGGAATGTGCAGCGGACGTATTTAGCACCTTTATCTAATGATGAGACGATACTGTTGTGTAAGACGACTGCAGCGTCTAAAGTGCTACCCTGTCTATAGGCGAATTATTAGGCGTCTTCGAAACTTTTAAGAGAGGGTTCGAGTTTAAGAAGTACTAGTTTTTCCATAAGCTTTAGAAACGGGGAAGTAATGGCAATGGGTCTGATCTTTACGTTCTTGCTATTACCAGGTTTAGGGTCAGGGACTA
Organism: Trichobilharzia regenti; assembly: GCA_944472135.2. NCBI lineage: Eukaryota > Metazoa > Platyhelminthes > Trematoda > Strigeidida > Schistosomatidae > Trichobilharzia > Trichobilharzia regenti. The sequence continues at coordinate 59,055,861 of OX235262.1, forward strand.
TTTTAACGTCTTTCCATGCAACAGGTACAACGTTTTTGGAGAAAGTAGCATTTAGGATGTTAGTGAGTGGAGAGCATATAGCATCAACACATTATTTTAGAACATAGGCGGGTACACAATCAGGGCCAAGGCTACGTGAGGACTTAAGCGTTTTTTAGACATTTTAGAACATCGAGAGTATTAAAGTCATGAAAGTTATCAGCTACGTGATTAGTTTATTATTTTTTTATTTTTGATTACAGCTTGATTCTACACTGTATTTTTTGGTACAAGTATGAAATTTTCAGCATGGATATCGATAGCCCAAATTCGCAGGCCGACCATAGATATCGGGTGTGCGTCGGCAGGGGATCGAACCTCGGACCATTTGCATGGTCGGCAATAGTCCTAACCACTGTGCCACCGACGCTTGAAGTAGTTGTAGTAGAAGGAGAACGTATAAATGACTGATTAAGAACGTTAACATCATAAGAGGGAAAAACATTACATCGCTTACTGTTAGCAGTAATTTCATTGAAAAGTTTCCACATGCTGATAGGAGATTTGCATGATAAAAGTGTATGGTTATACATAGCATTAGGATTTTCGATATAATAAATAAGGCTAAATGACGGTTGAAACTCGGTGCGTCACCGGAAATTATTAGAAAGATGCAGAGGTGTCAGTAGTGATATGGAGGAGATCGTTAGAAGAGGAAGTGAGAGACTATGGGCAATGGTGAAGCCAGGTGAAGTGGACCATAGAAAATAGGACAAGGTTGTTGAGCCTTATTTCCCACTCGGAACAGAAGGGAATAATTTAGTAATAATAATAATAATTACAATATTCTCGACACCATCGCCAACCTAGTCAATGATATAAATTGTTTCGGGAAACCGAGCTATTCGATGTTCATTGTTCAGTGTAAACGATGTGCTGTGTAATTCTGTTCGTGTGTGTCTCTGTGTATCCCATGCGCGATTTAACAAATCTCATCATATTACAGTAGGATATAATTTAATTTGCATGCTGTTTTTCCATCATCCCTAGTTGTCGACATCCTCATAATATTTGTTTTGTCGACTAT
>OX235262.1:59657026-59839018 GCA_944472135.2 Trichobilharzia regenti
CAAAGAGGACTTGACCGGCACCAGGAAAGATGAACGGTGACTATCCAAACTTTCACCAACTGTCTGAATCCGCCAGAATCTGTTTCTACCGTCAGAAACTGTCAGCCACGTCTCGTAAACCGTTAATGCCCAGCTCTTGCTACGCTCGGGCTCACGCTGTTCCTTGAAGTTTCTCAGAAACGCTTAGTAATAACGGTCGCAAAAACCAAAACACCGATTGGCCACTCGAGAATTCTTTATTGTAACACCAACATATAAAAAATGTTTTCACTAAGGTCTGTGAACAAATATTACAATAATAAATCACAATATTACTTCTGACGGTTTGCTACTGACTTCTTTCTGAACAGCGACCGATGAGACGATGAATGTCGTATTGATGCCTCCGCGAAAATTGGGGAAGTTGGTTTTGAGCAAACAACCATGAACTGATCGTTCAATCTTCAACTACATTGACAGATGCTGAGTCATTTCTAGCCAACCCTTGAAGAATCATATATGAGTAAAGGCTCTGGACTCTGGGAGCATTTCAGTTTAAATGGGGGGTTGTTCGACCTCGACCAGAAAATAAACAGAAGAGTGGGCGCAGCAGTAGAATACCAGCGAGCGAAATTATGTGAACATGATATTATATTAGTAGAAACTGATCCAGAAGCCACTCCAGAAAACGAAGAAACGAATAAAAACTGTCCCGTAAGGCACTCCAAAAAACGAATAAATCTTTCGTAAGGAGCACCAGAAAACGAATAAAAACTGTCAAGGAGCTTATCCCTAAGTTCCTGTTGTTACGAAAACGCTCCACACCGATGAAAACTATGTACTTTCTTCGACTTTAACTCCAAAACACCAGCATTGTAAGAAGGAAGTTACATTGTTTGGCAATTAAAGCGGAGAACATTAAAAGTCTATAAACAAATGTTTTATACGAAATTATGTAGTACTTTTATTCGGTTTTCGAACTTATACACGATAGAACCATTCTCGCCTTCGAGTTGCCCACCAATGACTACCAATTCCAAAATCAAACGTTCAATTTTTTTTTGGTTACAGCTTGATTCACCTTCTTTGACAGCTTGTGGTAACGATTCATCATAATTTTTTCACTGCGTTGACAAGTTCCTATATACTAGAAAAAAGATGAATTGGTTGTATTGGTTCTTGAAAATACTTTCACTAAGTGACGACACTTCTGCTTAGTACCAACTGCTACTCGTTGTCCGTGAAATAATTTTTGCCGCATTCGTAAATAACTATTAAACTGTTATTATATGGAGTGGTCAAAGAGAAGGCATATGAAATGGGCAGAATACCTGTTGGAAGAATAGGGAAGATATTTATTAGTGACCCAACAAAGAATACAGAATCAAGCGTACTGGAAACCATTTCAAGCAACGAACCCCACGAGGCCACCAAAATTACCGAGCAGCTGAAAAAAACAGGGGTTCGCAGGATGTATACATGAATATCGCTAATAGTATAATAGTCAAAGAGTAAACACAGTGGAACTTAATAGAAGTTTATGTCAGTGCACGATTACACCAGTCACCGTTTTCGACACAGTCGGATATTTAGACAAGACAATAAGAAGACGTAATTTGTTTGAATAGTGTAATGTATTTGCCCAACACATTTCGAACAATCTGAACACATACACGGACTTGTCATAGGAATATATGTGAAATTAATAAAGAGGTAAGAGGTGAGAAAATAGACTACTTAGGTCAAGCTAAAAGAACATATTGAGGGTTAAAATAACAATGAACACCACTAAACTAAGTAAAAGAGGTAATAGTACAACTGCCCTGACTTGTGTCAAAACAAAGTTTACGAAGGAAGGATTAGTGTGATGGTGAATTGTTTTTGAACGCATAAAAGTGGTTTAAACTCCTTAATTTCTCGGGCTACCACAAACGTTTGGACGCGCCCCAAACACGTTTTATAGCTAGGTTTAAAAGATGTGTTGACGTCAATTTTATACTCTGTTTCCTCTGTAATATGTTTCGCGATGGAAGAACTAGGTCCCCTGCTCTCAACATAAATATATGCTGAGTATTCTGTTTGCTTCTGGAGCCATTTAGGAATATGTTATGAGGCCTATACTCACACAAAGCTATGAGTTCTCCCTGAGTGGATAAAGCAATTGCTTCTAAACCTTGCGTCCGTAGCTTTAATAAATGTAAGAAAGTCCTGAGAACTGTTGTTATATAAACGCATATAATGCAGCTTCAGGATACTAATAAAATAGCGGGAATTCTATGAAAACAAAAGCAATTAATAATTTGTATTTTCATATAAACATAAATTTACATGAAAATGCATGCCATTTTTACAGGCACGATCAAGTATGGTATAATGTCAAATCTTAGATTGCCTACAAGTTAATAATGTTTCAAAAGTTAAATATTTGATATATATATATATATATAATTACACTTATTGTCTTAACCAGGCTGTGTAGCTATTGAATTGTACAGTTGTCCTCCAGGTTGCGCGAGAAAATCGACTTCGTTTCGTTTTCATCCAGTAGTTGTAGGCATACGATAACCAACCAATATTGAGGTAAGTACAACGTTTACGATGGAATTGGAAGCTGTTTTAGAAAAGTTAAAGTGCTAAGGTGAATCATTAAAGTGTAATAAATTAAGTAGGTGCAATATATCACTAATAAATACATTTATATAGAAAACAGAATGGGAAAGTAATTAATCCTTAGGCCGACAACGTTCATTTGCAATGCATAATAATACCCATATAGTTCGTACTGTCATGATGTCCACTTTTGGCTTTAATACAGTTATTTTCAAGCCAGTTGTTTTTATTTCATGCCTTTTTGTCTATTTGGTGCACAACCGTACCCTCCAGAGAATAGGAAAAGAATAATTCGAATCAAAATGGACAAAATGGAGCACACCTCATATGTCTTTACGAACTTGATCACAACGATGCTTAAATTATTCAAATGCAGAAAATTACTAGAATATGTTGTAGTGTGCATCTAACTCATTTACAGTTTTTGACAGAAAACAGAGAATGTTGCAATTGCTCGTAAAACATATTGCAGTTTCTGTCCATATATGAACATCAATCTTTGCTTGTATCTGTGGATTCCATTGACTTAGCATTCAAAATACTAAAGTGCAGAAACACGGATTCGATTTCAGACGTATTTTCCGGTTTCTGAAACAGAAATGGGTACTGCGCAACAGGTGATTAGAGAATTTGCAGTCGAGTGCATGTTGCCAGCAAGCTGCAAAAAACACTTTCAATAGCCAGTCGTTGAAATGTATGCGAAGCATGCTCGTTATACGAAAAAATCATTGCACGAACAATATATTTAAGCGTCCTGCCGCAGAAACAATGTGTTGATGATTAAAACCAATATAAAACAACAGTTTTCATATAAATTCACCCAACAAGAGCCAAATGAGCACCAAAATTACTTCAGCTGCATTTGCCTGGACAACTAGCACCAACTCGAATCGACTAAACCGCGCAAATGGCAATAAGGTGGAGCACGTGGCGCCATTTCAAGTAGGGGATACGCTACATAATCGCCCGAGAACATTACATCAAATAACCGGCTGTCTATCCGGGAAAGATCAACCCAGTTGATCAAACTAACAAACGGTGGTCAGGGGAACCTTATTGACAGGGAGGAGGAACGAATCGAACAATAGACTGAACGCCTTAAAGTACCCCTGAATGAACCATCACCTGCAACTCACCCAAAAATTCCGCCACCGACAGTGCGTATGGAAGTGTGTGTGTGAATGCCAATCCCCCAACGGAAACGGAAATCCTGAATGCGATCAAGCCACTGTGGCCCAGCTGGGAAGGAAGCAGGATCAGGAGAAATTCCTCCTAAAATATTGTGAGTCGATACAAAGACCATAGCGGATATGCTCACGCTACTATTGAAAAGGGCTTGGAAGGAAGCGAACGTACCTATTTACTATGAAACTACGATAGAAAGGAGACTAACGCCCCTGCAAGAAGATGCGTAGAATAATGTGGAATAATGTCCACTCCAAACAAAATTCTAAGTCGCATCATCCTGGATAGACTGAAAGATGCACTGGATGTAGAACTTTCCTAGGAACAATCTGGATCCAAGAACGGCAAATCATGTACTGACCAAACCACAACTCTACATATCTTCAACGCGCAAAGCATAGAAAGGCTGTCAAACCTCTTTCTACTTCTACTTCATGGACTTCGGAGTAATTTAAAAACATCTTCAACACTATGGCCTGCAGTGCCAAAGTCTAAATCAGCCACATTCAACGGCTAGCTATATGACAGTGACACAATGAAAAACTCAGCGATGTGTTTGAAGTGAATACAGGAGTAAGACAAGGCTACCTGTTATCACCGACGATAATCCTAGTCGTGATAGAGTGACTGTATTACGACTCAGCCTGTGCATCAAGAGTGCGAAGACAGGAATACGCTGCACTGACCGATAATAAGACTCTAGAATATCTGGATTTCGCGGACAGTTTATACTTAATGTCAAATAAACTCGAAGACATGCAGGTGAAAAGCTAGCTGAAGTAGCAGCCAGTGAAGACAGGATCCCGGTGAAGATAGAGAAGACAAAGATGACGAAGGTAGCCAACCAACAATGACAACAGACAGCAGCAGTTACTATCAGCTACAGAAATTTAAGGGGGCCACTTCCTTAGTCTGTCTAGACAACATTGTTTCACCTAAAATCAATACGAACGATATGTAGGGCAAGATAAACCTCAGCTAATCTGAACTCAGTTGGGAAACATTGTGTATTCAGCATAAGGAAGTATTCGGATTTCAGCACGAATTCAAGCCACTTCCATATGCTTCAGAAACTTGGTGTCCGTATCTCAAAAGTGCTCCCACGGGCTTTAATCAACTGCTTCTCTCGCTGGCCCCGTACTGAAAATCAAATAGCCAGCCACAAATTATTAGAAACAAGAGACTATTGGAACAAACTGCTCAACAGGTAAGTAAAATATAATGGATATGAATTGGTGAGACGCGAAGGAGACTGTTGAATAACACAACCGTATTTATGGTCCGAGCTTATTGTTCTCAAAGCCAAGTGCATGGGAATAAACCAGAACAGAAACACTGAGCAAGGCAAGTCAAAAACTAGTTGATGGTCGAAACACAATGATGCCAAACTGCTACATCTACACAAAGAGGATACTTAGATCTGTCTCCACAATCAGTTACAATCTTAGAAATCATGTCAATCCACTTGCTACAGCACACTGTCAGACTCACATGCAGGCCAATTTCCTCTTAAATAAGTTTTCAGTCATTTGGAATGTACATAAACACAGTCCCTGTTTTCATCACATCATTCACCAGCCTCTTCCAGATTGACACTGCTCTCCGACATCTAACATCCATACATTTTTCACCGCACGTAGAGGTACTTGTTCCACTAAATGTATGAGTAACAATATACTTCCTTTATAAATGTTAACAGTACTGGAAGGACATACTAAACAATGTAATAATGTTGGCTCATTCACGAAGTATAAAACCCAGTAAAACAAAACCAGTCGGTGTGTCAATAAAATTCATGGTTTCTTTATAAATTGAATGTGTATGTATACATACGGATAAATCTATACATCACCCCTTGAGGTCTACTCGTGCTCCTATGGGGTCTATTGTCTTGTGTCTCCTTTTTTCACCATTTTAGCATGTATTATGTTTCACCGACTTCCACTGAAGCTATTGCAACACAAATCTCAAAAATTAATATCACAAAATGAGGGAGGGTGGCGCATGCTGATCAGCAGGTGTCGCAGTAGCTTTAAATATGAATCGCTGTAATGTAAAGGACATCAGCATGCATTTTTGCGACTAGAGATTTTAAAATGTGTTAAAGTCCATTCTCAAAAACATTAATGATTGCCTGCATCTGAATAACACATAGTGCCTCAGCCTCCACCATCTACGATTTTGCTCAGTCTCTCCAAGATGCGTGATCCCACGGGCGACGTACAGATTCGTGAGACGTCTTATAAACCATGTTAAACTTAGTCATACCTATGAACGTCACTCCCGGCCAAAAACTTACTTGTATATTTCATAATAGTTCCTGACCTTAACGCCGATATAATCCAGAAGTTAATATGTTTCCTGGCCTTTATTAAGTTAATACCCACTCCTTTCATTCAAATTCTTAGCTTCTTTAGTGTGTGGTCCTGCAGAAGTAAAAACATGGTATTTGATTAAAACTACATTCTCATCAGAGCTAGTGTGGTTTCGACGGGGAAATCGATATTGCTGGCAATGTACATTTCAAACGCATGTTATTATTCTACTGATTGAATAGCTCCTTCCCGTAAGTATTCTGTAAATGTATTTTTAATCATGTGCTACCCTTATTTGTTTTTAATCAATTTAATCGTCCCTCAGAACTGCCACTTCTCTGAAGCGGCTTTCAGTGACTCAGACTTGGTAATGCTTGATTGACGAGCGACTTTATTGCATATCCCCGCTATGACGCTTGTTGCTATGTTGCTATTGGTTTCAAGTGGCCTTGGTTTTGGGGGAAGACTTAACTGATGTAATATTGAGATTTCATAGGCATAACTCAGGCTCATAGATGAAAGAAAGTTATAATCCTGGAATAAAGACAAGTTTTTCATAAGGTAAAGAGGACATTATTTTTCAGTTTATTTGTATATATACTATCTTGCATTGAGTTGCACTGAGTTCTTAGTGGAGCTGTATGTAACTGCATTTACATAAAGTAAAACATTACGAATGCTCCTATTTTTGGAATAGAAAACATGATTCTTTTCGTTAAGTCTAGTAATGAAGAATGGAATATCTTACACGTCAGTGTCGTTTAATTGAAGTTTTAATCCTTGTAGGCTCTTCAAGGAATAAATTCGGGACGGAGAACTCCTATGGAAACCGAAAGTACTTTTAGTTCACTAAATCTTACCGACTTCCTGTATAAATTTGATATCTATCAAGTGTTTATGTAAAGTCTGCTTGAGTATTCAGTAAAGTAAAAGTTGTAGTGCATAATTCCTAGACGTGTTGTAGTCATTGGTATTGCCAGGATACCACTTACTCGTTTAATGAAGCCGAAATATCCAATTCTCGCTTTATTGAGGAAACGCTATATTGCCTGCAAGAGTAGTGCGTCAGTTTATGAGTTTCATAAAGCCTACAGAATATTTTCTATTCAGTAATTACTGTTTGCGAATTATCCAAGGACACACATTTCCGAGTGGGATGTAACACAAGGCTGAATTCTTAAACTGTCATCCTTATATCAGTTCAATTCCATCACACATATATTAGTAGGACAGTCTGTAATTGACTTTAGAGACTTATCAGGGAATAGTCTCATGAACTTACAGTTCGCTGATGATATTGTCCACCTAGACTATGAGAGGTAAACCTGATGCTGGAAAATATGAAAAGAATACCGGTGTGTGATTATAGGTGTCTGCGTTCTATCTCGTAAGTAAAGCAGTATAATATGGCGAGTGCTGTTGAGGTTACGCATAAATGTTTAGGTGGGGGGATAAGTTAGTCTTCAGGGTAGGGAAGCTGAATAGTTTGAGATGGCTAGAACACGCGCTGCCATACCAAGCCATCGCCTTCCTCCAGGGACGATGCTAGCCAGCACATGTTCAGGTTTAAAATGTGTTTGGGTCCGTCAAATGAAGAACTGGTATTGGCTCATAAAATCGTTGACAGTCAACTGGAAGAACTACTAGAGGTGTGACTGCAAATCTTTGTTAATGGCACAGATGCATTCACTCTGTGTAATCTCACGTATCTATTCAACTCATGTTATGGTAAATTGGCAGAGTCGCCAATGAAGTGCCTTCTTCTTGACTAGTCCCATCGAACAATAATGGCAAGAAACCATTGCAAATGTTGATGAACACTCAGGCTACTGAAGACAGAGAGTTTATTTTATTGACTCAGCCCACACAGGATGACAAACTTTTCCTTTCACAACTGCACTGTGCCGGCTGACAGTACAATGATATCATGAAGTCGTTAAGTCGAACGTAACACGTCAGCGTGCCAAATGCCATGGATACTTGGCCGTAAGCCTTTAGCTAAGCAAGTTGACTTAAACTGTGAGAGCCAGCATCCAGTGTTCATCGATGAATGCTGTGGTTAATAATTCTTGGGAATTACCTACTGGTACAGTTCCATATGTGCGTTGGTGGCACAGCGATAGAATAACCCCTGACCACGCATATGGTTCGGGGTTCAACACCTGGTCGACGCACTTCTTTGCCTCACTAAGTCACTTATAAGACTGGTAAAAAAGGAGGGTTAGGCATGAGGCCAGCAATCCCATCCCATAAAAATGAGCACTACTGCCGTAACGATAGAAGACAAGAGCCAGGCAACAGATCGTTTATTAAGGAAATCAACACATATTTACATATTTCTATGTACATTATTATTTTTAGCAGAAAAACTCAACTGACTGGTTGTTTCTCACTGAAAGTTAATCTGTGATCTCTTTGTGGCTGTTTCTTGAATGTCAGATCAACTATATGCTAACTGTATCCGCCTACGCAAAGCGAGCGGTGGTTGGTTGTTGAATCACTCTGTTCTTATTTTTTCCTCACTACCATTTTGAGGACGTAAATTAATGTCTACCAATTTGGCTAGCAGACAGCTCCCACCACACTGCTACCAAAACGTGAAGCCCTATGTTTCACTGGGAACAAAAATTTAAAAATTTTCCTTGTACTGTCAAGCATCAGACCTAGCAAACGGCTATTAGCTGTCGTTACAAGTAAGCGGATAGCAGCCAGCATTGTTAGCGACAACCGTCGTGATTACTGAAACAGCATCAGGAATTATGCACATGAACATGTTTGGGTGTGAAAAGCTATTGTTTTCAGTTCATTTGTTAGTTACCACTATCGTTGATGGCTCAGTTGGTTAATTAATATGTATAAATCTGGAAGAACAATGACTTTCACGTTCAGTTTTATGGCATACTACAATCTACAAGCCAGTTTAGTGAAGAGACCACGATCAGAGTTGATATTAGCAAGGTTTTCGGAAAAATATCAAACTTGGAGGATTTCGAACCTAGGTTGAACTTGAAAAAGCTTTGAAGTCTTTCGAGAAGGGGAGCATATCAACAATGTGTCTATTATCAGTTAGCGAACACCCAATGTGTTTTAAGAGAATGTGAGTTGAACGAGGCTGAGCCACATGTGAAGTGTGATTCTGTCGTGCTTGTGTGCATTTTTGGGAACAAGGAGAAGCTGGGAGGCAATCAAAAACCCATAAAGGGTAAGTATCACAAATGATTGTTAATGCCTAATATTACTGAATCCAAATACATGAAATAAAACTGTCTGTAGTAAAGCTATGTTATTAGCCACTCAGTATGCTGCAAAACGATTTCAAAGGTGGATAGTATATAGTGGTCTGGTGAGTGTACGAATTATCCTAAATGAAGGCAAGACTTTAACTTGCAAGAATAATGATTCGGATTGTAGTCTGCAGTTGGTCGTGAGAGGTTGATTATTATTTGGGTTGAAAACATTGGCTGGGTATAAAAGGCTTGTTTCAGTTCAAATAATCAAATTCTTACTTTTGTCCATGGCTATAAATACGGCTGTCCACGATTTTTACGAAAACTTTAAATAAATTTTCCTTGAACTAGTGGTCTTCTTTTTCTTGGCGAAACAGTTGTTGGCACGATTAGACGTATGTTCTGTGACTGAGTACCGTAGTCACTATTCTTCGGATTAATATCGTTTTTCTAGCTGTTATAACGTATGGACATAGCTTTTTCTTCATGATACACTACAACATCTGGAAATTATAAGCACCCTCTCTTCATGAAATTTATTTTTGCTTTTTGAGTGACGGCAAATAGTGAGTCATTTGAGGTGATAGGATAGATACCTCTGGACACTGTCGTGGAGATTGGGATATATTTACTTTTTTCGACTAGGAGACGTTCTCCGAATGTCCTTCTTGACTTTGCATTTCAAAAATAACGTTTAGCTGCTCACTAAGGTAGTGGCTATAGGAGATTGCCTTCAGCGGAAACTATTTTTAGTGAATACATTGATTCTATTCCCACTAAGTAGAATTCCCATGTAAATAAAAGTATTTGTAGTCCACAGCTGATTTTCATATCAACGCCGTATACATAAACAGACCTCATATGTTTTCCAGTATTTGAGGATTATACGCAAGTTTCAAGATAATGCCTGAAACATCCATGCTTTCGAGACGTCATTCTCTCATGAAGATTACTTGCAGATCAACTTCACACTAAATACGTTTACATTAAGGGAAGTATTGCAAAAGTGTAACTTAGAAGTTAAACCACAATCTCAGTGATGTCTAGTGAACAGGGCTTTGTGAATCCCATATTAATTACATTCTCATGTATAAGAAATTATAGCCGTCAAATAAAAACTGAACATGCCTCGACTTTAAACTGCTATGTACAGTGTTAAAAGCCTAGAGAAATACTTAAAATACTGTAAGGCACACAAAATCGTTGCGTTGATGAGGATAACAATGCCATACAATTCAACCTAGACATCCAATCGTGATACTGCATATATACTGCTTCCTGTAAATGGAAATTTCAGGAGAAATTCATCTCCACTATTGATGATCAAAAACATTGCAGCACTAAGTATACAGTGTTAATGGGAGTTGTATAACAGACAATAGACTGATAGTGGTAGAGCTGAATATATCCAGTTGTCATAATCAACACAGTCTATGTGTATAATAATGCTATGCACGGAATTAAAGCACTAAGTGAAACAGAGAGAGAAATTAAATGAGTGATCGCCTTCTCCACTGCACTGCCCTTGCAACAATCCACCTACACTTCTTAGCCTAGCAACCAGCTAAGCAGACAGTGGCACAACATTAAAAAAAGGTATATTTTATACATTGAATCCACATAACCCATATACAGTGCACTGGTCAGTGCAAATATATTTTAAATGCGCTTATAGATACGCTTTTAAATCACGATAATTCCCCCAGAAGCTTCTGTTGGCATTTATAGGTGATTTCCATGAACTGATAGCATTGTTTTGTCAAACAGCTATGTTCTTTACACGGATATAGGCTGCGTTGGTATCCAGAGACTTGAAGTCTTCATTGAATCGCAGTATGCCGAAAGGTTTGGGTGTGAGGCAAGCAACCCCACCTTGTAGACAAAGCTGCAACAGAAAATTAAGCTCGATGAGTCTCCTTAGGATAAAAGAAAGTCTTGGGGACATGGGACTCCGCACCATGCGTGAGATTGGTAAAGCTACACAGACTGCAAATAAGATGAAAAGATATGGTATTCAAGCACTAAAAAAATGCGAAATCAGATGGAATGGGAGTGGATACACAGAATTGTCGATGGGAGACTCAGTGATCTTCTCTGGTCACCCAGAAGACAACCGCACTTTCGATCAGAACAGACTGAATTCAGGAGAAGTAAGTCATGTATCGATCAAATCGCAACACTAAGAATCATCATTAAACAGAGCCTGAAATGGCATTCATCTCTCTATCTCAACTCCACTGACTATGATGAGGCCTTTGACAGTGCCGATTGAGATGTGATTTGGAAACTCATTCGCTACCAGTGGATGCCGCCAACAGTTATACATCTCATCCAACAGTTGTACGAGATTGCTGCGCGCCAAGTAATTCGCAACGGGAAAATCACGGAAACATTTGAAGTGAAAACAGGAGCAAGAAAAGGCTGCTCCAGCGATTCTCCTGATTGAGATAAACCTGAAGGCAACAGTTATGAGAGTTCACTAACATTACAAATATGAGAATAATAATCCCAGTCAATGAAACGTTAAATAACAATATATTACCAAAAATGCAGTAACGAGTTATATCAATAAAAAGGATTACTTGGATATAAAGTTTAAGTCCTTTGCTACAAATTTTTTATACACTTCACGAGAATGTTAACTGTTGGGATTGTATCTGCTGTAGATGCTGTGTGCCGGTTGTAGAATTGTCTTCGGTTGAGGATAGTAGACTTTTACAATAAATCCAAAGTACACAACACGGTATGAGTAGAGCAAGTAAGCAGAAATGGCCAGGAAGAAGGCGAAGACTCCAACAGTATAGTGTATTTCCAATTCTTGCACGGAAGTTACCTGTATTTTAACAAGAATCGTTTTAAACAAAAATCATGTACAATGTCTCTAATTTTTACAACTAACGAAAAGTGTACAATCATATTTTTACATACTCCACAAACTGGATAATGGAACATAGCAGGCGACGCGAAGAGACAGGGATAAAAAAGACCCATACGAAGAAGTTGGAGGATCTTGATTTTGCCGATGATATGTGCAAGTGGAAAACAACAAATTGGCAGAAGGAACATCAAAGATAGGACTTAGAGTGAACATAGAGAAAACAGAGGTGGTGGAGATTCCTGGCCAACAGCAACATAGAAAACAACGGACAACAATCAGCGTAAATGTTAGAAATCTGAAAGAAGCAAACTTCTTTACCTAACTACCTACCTGAGAAGCATCGTCTCAACTACAGGCGGACGGAACTGACGAGGATATCAAAGCAGCGAGAATCGGGAAAGCAAGGCAAGCTTTCATTACTATCAACTCTCTGTGGAGGTTAGCAGCAATCAGCATGAAAAATAAGATGCTGTCTTTGCTCAGCACTCGAGACTAGATGGCCAGAAGAGATCAGCAATAGGAATCTCTGGGAGCAACGGGGAGATGATTATGCAAAAATATGCAGGAAGAAATGGAGGTGGATTGGTCATACTCTCAGAAAACCAACCATCAAATGACATTACACCACAGGCCATCGCCGAGGTGGAACCCAACCGAATGATAAGCGGAGAGTTGGTCATCAGTGTGAGGGTGACATATGTGAAGAGAAGATGAAAGCATGTTCCCGTTATCATACCGAAGGAAGAGAGGTGACTTAATTTTAGCATACCGTATACTTAAGGGTGATTTAGGAACTGACCTTTCTAAACTTTTCTCCCCTTCTGGGATCCATTTACGGGGTCACCTCAAAAAGCTGCTCAAACCGAGGACGATTAAAATACGTGCAGAATTTAGATTCTCTCACAGAGTGGCCAACGACTGGAACTCCTTACCTGATTCAGTAGTATCAGCCCCATCGGTTAACACTTTCAAAGAAAAGTTGGATCTCTGCAGAGATATATTTTGCAAGGATTAACACATGCCAGTAGAGCCTCCTATCCTTATCATCTGAATCTGAATCTGAATATGGACAGACGTGGCGCCGGGTGAAAAGGTTGGCAGAGAACCGAACGCAGTGGAGACGTGTGGCTGAAACCCTATGTTCCTCTAGGAATTAAAGGAAACAATAATAACTATTATAATGCCGAAAGGTGCGGCTTCTACGTAAACGTGACTATTTGTGTACATTACATTACCTTCCTACTATCTTATCTTGCTCATTTTGTCAATATTTTATACAGTCCGCCTGAAACACCAAGCATTGCAACCAATATGCTAACAGCGTGCCTCAGTCGGACCACGTGACGGGGACCATTCAGGAAATGAGAATTCCCATCAATCCATCAACCAACATGACGGATAAGTTCAGTCTCTGCGGGGGCTTCCTCTCACACTTACTTGATGAATAACGCGGGGAATTAAAGCTTGACGCCACCCACTCGATTTGTGGTAATGGTAGCTGAAATGAATGGATACGGTGAGAAGACTGTCAGCTTTGCGGGTCGCACACTCAAGCTGGACAAAGCTTCTGATGCAAATGATATTGTTTCGACATTATCTTCGAACTTGGACGCTGTGTGCTTAAATCTCAGCGGTAATACACTTGGAATTGAGGCTGCCAAACCTATTGGTGTCGCTCTGGAAAAAAATCGCATCATCAAGCGTTGTTTATTCAACGACCTGTTTACGGGTATGTGTATTTATTACTGCATCATTTGTCTTTGTAGTTAAAATATTGCCTGTAGCAGATCTGTTTCACCTATCGATGGTTGTAACTAGTCATTTCTGGAGAAGCGTATCTATTAAGGCCTTAAGGAACCTCTTTATTCCCAGGGTTTAATTGACGCTTTGAAATAATATAAAGTGCAGAAAGCATTATTTATTATTCTGCATAGTGTTGGCATGTAATGGAACTAATTCTGTTCTTTATCCGTCTCATTTTCAATGTTTTTATGCAACTTCACCACCTCCATACACTTACTGGGTACAAAATGCTTTTGTGTCATAGTTTATTCCTTGAATTTCTTCACCACTTATTCAGATTATAGATATGTCGATTAGTTAGCGGCCGATGACTATTATCTACCTCTTCTTATGTACTGACAGGTTAGTGTCACATTCTTTACTCTTCAAAAGGTTGATGAACTAAAACCAAGCAAACATTTTCAAAACTTAGACTTAAAGAAAACTAGAACTATTTCACTGCGAAGTGCCTAACTCTGTTTCGGCCAGGTGAGAGCATACAGAGTTGTCATCTGAAGTGGTAGCAACTAGCGGTGTTCGTCAGGGATGTCCCCTATCCCCGTTTCTGTTTGATTTCATCATGGATACCTCAATAACCCTAACTGACTTCAGAGACGTGATATCTGGTCTGCTACCGACCAAAATACGTGTGCACTGTTCAGCAGTTGACTCTGTCCTCCTCTATGGCTAACTGTGAGTTAGACATGACAACGGAAAGTGGAAGATATGTAAAGCCTGGCTAGGTGTTTTTGATCAAAGGTGCCCGCGTTCTACCTCCCATGTTAGGTGGTTGTGTAATAAGGTGAACAATATTGGCGTTAGGCGTCGTTCGTCGGTAAGAAGGGGGAATCAGTCAACAGGTTGTAAAGTTACACCTATAGAGATGGTTAGGATATGTTTTACGCATGCCTAGCCGCCGTCTTCCTCGACGAGCAATGTTAGCTGACTGACATAAGTTGAGGTTGAAAAGGAGCTAGTGGTGGTCAAACCAAAACATGGCTTTATTGTTCAATGAAATCCGCAACAGTTAGTTTAGGTCAGCCAGTCACGTAAGGAGGTGTAGACTGATAGGCTGGATGGGGTCTTCGGGGTGGCAAAAACCAATGAAGGCTGGAGACAATCGGTGATATGGCTCGCAGTCGTCCTCAATATCACAGATGCGTTTACTCCTTGTAATTTATAATATCCAATAAAATCCGATTCCATATTACTATTCTTTTTGCCTTACACTTTTGTTTATTACCCCTCTTTTGAATCATTTCAAGTCTAAATAGTTTCGTTTAGAAAATGTTTCATTACAGTGTATAACACGACTATGTTGTTACTTTCCTTCTTCAAACAGACTGTATACTATATTTTCACCGACGGATTACAGCCAGGATGTAGTTAGGTTTTACTATCAAATGAGTATTTTAAACCAACAGAATGTGTTATACTGCACTAACCAGGGACTTGAATGCACTAATTAGGAATATTAGCTTAGAAAGATGGGCATTAAGGCGTTGGGTGGGAAGTCAGCAGTCACACCAACTTTCCTCTGGTGTAAAGTCCTGACAACAATTATTGCGTTTGCTCTGTCTGTGGCCTTCAAGTTTTGATTTAAATCGATCACTGCATAATCAGATTCCCAAAGCTTGAATGTGTATTGAATGCCTGTTCTGTCTGAAGTTCTTGTCTGCATTCTGAAACTTACCGTGTGTAGTGTTTCCCGTGTTTTGGTGGTCATTGAAAATGTTCTAAACAGGCAATCTTAAGCAAACTAGTTGTATTGATATAAGAATGGAACTTATTCACCTTGATAGGGTATATTTTTTTTAATACTGTGGTTTTTTTTGATGTCAGTTAATTAAACCTAGTTTTGCAACTAAGTAGCTAGCCGAGCTAGGCCTAAAATCAGCTGTTAGTGAAAATGTACCTCATTGGCTCAAGTAATCAACCTGGATTTGAATCCCGCCTCATCTACTTCAAAGTATGGAAGTGGGTAGTCTCATTAACCGTCACACAAGTTTTGCTCATACCATGGTACGTGGAATATTTATTTTGGGCAAATGAACTTTTACTGATTAAGGTTAGCTATTGGTACTCGCGAAATTATAGACGAACTATAGCAACATTATTAAAATATTTTGGCGATTCCAAGTAAGACCTCTTTTGGTCTAGAAGGAAGTCCAAGTAGCGACAACTGCTTTCGTCCAAGTTCCTTTCTCTTTCTTGACTTGCATCGATGCTTCCGATAGTATAACAAGTTCGCCATTTTGCACAGGACTAGCATAAAATTACTCAACGGTTATAAAAGAATAGTCCAGCCTGGCGAACATAACATACAAATGAGGTAGAAGTGGGGTTTTATCTGACAGCATCACTTGTTCTCTTCGGTGTGTGAAACAGATGATAAGCCCCTCAGAAAGTCTCAGCATTGCCTGGAACACTGGATAGAACACCTTGAAAAGAGTTTAGTATACTGGAGCACTAGCGCTGACTACGTTGTTGTTAGAACTCACTTGTCCTTACTTACTTTACTTCGGCTATCTCCTACGGGAGGATGAGCCGGCTTCATAAACCATGAAGTTTCATGGGAATTTGGTACGAGTGATGTCCCCAGCATCGCTCGGCCTTTTGTTTGAGAGTACAGCTCTAGCCTTTACACAACCAAGTGTGACCTACAAGACAGTAGGAGTGGAGTAGGGAGTCCACTATCCATTGGCAGCCGGTGACCGGAGTCCGGTTCATACGCCTTTTAGAATGGGGCCAGACATCCAGGGCATCCGATAAGCCCTTTGTCCATACGTCTACCGGTGAGCTCCGGTGAGCTTCATACGCCAGTTGTTGGAGGTTTGGAATCAGGGTTTAGCCATCTCCCCTAGACTGTCATCCAATGGACAGTCAACCCGGTGAAGAGCACCGGGCATCCGCTTTCGCCCTCTCACTTTGGTGAGAAACACCTCCGCCACGTGAAGGCAGTGAGTAGGACTTCCTCAGGATAAGCAATACTATACTATAAGCAATACTTATTGCACTGGGGGCTGATGGTACTAAGTTGCACAGGCTGAATTTGGTCTGGCGGGGCTCAGACCCAGAACTTACTGATTGAAAGCCGAGTGCTTAAGCCAATGTGCCATATTCCCATAGCGTTAAGTACTCTAAAACGTAGAATTGTACTGTCGGCTGAAACCAGTCTACTCAACAAAACAGGCATCTGAAGGGAAAGTCAAGGATTAAGTTACTCAACGTGAACAACTTGCTCTCGGCGAGTTTCCGCGTTGCATGCGAGACTCTTGCCAGAGAGCTCACTGGGTTGTTTAAATTGTAGAAGATCAAGTCTTCTATCCCTGAGGAGTAAGGTCATAATTGTATCTGTCATTGAAAAAGCCCACTTAAAATATGTCATAATTATTAGGGTACTGATTTGTTACAGATCACATCATAAATACTAGCTGTTTTCGACTAAGAGTAGACTGGGTTTTCATGCAGGTCGTAGATACACTAGCCGTGTGTTTACTGCCTACTGATTTCTACACTTATTGCAGGTTAACAATTCTTGCAATTCTCGATGTTAAAGCTGTATTCGATTCGTAAGATACGGTTGCTCGTCAGAATTATTTATTGGCGGAAGCTTATCAGGATATTGAGAGTATCGTACAGAAAATACCTCAGGTATGGCGTAGACAAAGAATTGTCTCTTATGGTTGCTCTAGTCAATAGTGGTGTTAATAAGGGTTTCATTAAACCTCTAGGTTGTCTTTCTGACCTTATCAACATGAATTTTTTTCGCATGCCAGGTTATGAATTCTAAATCTTCTAATTAAACAACTCCTTTTTTTTAACCATGCTGATTGTAGGTCGTTTGAAGTCAGAGATAGCACCAGCACTGAAACATTTGAGTGCCGGTCTCATAGCTTCAGGCTGTCAAATAACTGAATTAGATCTCAGCGATAATGCTTTCGGACCCAATGGGGTTGTTGGTGTCACTGATTTACTCGCAAGCAATACTTGTTGTACTCTGAAGGTTAGTGCATTTTACGAATGTTAAACAAATCCTAATAATTTTGCAGGTATTAAAAATGAACAACCAAGGTCTCGGACATGAAGGATGTCGACATCTTACCGAAGCCTTAGAAAAAGGAAGGAATTTGTATGGGAAACAAGGACTGTTGCTTAAAACTTTTTCTGGCGGAAGAAATCGTCTTGAGAATGTTGGAGCTAAAATGCTTTCTAAAGTGTTCTGTGACATGGGCACCTTAGAAGAGGTATTCTCTAAATAAAATTTGTTATTAAAATCTTTTAGCTTTCCCTTTATCAAAATGGCATTGGAATACACGGAATCGAAGGAGTATTTTCCCTAGTGAACATAATCAAGTCAAACTTGAACTTGCGAGTTCTAAATCTTTCTGACAATTCGCTTACTCCGCGTGGTGGTGAGGCAGTTGCACGCGCTTTATCATCATTAGTCAACCTAGAGGTGAGTTGTTTTTTCTCTCCATAGTATTGATTTTATAGTTTTTATTTGCTGAAGTAACCATTAGTTATTTTTTCTCAACATAATTATAATTGATATGTCTTGTATTGAATGATCGCATGATCGGTCTAAATAGTATTGCTACTCAGTTCTCAGTGCAGTCATTTGTGTCAATCTAGAATTTCACTTAGATAGATGCAGTATGCTGCACTTCAGCCTAATAAGTTTCTTTGTCGAGCACTGCCCACTGTGAGGATGTTTTCTTAGACTTCACGTGACCACATAGCCCTGCATGCCCCTCGGAATTTCTCATATTAATTTTCCAAAATTATACATCATTGCAAGTTTCCTCCAACATAACATTCAAAAGTGGATGTAGTCTAAATAGGCAAAGGTTGGTTGTTCAATATCTGCCTTACTGATACAGTGGGAAGTACTCCAAAAGTTAAAGCAACAACCTTGTGACTACTACACCGCTTCAGTAACTCTTGTATATATATATATATATATATATATATATAGGTTTTCCAAAGGTTGTCTAACCAATGTCAGCTCATGATGAAATCCTGTACAGTGTGTACACGGATAAGCTAAAAACGTCTCTTCATATGTGGAGATGTATGTGTATTCTTAATAGTAATGCGTTTTAAGATATAAAATGAGTCGATCTGTCGTATGGTATAGTTTTTAAGATTTTTTGTTGATGTAGAGATTTGATTTGTTTCAAGTTTGATCACAGACTGATGTTAGTTAGACGACAACTATTGAAAACCAAGGGATACTGGACAGCTAGTTCATCTACTTTTGGAACTCATTGGCAGTACACACCCATTACCGGACCTTGGACCTAAGACCTTTCAGTTACAGAGCAAACTCGTAGACTATTCAGCCGCTGGGATGCGACTCAATGGCCAGTCCATGGATTTTAACTTCTATCAATTCGTGATTTTGGCGTGACTGGCACTAGCGAATGTCATCGGCGAATATTTGTCCTCGCTTCTGACCGGGTGAACCCCACTAGTCATGACTTTCCACAAGAACTCCATGCAACTTTGTCTTGCAGCAAGTCACCAGCAAGCACCAAAAATTGATAGAAGTTAGAATTCATGGACGATTGAGTCGGGTCTTAGCAACTGAATGATCTGTGAGCTTGCCTTGTAAGTGGAAGGTCCTGAGTCCGAAACGTGGTTGGTGCGTACTGCCGATGAATTCCAAACTAGGACGAAACAGCTATCCAGTATTGCTTGGTTTTCAGTGGTTCTCTCACTGATGTCCATCCCTTTATCGTGTAGTGTTTAATAGTTGAAATTTTCGATTGAACAACTATTTTATTCTCGAGGTGGATTTCTTTACGAATCAACCTCTAAAAAGCAAGGACTGGTCGTCAAAGTGTTGATTTTTCTGCTGTGTGCCCACAACCTCATAAGAGATCATATCTAGAATAGTCAGACTGCGACATCAACGCGTTACCGTCGGATGATTAGATTAGGTTAGGATGACTTGATTTTGGTATCTATATCATACTTATTGGAAATGTGATTTATTGGCTCATGCCTCTCGCAATGGGTCTTTAGTTTGAATCCCGCTCCACCTGCTTGAACTTGGAAAGTTCGTTAGTATCATCCACCCTGGCATACAATAAGTGCACGTAGTTCATAGCCTTGCTTTGGGTAACTGATTTTTAACTAAACTAAATTAAACTGGGATTACTGTCATCTAGTGTCATGGTTGATGAGCCTTGTTGGTCGTAACTTCTCACCAAAAGCTTTGGAAAATCTATTTTGAAGTTAATCCTTAATGCACAGTGAGTAGATATTCAAACGGGGGCTGATGCAGGAATTTAATTGATTCCATGAATTGATATCAATTACAAAATAAGCCAATTATCTGCTACTATGAACTTTTCATTAAAAGCGTTATGTTGTGTAGGCTAGACAGTGTAGCAGTGAAGTTTCTAGTATATCTTACACAACTGCCTTAACAGACAGACAGCATAAACTTCAAGCCTTATTGGAGTATAAGGATTTCTCTACAAGTGGATTTTCGGTAGCTTGCTGTGGTCATTGTGGAGATGTAGCTGATTAACACATGCACTAAACTTCCAACTAGCGGGACCCGAATTCGAATCCTGCTCCTTCCTATTTCAGCCTGGGCAACTAAATAGAGTATCACCAATGGTCCTCACAATGAAAGTGTTGTTCGTAGCTTGTTATCGGGTAACTGAGTTCTAATTGTCTAATTACTCTGTTAACTTGGTATATTTGTAGCTGCCTTTGCGATTGTACTCGCTTACTGACCTGATCGTTCATCTCATGACTGTTTCCTGATCAATTTGATAAATAACCGACCGACCAGTGTATGTTTGTATGTCTGTCTGTCTGTCTTCGACATAGAACTTTGCACTGATTGCAGCAGTTCCAGTCCCCACAATTCACTCAGCACACAAAGCAAGAGAAGAAGAAGAAAGTAGAAGAAATGCATAATGGAGACAGTAAACAGAGGTGTGAGACAAAGGAAGAGTAATAAAGAAGAACAAAACAATTTCATTGGAAATCATAAGTCACAAGGAGTGGATGCATCTGCGCGGGCCACTGAGAACGATTTTGAGCCATATCACCGATTGTCTCTAGCCATTGGTTTTTACCGTCCCTAGGACCCCAACCAGTCAGGAAGTCTGTACCTTCCTATGTAGCTGGCTTAAACTAACTGTTGTGGATTTCATTGACTGGTGCCAAGTTTTAGTTTGACCGCCGCTAGCACTTTTCCAGCCTGACCCTATGTCAGCTAACATTTCCCGTCGAGGAAGGCGATGACTAGGCATACGTAACACATGTCCTAACCATCTCAGTCGATGTAACATTACAGCCTCATCGATTGATTTCCTCACCTTACATAGCACTCGACGCCTAACCTCAATATTGCTCACCCTATTATTACGCTTCGCACGGGAGATAGAACTCAGGCACCTATGATCAAAGACAGTTAATCTTTTCATGTCTTCCACTCTCAGTGGCCAGGTTTCACAGCCAACGATAAAGAAGGATGGTATAGACTGCTGAGCAGTACACACGCCCTTTGGTCGATATCCGGATATCACGTCTACCCCAGAGACGGCGTAAACTGGCATGTGCGAAACCAGCCCTCTGTATCCGTGCTGAGATTTCGTCGAGATCAACCCGTTGGGACTGGCTGATGGTACTTCTCAAATAAGTGAAGTGGTCAACGTGCTCTACCACTTCACTGCCTATTTCTAAACTAAGAGGCAGTGTTGTCCAGTCCTGCAGCAAACATCATCCTACATTTGGTAGGAGCGAATCGCATGGTATGTTTGTATTAATCTTTGAGAACCTGAGTTCTTTTCTGCGAAGCATTGTTTTCGCTTTTATTCCCAAGATTTGTTGAGTTTTTCATCCCTATTCATCTGCACAGTCTTCATCTGTATATATGCTAATACAGCCTCAAAGATATGTCCTGAAATTTAGCCAGTGGTTGCTGCGTATAATTGACAGAGATGAAAAGAATTCACTTTAACCAGTGTGTAGTGCTATGTAATGATTATCACGACTCCTTTATGTTTATCATTGTGTAAGTGCTGTAACTTCTTACTCAACTTATTTTTATTGGGACTGTGTGAAAAAAAGACGAAGGTGTTTTTAAACAGCAGTGAAGTTTGGTTTTGAAAATTTTCTTTATAAATCATGTGAAACAACACAATATTTTACTTATACATATTTCATTTACACAGGAGTTGTATTTAAGTGATTGTATTCTTCGATCAGCTGGTGCAAAATCACTTGCTTCAGTATTTGAAGATCCTGATACAACTCCTAATCTAAGAGTCTTGAATTTAGCTGGTAATGAAATCAAAGCTTCAGCAGGAATCAACTTGGTCTTATCTTTGGGGAATAAATCACGCTTAGAATCTCTGGATTTAAATGCTAATGAATTCGGTCGATCTGGTGTACGATCAATTATTCAAACACTGGATTCAGTTGGTCTTTTACACACTTTACCTGTACCGAATGATAACGACGAGTCGAGAGAAGCAGAAGATGGTGAAGTTGGTGGTGGTGGTGGTGATGAGGCATATCTGTGGGCATTTGATGAAGATCAAGGCTCTGATGGCGAGGATGAAGATGATGGCGGTGATGAAGACAACGAAGCGAATGGTGAATATGATGATGAAGAATACGGAGATTCTACACAAAGTCAGTACGATGATGGGGATGAAGAAGAAGAAGAGGAAGATTATGAACGTGAAAATTATGGGGATGTTACTCAAAATCAAAAAGAGAGTAAGTTCTTTTATGGAGATTATTGCTAGCTGGCTAGACTGTTCTCAATATTATCGACTAATAATAAAAGTGAAATATGCGCATCGTTGTAGAGGATACCTGTACGTTAATATGTTTTTCTTTCCTTCACGTTCCCAGTGAAACATCGGGCTTCAAGCTAGAGGCTTGAAGTTTCTGTAGCAGTGGTAATTATTTTTACAGGATGGGATTGCTAGCCTCATGCCCAACCTTTCCTCTTTACCAGCATTATTTCTGGCTTAGCGAGGTAAAGGAGTGCTTCTGTGGACGGGGATCGAACCCCGGACCATGTGGATGGTCGGTGAGCTTCCTAACCGCTATGCCACCGACGCACACGTTAATATGTAGTGTAGTTGTATTAGTTGAAACCATACATTATTATTAATTTTGAGTTCCTGGATGAATGACAACTGACAGACTGAGTTTTAGCATGGAACTTTGCATGGAAGTGCAGCAGTTTTATTTACCATACTCCATTTACCCCACAAAGATAGCAAAAAAGGTAAAAAGAAATTCAAAAGGACTAAAATGATGAGAAATGTGTGAAAGAACAATAACACTGTACGTCGGTGGCACAGTGGTTAGGACTCTCGCCGACCATGCACATGGTCCGGGGTTCGATCCCCTGCCGACCCACACCTGATGTCTACGGTCGGCCTGCGAAATTTGGGCTACCGATATCCATGCTGAAAATTCCATACCTGTGCCAAAAATACTGTGTGGAGTCAAGGTATAATCAAAATCAAAAACATGGGGGTTCTGTGAGATTGTAAAGTATAAATTCATTTGTCTTACCAATGGTCTCCAGTTATTGGTTCTTGGCATCTTGAGGACCACAAGTAGGTGGTCTGCACCTTACTGTGTCTGGTTCAAGAATCAACTGTCAATGACACGATGTCTAACGCAAGGTTTTCATTTGATCACCCCTAACTCTTTTCCAACTTGATACTATCGTAGCGAATATTCCTCATCGGGTAGTGATTGAAGGTCCCCACTGGTTAGAAATCTATGACATTGTATTTGATGACCCAGATTCTCATTTCACCTCCATCATCACCTACACTGAAACTGATGATTTTTTGTGAATCGATTATTAATTCTGTATTGTCTCCACAATCATCCTTTAGTGTTGTATAGCACTGAGCATTCCATGCTATGCAAGATGCCTTTAGTTGAAATAATTTAGACATGATGAAATTTTTCTTCTCATATGTTTTTTTGTGCCTGTAGTTTTTTCTCACCTTCCTTCTACATTGATAAAATAAAATAAACTCTAGAAGATTGGATTTAAATTAACAAACCTACAAAGCAATAGATACTAGATTCTGCCATTTCAGGAAGTTTGATTCTTGCTGTTATGGTAAGACTTCTACCTATTCTGTAGATGATGCTGAGGTTGGTTTTCAAGTTCTCCCCGGTGTCCAGAGTCACTTAGGTGCTCCAGAATAGAACTGTAGGGGATCTCTTTTCTCCTCTGAAAAAACTATGGAGGTAAATCTTCGATGTGCGTTGGTGGCATAGCGGTTAGAACGCTCGTCGACCATGCACATGGTCCGGGGTTCGATCCCCGGCCACATAAGCACTCCTTTACCTCGCTAAGCCAGAAATAATGCTGGTAAAGAGGAAAGGTTGGGCATGAGGCTAGCAATCCCATCCTGTAAAAATAATTACCACTGCTACAGAAACTTCAAGCCACTAGCTTGAAGCCCCATGTTCCACTGGGAACGTGAAGGAAGAAAAAAATCTTCGATAGTTCGTTTGGATAGTAAACACTGGATATGTCTGACATAACTTGATCAAAAGGAGCAGATGAATTGCTAGGTACACAGTGATAAGGTCAGAAGTGGTAGCTGCTTTTCATTCAATGAGTATCAGTCAATTCACCTGCTCCGTATAACTAGGCATATCGATCGTACCCAGCAGCGTTTACTATCCAAACCTATCATCGAATAATTAACCTTATGGTTTTGCCATGGGGATAGAAAAAAGATCCCCTCGCTACCGGACTAATGTGTTGTCTGTACTACATAATTGTTATCTAAAACTTACAATTTCAATGAAATATGTTTGTAAACATTCCTTCTGTTGTTATACAGCAGACGATATAGTCCTTCTAGGCGAAGACGCTGACAAAATGCAGAGTCTTCTAAACACCTTGAACAGCAATCTACGAATGTTTGGCATGCGATTCGCTCCCGCCAAATGCAAGATGATGTTACAGGACTGGACTACATCGACGCCTAGTTTAAAAATAGGAAGTGAAGTGGTAGAGCACGTTGACCGCTTCACTTATTTGGGAAGTACCATCAGCCCCAACGGGCTGATCTCTGACGAAATCTCAGCACGAATACAAGGGGCTCGTTTCGCATTTGTTAGTTTACGCCGACTCTGGCGTAGACGAGATGTTCGACTATCGACCAAAGGGCGGGTGTACTGCTCATCAGTCCGCTCCGTCCTCCTTTATGGTTGTGAGACCTGGCCACTGAGAGTGGAAGACATGAAAAGACTAGCTGCCTTTGATCATAGGTGCCTGCGTTCTATTTCCCGTGTAAAGTGGCATAATAAGGTGAGCAACATGGAGGTTAGGCGTCGAGTTCTAGGTAAACAGAGGAAATCAATCGACGAAGTCGTGAAGCTACATCGACTGAGATGGTTAGGACATGTGTTACGTATGCCAAGCCATCGCCTCCCTCGACGAGCTATGTTAGCGGATATAGGATCAGGCTGGAAAAAAGCTAGCGGCGGTCAAACAAAAACTTGGCATCAGTCAATGAAATCCACAACAGTTGGTCTAAGCCACGTAGAAAGGTGTAGACTTCCAGGCTGGGGTCCTCGGGACGGTAAAAATCTATGGTTGGAAACAATTGGTGACATGGCTCAAAATCGTTCTCAGTGGCGCAGATGCATCCACTCCCTGTGACTTATGATCTTCAATGAAATTGTTTTGTATTTCTTTATTACTCCTTTGTCTCACACCTCTGCTCACTGTTTCGATTATGCTTTTCTTGTACTTTCTTCTCTTGCTTCGCGTGCTACACGGAATGTGGCGACTTGAACTTCCGCACATTTGTGCAAAGTTCTATGTCGAAAACAGACAGACAGACAGATACAGCCGATTGTACAGCTTGAGGTTGATATTGCTAATGAACACCTCTTCTTTCATAAGTGTGACAACGCATTGCTAAATGCATTATTGATTTCATTACTACTTATCAATAAAGAAATAAGATTTATAATCCAGTAACATACATTATTACTTCATTTTTTTTCACTAGACACAAATCGATATTGACAGATGCTTGCTTTGGTTATTTTAGCTTTGTTATCACACAATTCCCATGTTGCTTTTTGTTTGTTTGTTTTCCTTTCGCTGTATTTGTCAGTTGAAAGTGAACATCCAACCATGTAACTGCTCCATAAAATTGTGGAACATTATTATTATTATTATTACTGAAGTGGATTAACCTAAATCATATCCTATAGTCTTATAGTCTTTTGGTGTTGGTTGACTGAATTCTATCAAACCCCACTAGTGGTTTATTGAACATTCTTGAATATTCTGTCTTTTTTTTCGATAACTTCTTTTAACGAGTTGATCACGGATTGATATCAGTTAGAGAACCATTGAAAACCAGCCACAGGGAATACTGGACAGCTGTTTCATCCTAGTTCGAACCCAGGACCCTCCAGTTACAAGGCGAGCTCGTATACTATTCAGCCGCTGGGACCCGATTCATTGGCCAGTGCATGGATTCTAACTTCTACCAATTCGTGTGGGGTGAATGTCCTACCTACGACATTGGTTGGGGTCGCGCTAAATCACTAATTGGTAGAAGTTAGAATTCATGGACTGGTCATTGAATCGGGTCCCATTGGCTGAATGGTATACGAGCCAGCTTGCCTTGTAACCGGAAGGTCCTGGGTTCGAACCCCACTGTGGTGGGTGCGTACTGCCAATGATTCCCAAACCAGGATGTAACAGATGTCCAGTACTCCCTGTGGCTGGTTTTCAATGGTTCTCTAACTGATATCAATCCGTGATCAACTCGTAAAAACAAAACTAACCCTTACAAACCAAACTATAGAAGATAACTTCTTTATCAGGTTGTACAGTTACGTTAGAGAGTGATTGTAAGTAACATCAATGATGTTTCTTAACACTGAATAATTCAAATCAACATTCGAAGAAGTATATGACTTGTAGATTATTAGTAGATTATATTTCATACATTCAAATTGGTGATTGCGGTGGGCACACATACATAGGGAGGAATTATCGATCTCTGCAAATAAGGGTTGGCTTTAGAGCATATTTCTAAATGTCTACAGAAGCAAATGGAATCTTCAGAACCCATTAATGGTGAGAACAAGAGACCCAGCTCCTCCATTGCGAAATATAATATATAGAGGAAACAGAACATAAAATTGATGTTAACACATCTTTTAAAGCGTATCCTAAAGTTTGGGGAAGTCCTAGCTGGCAATTAGAAAGTTTAAACCAACTTAATGCGTTCAAAGCAACGATTCGTCATCACACTAAACCTTCCTTCGTAAATTTTGTTTTGATTTGATACCATAGCAAATGTACTATTACCTCTGTTATATGGTGTAGTGGTCTTCATTGTTATTTAGACCTTGAATATGTCCTTTTAACTTGACCTAAATTTATTTTCTCACCTCTTAACTCTATTAATTTCATATATATTCCTATGACATGTCCGTGTGTGTGTGTGTGTGTGTGTGTGTGTGTGACCAGATTCTTCGAAATGTGTTGGGCAAATACATTAGAATTTATTAGCAAGCTGTACAATCGTATATATATGGTTTTATAAAGGAATTATATCCGGTGAGGGAATTAGGTCAAAGGTGTAAATACATGAAATAATAATAGTATGAAATAAATTTAAAATATTTGTGATTAGGTTCATAGTTTAAGTCAAGTGGAACAATAATTAATGTCATATATAAGATAATACATCAGGTGTATAGATTTTGGGGAGAGGCATATAATTGTAAGATTAATAGACGGGTGTCGTAGTTATGAATCGCCAAGATTATAATGATAAAATCTCAGCGATCCTTTCTGACCAAACGAAATTCGCCAAACCCGACGGTGAAAAGAACAAGACACATTTAATTGAAAATCAACTGACTGATGTCTTAAAGAATATGAGGAATAAGTCAGCAATATCGTCAGAAATATACGAACGCATCAGACCAGTAGGCTCCATTATACCACGTTTGTATGGACTACCAAAAATACATAAGACAGGATTACCCCTCCGTCCAATCCTCGATATGGCGGGCTCTCCTTATCACGGAATCGCCCAATGGCTAGCCGAAATATTGGAACCAGTCAGAAGGCAAGTATCTAAGTTTTCCATTGATGATACGTTTAAATTTATTGATAGTATTAAAGATTTTAATGTCTCAGAAAAAGTCCTGTTCTCATTAGATGTCACGTCGCTATTTACCAATGTTCCTCTCATGGAAACTGTTAGCTATTTATGTGAGTATATTGATACACATGGTTTGGAAATAGGTTTACCGACAATCCACCTCAAAGAACTTTTATTGAGATGCACGTTGAATGTTCAGTTCACCTTCAACAATGAGATCTATAGACAGAGAGATGGCATTGCCATGGGATCACCACTGGGTCCTTTGTTAGCTGATTGTTTTATGGCAAAGCTGGAAAATTCTCAACTTAGTCAAACCATCGGGCATTTTGACATTTATAAAAGATACGTAGACGACACTTTCGTCATCTGCGATAAGAACGTAGTTCTTGATGATGTCTTGTTCGCCTTCAACAACTGCCATCCTTCTTTACAATTCACCATAGAAAAGGAATCGGAACTAAGTATTCCGTTTCTTGATGTGTGCCTTAGCAGACGGAATGACGGATCTCTCAAGAGATCGATCCACCGGAAACGTACATGGAACGGACAACTAACTAATTTTTACAGTTGGGTGCCTATTTCCAGGAAAAGGAATTTAATCCATTCACTCTGCTTTAGGATAAGGAAAATTTGTAGTTCTGATTGCGTCGACTCAGAACTTGACTTCCTGAAAGCCACACTCGCAGAAAACGGTTACCCTAACCGATTTATTGACAGAAACATGAAAGAGAAGCAGTCTAAACTGGTCACTGACTCAGTTCCAAAGAAAACCCTATTCGTGAACTTGGAATTCAAAGGAGATCAAGCTTCTGATATGCTCAAAAATCGTCTTTCTAAATCAGTTAGTAAAACGTTCCCTGCAGCTAGATTACATATGACGTTCACGAGCCGCAAACTGTTCTCTACCTCTGTAAAAGATAAGCTCCCCCGTCTGACCGCCTCCATGTGCATCTACCAGTTCACCTGCTCTTGTGGAGCAAGGTACATTGGCCGTAGTCAGAGAATGCTCTCCACACGGATACGAGAACATATTCCAGCTTGGTTTTACAAAGGAGAAAGGAAATGTGTGCGAAGCTCTATCTTAGAACACCTCATCGACTCCTGTCACTCGGTCAACCCTGACCATGATTTCAAGGTCATATACAGAATTCATGCCAACTTCCCGCGTTTTCTTCGTTACAGACTTCTAAAGACAGCTGAGGCCTTGGCAATTCATGACTTTAAGCCAGACCTTTGTGTACAAAAGAAGTATGTACAATCCCTACTGCTGCCTTGGCCGTAGAGGGATAGACATTTATTTATTTTATTATTCTATGTACTTTTCCCTTATTACTTCGATTATTATTATTATTATTATTATTATTATCATTATTATTATTATTACGACTCTCATTCTGAATCTTTTCCACTTGATCTACTTGACATTTTAAACCAAAAATTATTCATGTGTATACTTTTTATCTTTATTTTTACAATATTAAATTCTATGTTATCAAATTTCACACCATGTTACGTAACATTTTACATTCGTCTATTAATCTTACAATTATATGCCTCTCCCCAAAATCTATACACCTGATGTATTATCTTATATATGACATTAATTATTGTTCCACTTGACTTAAACTATGAACCTAATCACAAATATTTTAAATACATTAGAAGACGATTCAGACAAATTACGTATTCTTATCGCTTTATCTAAATATAAATAAAGCATTA
This sequence comes from Trichobilharzia regenti, assembly GCA_944472135.2. NCBI lineage: Eukaryota > Metazoa > Platyhelminthes > Trematoda > Strigeidida > Schistosomatidae > Trichobilharzia > Trichobilharzia regenti. The sequence goes on from OX235262.1 coordinate 59,686,896, forward strand.
AGAAGACAAATATAGCGAGATGATATCAACTTCGCAGTTTCTTTACGATTGCTTTACAATTAGCATGGTAATAATAAATAACTCATAGAAAGAATCCATCGATACATACGTACATACAAGACGGAACCTCATACCTGTCATACCTGAGAGGTATGACGCGTAACGCAGGGTTCAGGGATGCATAGATTCCACAACAGAGGCCGAGGTAGCAATATGAAGTTTATAATCAGACTGAATAAAATTCAGTGTGATTTTTTTCTTTTGATTTTTGATTACAGCTTGATTCCACACAGTACTTTTTGGTAGAAGTATGGAATTTTCAGCATGTAATGTCAGTAGTCCAAATTTTTCTGGCCGACCATTGATATCAGGTGTGCGTCGGCAGGGGATCGAACCTCGGACCATGTGCATGGTCGGCGAGAGTCCTAGCCACTGTGCCACCGACCCTTAGTAGTTATGAGCATTCATCTCACTGTATGCATTCATTGTTAATTATTATGATTGCTTACTTTCGAAATTTGATGTTTACTTGAATGTTACATTTTTATGCACATATTATCTCACATACACGCATGTTTTGAACTATAGTCGTGTACTAGCAATCTACACGCATATTACTTCATTGGAATGTTGGTTTGAATTACTCGGTGTTGTGCTCATTAAGAAACATCCTTGTTAGTTATAATTACTCTCTAAACTATTATCGAAAAATGTAACTGTAGAACCTCATAAAGAAGTTATTAAAAAGAGAGAGAGAGAGAGTAGTCTTTGTTCACTCATCAGTCTTTTGATTCCTATCACTCAAGTTCACGAGGTAGGTAGTAGTCCATCATGGTATACTTCTTGCCGATACCTTCTGGTCACCTAACACTAATATTATCATCACATTTATCGATCAGTGACTCAAAACAGATTTCTCGTGTATCTGGTCATTATTATTATTATTCTGCTGGGTTCCAACTGGAATCTGGAGCTTCAACAGCACATTTTCACTGTGTCTTTTAAGACACATGGATTGACTGGCTTGTCGAAGACTTTTACCACCCCCACGTCATTCCGTCTCTCCGGTTCCAGTGAAGAATAAGTTTCATTGTAATAAAGGTTTTGTTGTATTTTCCTGTGAATCAATGAAAAACAAAACGATATTGTCGTTTTTACTGACGTTTCGCTATTTAATGCTGCTGCTAATAGCTTTATCAAAGCATTATTAAACCAGAATCTACAAAGTACACTCAGCTTATATATAACAACTTAATCATCGTTCCTTAGCATGAAGACATTTTCGCTTTGTCGAATCGGCCACTTGGTAAAGATAACAAAACCAGGTGTACATTGTTAGCTTTGATGTGTGTAAAAATGGTAAAAGCAGCGTGTGTTTACATAATGAAATTGCTTATCACATGCGTGTTGATTTTGTCACTTCATGGGGGAGGGGGAGGTGTTGTAACCAGTCCAAATTCTGTTTCATTCCATCACTCCTGTTCAGACAATTTGGATTCCATTTCATATGAAGTGCTTCTCGTGGTGTGAGACATTCTTTGTGGTTTCTGAAATTTTTCTGGATGATGATTTCACCATTGTCAAAATCAATTTTGTGGCCTGATTCTATAGCGTGTAGACGAGCTATGGCTGATGACTTCAAGCTTCTCTAGTTCAACTGGATTTCTCGGTGGTCGGATAGATGCTCTACAGTGTTCATTTCTTCTAATTTTGATTTCACGAGATGTTTGTTCGATGTATATGGTATCACATTCCAAGCATTTTATTTTATAGACACAAATAGATAGAGAATCTTTAGGGATTTGGTTTTTTATATGGACAAGGGTGTTTCGTAGTGTGTCTGATGTTTTGAAGAAAACTGATGTCAATCTTATTGAGTGCTTTTCTGATATCGTCTGACGTCTCCGTTCTATATGGAATGGCTACTGCTGAAGTCCATGTTTTCGGAATACGTTTTCGACCATACTTAATGTCAGTGTTGATTTTGTTGATGAAGTTCTTTGGGTAGTTGTTTCGCTTGATATTTCTTCTTCTTTTTCTTTCTCATCCGTTATCAGAGAATGTGCTCGTCTAAGAAGACTTGAAACAAATCATACCTTTGCGTTGATAGGATGTGATGATCCGAATTCTAAATATTTTGTGGAGCGGGTTTTATTCCTGAATGTAGATATACTGAAATGTCCGTTTTCCCTCCTCTTAACTAGGAAGTCTAGAAATAGTAGTCCACTGACGTGTGATTCTGCTTCCGAAGTAAACTGTATTCTGGGAGATAAACAGTTTATTTTCTCCAAAAATGAACTGTATAGATCTTATTTTAGCACAACATATAGGAGTGAGTATGCTTGGAAAGATGTGGTCTTCGAATCTATTCATGGAAAGGTTCGCGACTATTGGGGAGACTGGTGAACCCATAGCAACATCATTTGTCTGTCTATATAAACTCCCTTTAAATGTAAAATAATTACTTTCTAGACAGAATTTCAAGCTCTTAATTATTTCACTGGTGTCCAGTAGACATCTTTGTGATGGCGTTGTATCTGATTCCAGTCTACTGGAAATGATATCAAGACTTTCGGTAATAGGGATACTAGCATATAATGAGTTAACATCGTAGCTTAGCATGATGTCTTATTTATCGATTTCTCGCTGTTCTATTTGAGATTTGAAATCATATGAATCTTTTACGATATTTTGAGTGTCCTTTTGTACTGTTTATAGTATCCCTCATGAAGTGACGAAATCAACACGTATGTGATAAGCAATTTCATTATGTAAACACACATTGCTTTTGTTTAATTTTACACACTTATCAAATCCAACAATGCACACCTGGTTTTGTTATCTTAACTAGTCGACCAATTTGACAAGGGAAAAATGCTTCCATGCTGAGGAACGATGATTAAGTTGTTATATATAAGCTGAGTGAATTTTGTAGATTCTGGTTTAATAATACTTTGACAAAGCTATTAGCAGCAGCATTAAATAGCGAAACGTCAGTGAAGACGACAATATCGTTTTGTTTTTCATTGATTCACAGGGAAATACAACAAAACCTTTATTATAATGAATATCATATACCCAATGCCAAAATATTTTGCAAACTGTTTAAAGTGAACTTGGTTTGAACATATATAGAAGAATAAGTTTGTTTGGAAAAAAATTTCTTTTCATGCGCTTTGAAGTTTTTGTAGCGGTTAGATTGATTTCCCGGAGTAGGGTCGCTAGTCCCACTCCCTAACCTTCCCTCTTTTCCCAGGTGTTTAGGATCGGCTAGAAAAAACTAGTAAACTAGGCGTGGTTGCTTGGCTATTAGCGTCACCCCTATTATATATGACGACTAGTAGAGTAATACACTACCCAGTTCCAATGGTCGTGAAGTAAACAAGAGATGTCTACGAACCATGGGACGCAGTGTCTGAAAACCGACTGATGCTTAAGCCATTGATCCAAAATCTCCAAGTGAAACAAAGAAATTCTCTCAGTAAATATCTTCACTTTTTAACTAAATATTTTATTCGTTAAGTTAGATAATTTAATGCCTTGAGAAATTTTACATAGTAGTATAGCATGACAAATTTTTGTTAATAAACATGCATGATTGTGTGATATATTCCTTTTTATCTTTTTGAGCCAAATAAGAAGAAGAAAAAGAAGAAAGGTGATTAAATTAAAGATAATTCCAAGTGTTTCAAGATGTCATATGATATGATAGTTGTCACACACACACACAGTGCGTGTGTGTGTGCTCACAAATTTCATCCAAGACACTTATTAACATACAATTTATTTTCGGCAATGGATCAGAATTATTTTGAAGAGAAATAATGGAAATCAGACAGGTAGTACTAGGCGGCGGGCTTTTTCTTCCTCCCATTTCAGCAGTGCGTAAACAAGACACAGTGATGAAATGTGCTACTCCTCGGCATATAGAGTTTGGAGGGGTAGGGGAACACGTTACCATTACAGCGTCGAGTTACGGTGTAATACTGACTGACTGACTGATTGTATGAGTTTCAGTGTATACATTTGCATAGAAGTGCAGCAGTTCAAATGTTGCCACACTCCATATTGTAGAGGTAGAGAAAAGGCAGAAAAGTGATTCAAACGAACTATGGTAGGTAAAAATGTACGGGAAAAAGAGAATAATGATGGATATGGGAGTGATGAACACATCTCAGCCACTCAGAGATGGATTTAAAGTCATATCACCAATAGCCTCCAGTCATTATTTGTCCTGTGTATGTATCTTGAGGATTCCAACCAGGATTGTGTGATACTATCGTCATTCAATGTTATTGTTTTTACTGTTATTATTATTGTTATTTATCCACATCCCTTGACTTGGTTGATGCTATGGACTTAATGATATTCTATTCGATATTGATCCGTAATTAAAATAATCTGAGAGTTACAGGATTTCATCATGAGCTGACATTGATTAGAAAATCATCGAAAAATCTGCAGGGAGTACTGACAGTCATATGTTTCGTCCTAGTGTGGGATTCTTCAGCTCATGATGAAATCCTGTAACCAGTCAATCAAATCCCTATAAACTAATACTTGGATATCAATGAGATGCTCACTGGCGACTAGCTCTATTCAGGTAGGTAGTTACCTGTGGTTCTAGTGGCAAGTTGTGGCCAGCAAGTCGGGTGTGAGGGCAAATACTCGCCGAAGGCATTAGTTAATGATCACGTTATGTCATGAATTGGCAGAAGTTAGAATTCATGGGCCATTGGATCGGGTTTCAGTGGCTTAATAGTCTACGAGATCGCCAGCCTTGTGACCAGAAGGTCCTGGGTTCAAACACGAGTTAGGTGTGTATTGATGAAGAGTCCCGATGAGCTGGGACGAAACGGGTGTCCAGTACTCCGGTGCTGGTTTCCAATAGCTCTCTAACCGATGATGAAATTTTGTAGCCAATCAATCAAATCCCTACAAACCAATACTTGAATCTGAGAGTTGTTTTATTTTCTATCGAAAACCATGCAAACAAGTTACTGAGGTCGAGTTGTATTCATTTCTTTAACTTCCCTTTTTCAGATTCAGGTATAAATTTCAGCTTTCGTGAAGCATTCTCCAAACTTGAGACAGGTGGTTGTTTAACACCTCAAAATGTTAATACTCAATCGACAAAGACTGGACCATTTGGTAAACCAGCGTTAGGTTTGTTTTCTGGGCTTTCTCCGCAGAATACTGATACAACAGATGCTGGCCTGTGCCGGGCGAAGTTGTGGCCATCATCAGGTCCAGTAAGCTTGTTCAGTGGTTTTGGTAATGCTGGTACAAATGGAAAGAATTTATTCTCCCCACCAATTTTGTCGGTCAGTAAAACTCCTGATCCAATCCCACCGAAAAAATTAGACGAAGATAAATTTAGGCAGCATTTAATTGAAGCACTTTCTGATCCTAAAAATGAGATTGCTAGGAATCGTCTAATTGGTGAGTCATTTGTATATTCAAGTATATTATTATTATTATCATTGTTAATAGTAATCTGTATTAGTTGTACTTCGATAGCTGTCATGGAGTGGAAATATAGTATATCCCCCAAAATACACCAATTTAAATGAGTAGCTATTAGGATACGAGGAAAACTGAAATATCTTTAGATAGGTGGGAAAACATAGCGATTGAAACGTTCACCTTCACCCCAAAAGTATGGTGCAGGGAGGTATGTAGATAACACATTCACTGTACTTAGAACACACATTAACTCAAAGGTGGAGGCAATTCAATTCACTTGTGAATCGGAAAGTCAGGGCACGGGGAGGGCTTCCAATGTTAGATTGTAGCATAAAAAGAAGAGAAGATGGGAAGTTAAACACTAGTGTTTACAGGAAAATCACATTCAAACCGATGTTTGAATTTCCGATCATCACACCTTATATGTGTCAGAAAAAATAGGATTGTTGAAATGTTTAAATAACAGAGCACAAAAACTAAGTAGTAGCAAGAAAAATCTAAGACAGGAAGTGATACATATAAGAGAAGCTTTGAAACTTTATAGTTATCCTGATAAATTAGTCAGGAAATATGTAGGGAATTGTAAAAATAAAATAAATAATGATAGTAGCGATAGTGATAGTAATAACAATGATAATAATCATAGAGATGATATTAATAATAATAGTGACGACACCAGCAATAAGGAATCTAACTCATCAGCGGTAATTCCATACAAGGAAGGAACCTCGGAGACCTTACGCAGAATTCTTAACAAGGTAAGAATAAAAGTGACTGGCATTCAGACTACTCACAAACTCAATTAGAAACAAGCTTTGTCGGTTAAAGGATCCTGTGGAGCCTTTAAAACAAAACAATTTAGCTTATCTAATACCCTGCTGGAATGATTGTCAGGTCGAATACATCGGTCAAAGTAGTAGAACAGGTGCAGTCAGTCAGACTAGCCGAACATAAAACCTAGCAAAATCTAGATTAGTTGACCCAAATAAGATAAGAAATCTAGAGAATAGTTCAGCTATAGCACTCACCACATGCAATTACACACAACAATACGCTAAGATGGATGGGATAAAATGACAGTTTTAAAATCGAATGTCACAGGGTGGGTGGAGGGAGAGATTGATAACAGAAGCTTTGTTTGTCGAATCAACTGCAAATACGTGTGATAGGAATGATTCAACACCTGTCCAGGTGGACATCTGGAAAATTCTCTTACTCCAACGACAAATAGGAGAGGACAAAGAAAACTATAAAGCGCAAGTTTCGAAGTCGTGTGATTATAATTGATGATATGATTGTGAACAATAAATTTTGTTCGAAGCGTCATCCAGTAAATAATAATACTGTTTCGCTGTGTGATACATCTAATAAACCAACTAATATGGAATTACTTAATACCACAGTGCCCAAGTTTTACACATATACATTAACGAAACATCTTTGATGTAATAGGCCGCATATATATATATATATATATATATATATATATATTAACATACGTTCATAGAAATGCAATTTTGTACGTTTAACTTAGGAGCCTCTGCTAGGTATAGGTAGAGACGTGTTTCACACAAAAGTGAAATGGTGAATGTGAACGTCAGGCCGCCTTACAACCGGACCGGAGGACATGCTTATCTACCTAAGGGAGTTGGAAATCTCTGATTCCGAATCTATATATAGTGGACATGTGTTCCGTAATACAGAAGAATCGAATGGAGTATTAAACTGTTTTGAATACAGAAAACTATGGGAGCTCAGCTCCACTGTCTTGTGGATTAGACTTCAAGTCAAAGGCTGTGTGTGCGATCACCCATTACGGCAACCGTCCTCTGTCTTCGGTCTAGGCATCTGGGCAGTATTCCAGCCCCCACACAATCATCTATCCGATTTTGTGTGGCACATCTCTTGGCGCTGCCCATAATGTACTAATTTGTGTTTTAATAATGACAATACCAATGGATATGAAGTGTTGGTTTGCATGCATTTGATTGGTTACATGTCTGATCACTAGTTGTTGACATCAGTTAGAAAACCAGGGAGTACTCGACAACTGTTTCATTCTAGTTTATGACTCATCATTAGTAGTATTCACCCACTGGGGTTCAAATTCCAGGACCTACTAGTGGTCTCGTGAACGGAATGTCCTGGATTCGTACTACTGAAGAGTGCTGAGCTAGGATGAAACAGCTGTGTAATACTCCCTATTTGTTTTCACTGGTTCTCTAACTGATATCAGTACCGTGGCTAACCTTAAAAAAAAAATATATATATACGTTTCATTTATTATTTTTCTTTGCTTAAAAAAAACTAGATTTTCTGGGTTCAGAAGAATGCTTCAAACAACCACCAATCCATCCGGTAATTATGTTATGCTCACAAACAGTATCATCAGAAAGTGTTGTTCGCCTAAGCTTAGAACTATCACGTAGTCTACCGTGTCGGATATATCCAGTCACAGGGCCTATTATGCAATTAGCTATAGGCTTATTAGCCTCTGTATTTACAGATATGTATAAGCGGACATCAGCAGATACTAGTCGAACAAGTTATGCCACGAATTGTCTTCTTGTGCATTTAGGCGCTATTAAAGCAGAAAAAGACAGTGATGATTGGATTAACTGTTCACCGAGTGCTTTAAAAACATCTGCACAGTATTATTTTAAGCTGACAAAAACTCTGATCGATTATTTTGGACCTCAATTAATTCCAAGTGTTTGTAATAGTTTAACCTTGTTGTTATCAGAGCAACGTAAACGTGAAATACAACCACCTGATCGTACTCATGCTACAACTGCTACCACTTCGACTAGTTTGGCCGCTAGTAGTATTATTGCTGAGGCACCAGATTGTGCTAATATCCGTAATGATATTATCACGTCTTTAGAGAAGCAGTTGTCTTCTATGAATCTAAGACGTTAGTGTAGTAGAAGTGGCACTCGTAATGGAATTAGTATTTCTTCAAGATTTCTTGATACTCTATGCATTTTGTTTTGTGGTTAAGTATTTAGACCGGTTGGAGTTAATTCCCCACCCCCCACACACACCCCAACTTATTTAAATGTGTACAAAATAAAAAAAATATTATGTTATTCCCTAGTGTATTTGTCTACGTTTATTGTTCAAAAGTGTGTGTGTATACTTGACCACAGAATTACAGTATAATGTAAAAGAGACTAGAAACACAGATTAATGAAATAGATATAAAAAAACAAGAGTAAGAAAGAAATAATATTGTAAAACTAACTGAACACTATTCATCACCACTCTCAACATCATCATCATCATCATGAATTATTGTCTCTCACATACGTGATGTGAAATTTGTTTCTTTTTTTAACTACATCAGTAATTCTGTAAATAAACAAATCAATTAATTGATTAATTAATTATCCTTTCTTGCTGTCTTTTGATCTTGTGTACTATTGATTTTTGTTGTTATATCATTAGTATTCATTGTATTGCAATTGTTTTTCTTTCTACTATTATCTCTCTCTCAAGTGACCTGAGAAAAAAACAAGTCGATGTGTGTGTGCTTATCAGACTACTTAAATGTATGCATTTCAGTAGCTTGTTAAACAGATTGTGAAGAGAAAAAAAAGATTATCACTTATTGAAACTGATTATTACTTGTGTAGTTGATCGAAATTGGCAATCGTTGTAGCTGCATGACCTCATCGACGCCTCCGTCGACAAGTAGTGTTAGCTGACACAGATAAGATTAGATTGGAAAAGATTTAGGGGGGGTGATCGAATTAAGACCTGACATCAATCCACGACGGTTTTAACAGTTGATTTGACCCAGCTATGTAGGAAGGTGATGTAGACTGCCTTAATGGCATCCTCTGGATGCTAAGATCCAATGGCTGGAGACTTATAATGCTATAGTTCAAAATCGTTGTCAATGGATGAGATACATTCACTTCTTGTAATCTCTCAGATTCATTAAGTCCTCATGCTGGTGTTCTTTCTTCCTCCCAAACATTTTTCTAGTTAGTATAGTTTTTTTTTGGTATTTCTTTATCCCCGTTTTCTACCTTTGTGTGTTTTATGTAGTGTGACAAATTTAAGTGCTGCTTTCTTGTGTGCGAAGTTCTTTGTGTTGAAATCTAGTCAAATAGTCAGTATTTGTGTGTTAAGAGAAGCAGATATGCAAAAAAAGAAAGATAGAAGATGTTAGTAATGAATATGTATGACCTAGCAGTCAAATATAGGATGCGCATTTCGTCCTATTTTAGACTCATCACTGGATGTGTTTTCATCCCCCCGGTGAGCAGTAGTAGTGTAACAGTAGAAGGCAAGACACGGAAGCAAGCGAAAGTATATTTTTCATTAATCAAACTGCTGTTTATATATTGCATGGAGAATTTCATCATGAGCTGACATTAGTTAGAGAACCACTGGAAAATCTGGGAGTACTGGATAGCCAGCTGTTTCGTTGTAGTTTGGGTCTTTTCAGAGTACGCACCCACTGGGGTTCGAAGCCAGGGCCTTCTGGATACAAGGCAAGCTGGCTCGTATACCATTCGGCCACTGGGACCCGCTCCAATGGCCTTTGAATTCTAACTTCTGCCAATTCACGACATAGCGCGACCATTTCGCAATGTCTTCTTAGATGAGTTACTGCCTCATCTTCAGCCTGCTGTACCCTACTGGTTACGGCTTCCCACTAGAACTCCAGGTCACTGTCTGAATAGGGCCAGTCGCCTCACTTCAGAGACACAGGCATTGACGTGCTACCAGGGAATAATCTTGTTGACTTAGAATATGCAGACGACATAGTCCTAGGCGAGGATGCTGACAAAATGCAGAGTCTTCTGAACACCTTGATCTGCAATCTACGAATGTTTGGCATGCAATTAGCTCTCTCCCAATGCAAGATGATGTTACAGGACCACACTAACTCCTAGTTTAGAAGTAGGGAGTGAAGTGGTTGGTGGAGCGTGTTGACCACTTCACTTATTTGTGAAGTCTGTCTGTCTGGATTCAACATAGAACTTGGCACCGAAGTGCAGCAGTTCGAGTTGCCACGTTCCAAATAGCACACAGAGGTAGACAAGAAGATGAGTGAAGAGAATTAATAGAGTTTGACAAATATAAGAGTGAAACAGAATGAGTAATGGTAGAAAGGAATATGAAAGATTACAGAGATTGAATACATCTGCGCCATTGACAACGATTTTGAGCCATGCATCCGACCACTATTTGTGAAGTACCATCAGCCAGTCCCAACGGGTTGATCTCCGACGAAATCTCAGTACGGATACAGAGGGCTAGTTTCGCACATGCCAGTTTACGCCGTCTCTGGGGTAGACGTGATATCCGGATATCGACCAAAGGGCGTGCGTACTGCTCAGCAGTCTATACCATCCTTCTTTATCGTTGGCTGTGAAACCTGGCCACTGAGAGTGGAAGACATGAAAAGATTAACTGTCTTTGATCATAGGTGCCTGCGTTCTATCTCCCGTGCGAAGCGGCATAATAGGGTGAGCAATATTGAGGTTAGGCGTCGAGTGCTATGTAAGGTGAGGAAATCAATCGATGAGGCTGTAATGTTACATCGACTGAGATGGTTAGGACATGTGTTACGTATGCCTAGTCATCGCCTTCCTCTACGGGAAATGTTACCTGACATAGGGTCAGGCTGGAAAAGAGCTAAAGGCGGTCAAACCGAAACATGGCTTCACCAGTCAATGAAATCCACAACAGTTAGTTCAAGCGAGCCAATCACGTAGGAAGGTGTAGACCTCCTGACTGGTTGGGGTCCTAGGGACGGTAAAAGCCAGTGGTTGGAAAGAATTGGCGATATGGCTCAAAATCGTTCTCAATGGCCCGCGCAGATGCATCCACTCCTTGTGACTTATGATTTCCAATGAAATTGTTTGGTTCTTCGTTATTACTATTCCTTTGTCTCACACCTCTGTTTACTGTCTCCATTATGCATTTCTTCTACTTTCTTCTTCTTCTCTTGCTTTGTGTGCTACATGGAGTGTCACGACTCGAACTGTCGCACTTCAGTGCAAAGTTTTATGTCGAAAACAGACAGACAGTCGCTAGTGGGTGTCAAACTAGGACGAAACAGATGTCCAGTACTCGCAGGTTTTCCAGTCGTTTTCTAAATGATGCCAGCTCATGATGAGATCCTCCATGCAATCAAACAAAATTCTTACAAAACCAATACTTTATATATATATATATATATATATATATTGGTGATGGCTGGGTTTGAATCTGATATCCATTGACTGAAAGTAGAGGGTTAGGACCGACTGGCCAAATCTCCGCTTCTTTTGAATAATTAGTATGGTAATATTAGGATGGATATCTTCAGTAACACATTCGGTGTATGCACAACTGGAGTACGGGATCAAGATGGGTTCTACATTTTGCTAGTGGCAACAGATGATGTCTGCTCTCCATCTCGATTAAGGCAGTTCATGAAACAGAGAATTATTATCTATTTTAATTTTTTATTCCTTTGAGTTCCCAGCGGTACATAATGTTTCAAACTAGAGCTTTGAAGTTCCAGTAGCAGTGATGTTTCTTTTTACGGGATAGAGTTGCTCGCCTAACGCCCAATCTTCCCTCTTTACTGGTCTTACTCCTGGCAAAGTGAGATAAAGAAGTGCATCGGCCGGGGAATATAACCTCGGACCATTTGCATGGCTGGCATCTTGCTGTCTAGTATATCTCTCTCCAAAGTGAATCAAATAGTGTTTGTAGTCATTACATTTTGTCAGAAAGAGAGTTTTGAATTACATTTACTCATCACTTGGAAGAGTGAAATGCGCAGATCAGAGTTTGGATATACTTAATTTCATGAGTGTTTAAAACGAACAACTACACATGATGCTTGAGTCCTTCAGATTCCTTCAAGTTTGATCTCAGATTGATATTAGTTTGTGAACCATTGAAAATTACGGGGTACCGGACAGTCTTTTCGCCCTAGTTTAGGAATCTTCTTCAGATTGCTTTCATGATCCCATCAATTGGCGATCCCAGGGCTTTGAAATTATCAGGTGAGCTCTTTGACCATTCAGCCACTGGGACTAAACCCAATGGTCTGTTAATTAGCTGCTGTTAGTGCGCCAGCAGCCTGATGGTGTGTAATCTATTCATGTAAATAACAATCAAGGTTAATTCCAAAGATACGCATTGTTGACATATTAGCCGTTCTACTGGCTAATTCTAACCGGATTTAATTAGTCTGTTGTGGCACGTAGCCCGAGGACGACTTGCAGAAGATCGTATGGAGAGGAGATGAAAGCTTATGAGCAAACGTGGTGTCGGGGGATTTTATTTCACTAGTAGTTGCGAAGCGTGTTTAAATGAAATCCGGAGGATTCAAAGTGTTTAGAATGTGATGCTATGTATACCGGACAGACTTCTTGAGAAATCAAAGAAGAAATAAGCATCATAGAGCCTCCGTCTATGCAATCATCGAGATATCCAATAGAACTGGAGAAGCTTGAAAAAATCGTTGGCCAAAAGTTTACACTAAAGAATTAAGATAAAAAAATTGACTTTGATCATGTTAAAATAACTCCGCAGAATTTCAAAATCCCTACAGATTGTCTTAGAACCACTTTACATTAACTAAAATCTAGATTATCTGAAAAATAATAACAGTTTGACCCTGGTTCCAACGCCTCCCTCTTCAAGAGTCGACAAAATCAATGCAAATATGATAAGCACGTTACACACAGCCTTTCCTTTCATAATTCATACATTTATCCGATCCAACACCATACATATGGGTGGTTAACTTCACCAATTCATTGACTTGACAATGTCCAATCGTTTCGTACTGAAGAACTGTGATTAAGTTACTGTGTATAGGATGAATTTATGTAGATTCTGTTAGAATATCACTTTGGTAGAGCTATTAGCTGAGTTGACTCATTATTATTATTGTTCCCTTGGGTTCCTAGTGGAACATAGGGCTTCAACTGCACGTCTCCACTTGCTTCTGTCTTCTGCTATACTTTTCACCTGCATCCATGTTAGTCCATACTGTTTCAACTCCTCTTCACACGATCTCCTCCATGTCATCCTCGCACTGACATCCCACTCGCCGCTTCCCTTTCGGCCTGGTTCCACTCGAGCAATGGCCTGACGCGCGCGCGATGTCACCCAGCGGCCTCCTCAGCGAGTGTCCAATCCATCTTCACTTTCTCCTGCATATTTGTTGGGTGATCGGTTCTTGTTTTGTTTGTTCCCATAGTTTCTTGTTGGTGATTCTTTCCGGCCCGGCCATCTGATCTTCAGTATAGAGCCAGCGAAGACAGTTATTGATAAAGGTCTGCAACTTAACTATGTATAAAATCATAAAAGTCTTATATGTATAATGTGATGAAGAGAACTTCAACTAACTTGCATTCTCCTGGACATATTGTTGAGTGGTAGGAGAGGATGGTTTAACAAAGCTATCGGTTTATATAGGACGTCTACGTCTGAAAATTAACGACATGTTGCAAGGTCATTTAGAAGACAGAATTATGCGTGAAGTAGTAATATGTGAATAGGTTTTTTTGTAGTGTATTCGAATAGCCTAGTTATAATGTCATTCATCTTTAGTCGAAGCCTATTTGGACAGGTAGTATTGTGGTGGTGTGATACAAACAATGTGTGCCAACGGAATGTTATTCTCACCTGTTCCCACAGTTCATTTCGGCACTGATGACAGAATACTATGTATATTTGAACATTTTATTTCTTGTCCTTTGATGTAAACCGAAATCACATGCTCAGTGATTGGTTAACAAATATAAACTATAAATAGCGGTTTGATTAATGAAAAATATACTTTTACTTCCGTGTCTTGCCTTCTATTGTTACAGTATTAACTCATCAAAGTTACTATACTTTAGAAATTAAGAGGGGTTTGATTAACGGCTTACTTAATAGGACACCCTTGATGCTATTAGCATAATAATAATAATGACGGATAGTTATGTCGGAAACGAATATCGGTTGAAGTTTTTGTACTGGTTGTAGAAGTTAGTTACTTTCAAAGCCTACAGTCTATTCCATCGCAAATAAAGATGTCTGCCTGCATCAAACTACCTTACAATGGGGTAAATAAAAGAGTAGGATTTTAAAGATAAAGTATAAGTTCAGTCATACGTAAAACTTAATATGGGGCCCAGCTAGTAATTATTGAAAAAGCTAAAAGAAATAATGATAATAGTAATAACATTCCACGAGTAATTATATCACATCTCATACTATATACCGATTTACATTGTGTATATGGTCACACATACAAGCGTGAAGTAATTTCAGTTCTTGAGCGTTGTGGTAGATAACATGTATCCAAATGGTTTGAAAAACGGTTCAATCATTCTTTAACCTACATACACAGAAATGGCGGATTATCAACTTCATGTATAGCAAATTATTGAACTGATAGAAATTAAAAGATTCATATCAAAACAACGTTCAAACCTATCGTAAAAAATTCGTTTAGGAGTACATACTGATATACTCTGTGGCAATAGGTATTCGTATGGCGTAAACTACTGACAATATTTGTAAGTAGTGTATGTATAAAGCTGTAAATATCTGTCATCAGTAAGAATATTGAATAGTAGAGGAATGGATTCACTGGTGAAAAGAAGAAATGAACGATTCTCGTGAAATAACATAGAAGACATTTAAAGAAGCACAACGTGTTTAAACTGAGATTTTACCACATCATGAGCTGACATCGGTTAGAGAAGCATTGGAAAACCTGCAGGGAGTACTGGACAGCTGTTTCGTCCTAGCTCTTTGGGAGTCTTTATCAGTGCACTTTCAACACCAAGGGTTGGACCCAGGACCTTCTGGTTACAAGACGAGCTCGCAGACCACTAAGCCACTGGGACTCGATTCAATGGCCCATGAATTCCAACTTCTGCCAATCCACGACATAGCGTGACCACTTGCCAATGTCTTCGGCGAGTATTCATCCCCACGCCCGACCTCTTGTACCCTACTGGTCATGACTTGTCACTAGGACCGCAGGTAACTACCTACCCGAATAGGGCAAGTCGCTAGGGAGCATCTCATTGATATTCAAGTATTGTTTGTAGGGAACTGATTGATTGGTCGCAGGATTTCATCACGAGCTGACATGGGTTATTGGGTCGGGCGTGAGGACAAATACTTGCCGATGATATTGGCTAGTGGTCGCGCTATGTTGTGAATTAGCAGAATTTGAAATTTATGGGTAATAAGATCGCGTCCCGGTGGCTTAATCGTCTACAAGCTCGCTAACCTTTCAACCAGAAGGTGCTGTTTTTGAACCCCGGTGGGTGCGTAATGAATGATGAAGAGTCTCAAACCAGGATGAAACAGCTAGCCAGTACTCCCTGCAGGTTTTCTAATGGTTATCTAACTGATGCCAGCTCATGATGAAATCCTGCAACCAATCAATCAATCCCTGTATACGATTATTTCAAATTTTACTATATTTTAGATGTATTTTGTTTGTATATGTACATCGAGTTGTCACTGCATAGTTCCGTTACACACCCCTTTGTGTACAAAAACAATGAGTAGGTTTCATGTAGATGAATGCTGTATCATAAATGTGATGAGAATACCAACACCTTCAACTTTGACAATAGCTTTGTAAAGTCTTATATAGATTCCATACTATGTATTTAATATGGACAATTAAGTGATTGGAAATCACCGATACTAGAAAGAGGTAGAAATTTTTTAAGATAAATCGTTATAGTAAAGACGATGGTATAAGTCTACTGTTTAGTTTGATTAAGGTGTTGTGTGAGTTGCAGAAGTAAGGCATCTTGTTGTTTTGTTTTCCTTAGGTCATGCGTAAGAGAAAAAGTTTCTTAAGCGATAGAATTAATGCAAACGAAAATGTGCAATTAGTAGGCGTTGCATCAAGAAGTGAAGTCAAGACTCATTTCCGATCATTTCTTCTACTCTCCGCCAAAGAAACCAATCGCATGAAATGCTGGAAAGTGTTCATTGGTCGGTCTTTAGTGTTCTCATATGAGGACTTACACTGGCACTTTCATTGTAGAACGCAATTCTAGAATTCAGTCTGCACCAAAGAAAGGACACGTCACATTAGTTACTAGTGACCAGTCAAAATACCCACTACAGTCCTACAGGAAGTCAATTGCAAGTCCGAATAGCTCAGTGGTAACGTCTCTGACTGCAGCAATGGGTGACGTGGGTTCGAATCTCAGAAGGGACATGAGTTCCTTCAAGGTTGCAGATACGCCATGCTGACTGGTGAGTGCCAACTAGCACGAAACATAGGTTAGGCGAGGCTTCCTGTGGCCGATTGCCTCCGGCCATCTAATGTCATCAAATCAATGTGCACCGTGATAGTGAGCTACCTGGAATGGCAGCCATATTACAAACCTGACTGATAGAATTCAGTCTGCATCAGAGAAAGGATTAGATACAACACACTAGTTATTAGTGTTCAAGCAAAAACCACACGGTTCTCTTCGCTTGCACACATACAGAGGTTGAATTCAATTTATAACCAGAAGTTTATATCGTGTAAAAATGCCTCTAATTGGAAACTTTTCAAAGAATAGTATTCCTTATTCATTTGATGTGTGTATACAGAACAAGTCTTTCATACATTCCCCCACAAATGCCAAACTTTCTAGTATCACAAGTGTTAATGAAAGCTGCTTCCCTTGTTTCAATACAAATGATGTTCTAAAATGTCTCCAGTCTCTAAACTCTTCTTGTAGCCTAGGTCCATATGGTTTGCTTAGGCTTATTCTTAAAAAGTGTGGAGATATCCTGTGTTATCCTCTCATGGACGTATTTAACGAATCTTTTTCCAGAAATGTCGTGCCAGTTGTTTGGAAGGACATTAAAATTGTACCCATACCTAAGTCATCTATTGGAACATGTTTTAAATTTAGACCTATTGCTATTACTTCTCCTTTTCTAAAAGAAACTATGGAGAAGTTACTTTTACTTGATCTACAACCTCCACTTAAAGGCTTTAACGATCCCAAACAATTCGCCTATGAACACAGTAGAATTACTTTAGATGCAGCTGCAGTTTTGTATCATAACATTGTTTCCAGTTTAGACAAGGGCGCTAAATTTGTTCCTATATTACAGATCTGCTTTCTACTCAGCACCTAGGAACATTTTGTTAAACAAGCTTGCTGAAACTCAAACTGACTGTTGGGTTATCAAATGGCTGCATTCTTATTTCTCAGGAAGAAAGCAGTACACTGTATGCCAGGGAAAGTCGTCCACTTCGTTGCTTACTGAAGCTCATCTTCTGTTTTCTTTCTTTTTGCATGACTTACCTCACTTTGATGCCATGAAATTTGTTAAGTATGTGGACGATCTAACTGTTTCAATGTTTGTTAACTCCCAGCTTGACAGTGCTAAGATGAACAGCTTTCTATCAGGAGTTAGCAAATGGTCTTCGTCTGACGGCCTTAAACTAAATCCTTCCAAATGTCAGACTGTTAATTTCAGTTTCCGATGTAAAAGAAAGTTAAATGAAGCTGTTAATGCATATGACCGTTGAAAAATTGATGATACTGATATAGAAATCAAGTTTGATATTAAGCATCTTGGATTGATTCTTTCTTCTGACCTATCCTGGTATTCCCATGTCTTAGCGATTTCTAAAAGAATATTTCGTCTGACTTTTGACACTGAGAAGTTATGGCACTCTGGCATAACTCAACCATTCCTCTTACAATTTGTCAACTCGTGTATTTTACCTATTCTTCTTTACTGTTCATCCTTATTCTTTCCTGGATTGCTTAAAAAAGACTATGTCATACTTCGTAGAACTCTGAAGACTGTCAGCAGGGCGAGTGGTATCCCATTAGGGCATATTGTTGGCATTGTCACTGAAAGGCACTTGATGTCATGCAAGAAATTTGCTAAAAAAATTTTGTCACACTGTGAGGATCCACTTTACTCGCATCTCCAACCATTTGTCTGCTGAAGTAAAACAAGAAGTCTTTTCAGAAGAATTTATGCACGTACGTCTAAGTATAAAAATTCCACTATACCATATTTAGCACGTAATTTATGTGATGAAAATAGTGTTAGGCATGAACTAACTAGCCTTCTTTGTACTACTAAATAAACCATTCACTCCACCCTTACAACATCAACCTTTATTGTTATTGTACTTCTTATATTTATAATCCTCTTAATTTTTTTTATTTGTTTATTTTTTCACAAGTGTGAACATCATTTAAGCTGAGTTATAACTGTGCTACATCAAGAGAACATTAGATTCAATAATCTATAACATGCTAAAATTTTCAAACTGAATCACCAGTACTGTTTGAAACAAACTCACTATTATTATATTTATTATTATTATTATTATTATATTTAATATTCTCACTTCGTGCCTCGAATACTTTTGACTTTATACCGTAAATGTGGACAAATTCCTCTGGTTAATTTTGTTTTAATTTTACTTATATTTTGAGTAAATCAGATGCAAGGTGTTGTGACAAATACTGAGAATTCCATTCTGTATTATAAGTACTGTTTTTGAAATAAAATAGATTATTATTAGTAGCATTATTAAATTGTACAACCTTCCATATTTTAACCACACCGAGAGTGTAATACTTAAGTAGGAGATTAAGGAGAGACTTATCACCTATATGACACTATAATGAAACAAAGCAGGTAGAGATTATTCATCAGCATTTTCTGACATCTGAACAATTATCATGATTTCTACTTATAAATTTACGTGTTCTCCATACGACAAACAACATACAGGCAGATATAAACACATGACAGTTTGACAGCGACAATTTGACATTATCATTAAAAATATATGATAACTAATTACATTTATTCTGTTAGTATGAATACCTGCCAAAGGCCAAGATGAAGTATAGTGATCCAATGAAGCAAACGCTCTAATGTCTTTCTAGCTTACTATCGGATGAAGGTAGGAAAATGAAGTAGAAGAAACACAATTTTAGCGAAGAAATGCTGGAAAAAAGCAAAGAGGTTAAAAAAGATACCTTTGTTTGAATGATTATTTCTGTTTGCCTTCTTTCGCCCGAAATGGGAGGGTTGATGCTACTGGCCATTTGAAGGCCATTGGTGCATCCTTCAGCAATGATGGTGATGTTGTATTGTAAACTGACAGAAGTTAGAATTCATAGGCTATCGGATACCACTCCGGCAGCTGAATGTGAATGTTCTCAACATGAGTGAGTGAGACCTTGGCGGCCTGTTTGAATTTTTTGGCCAGCTACTATAATATCTACATATTGCATCCAGTCTACCGTTTAATCACATTTATTTATCACCTAAATATGAATTCTAACAGAATCATTTACTCTCGTAACTTTTTTAATCATTTACGACCAAATGACTTTCATATTCCAAAGAAATCAAGGAGGAAACATCGTAGTGGTTGGCAGAGAGCTCTCAAACGTACACCAAACTACAGTCCCTGTCATAATGAACACAAACTGCCGCTCACTGCCAAACAAGATAATGCACCTACAATCCTTGATGTCCACTGACATTTATCATAATACTGGCATAATCACATTACAAGAAACGTGGTTACACGAACTGTATGATGACAATCTTATCTCACTAAAGGACCTTATTTTATTTCGACAAGACCGTCACTGTTGTAATAAGAAAAATGGTGGTGGGGTTGCAACTTTTATTCATTCTATTAATGTCTACCTCACCTTCTCAAATGACTTCATTGACTGTATTACTGTCAAATGTCGTCCCGAACATCTCCCCAAATATAAACACATCTTTGTTACAAACATGTACATTTCTCCTAGTTATTCGCCATCTGATCTATCTAATTTTGTTGAGGAATTCAGAATGTTTGCCACTGCCGACTTCGACAACTCTCTGTCCGTTATTACTGGGGATTTCAACTCCTCAGATTGCTCCTTTCTTGAAGCACTTGGTCACACAAACATAGTAGAATTTCTCACTCGACTTGACAAAACACTCGATTTCGTTCTTACTAGTGACGAAGGAGTATATGAAACACGTAGACGTTCACCGATACTTAACTCGGATCACTGTATTGTCCGTGTTTTACCAAAAATATACAGCAAAACACATATTAAAGTCTTCTCACACCTGTCTATGAAAGCACAACAAAGATGCTACACATCTGACAACTTATTCAATCTAAGATGCATGTTAAAAAAATACTAACTGGGATTTATTCTATGAAAGTACACTAGATGACTCAATCACCAATATAACGGATTATCTTAAGTTCTGCCTTGACATATGTTGTCCAAAACAAACACTGTTCAAACACCTCGACCGCTTCTCGTCTCCTCATCTCAAACAACTCCGCAGGCAAAAAGAAACATATAAACTCAAAGATAAGTTAGGACTTAAAAAGATTAATGCTCAAATCAAATCTATCAAATGAAAAATCTTAATGATATCTATAACCAAACACTTTTATCATGCGAATCTCCTATCAGCATGTGGAAATTTTTCAATGAAATTACTGGCAACAGTCAGCGATGTAATGTTTTTCCCTCTAATGATGTTAATGCTCTTAATCTGTCTTTTATACGCTCTCCTTCTACTATAAATACTTCTAACGTTACTAATCATGTAGCTGATAACTTTCAGGACTTTAACACTCTCGATGTTTTAAAATATCCTAAAACTTTCAAGCCCTCATGTAGTCTTGGCCCTGATGGTATACCTGCATATGTTCTAAAACACTGCGCTGATGCTTTATGTTCTCCTCTGACTAACATCTTAAATGCTTCTTTCTCCGAAAACGTTGTACCTGTTCCATGGAAAGACATTAAAATAGTCCCTGTCCCTAAACCTGGCAATAGCAAGAACTTGAAGTTCAGACCCATTGCCATCACTTCCCCGTTTTTAAAGCTTATGGAAAAACTTGTACTTCTTAAATTCGAACCCTCCATTAAAAGCTTCGAAGACCCTAAACAATTTGCCTATACACAGGGTAGGAGTACTTTAGATGCTGCAGCCGTCCTACACAACAGTATCGTCCCATCATTAGATAATAATAATAATATTAACAGCTTTATTCCAAACGGTATTTGTGGTACAGTTATGGAATTTTCAGCGTGCATTACAGTATATTGCATCTAATTACCTCATAAATTATATAAGATCTTAAAAATCAAAAAAGTACATAAATAAAAAAAACCAACGCCGAAAAAATAAAAGATAAATAAAAATAAAAACAAACAGCGTAGAGTTTACATTTCAAACAATACACCACAGGATATGAAATATAAAGTTGGTATGTGATAGAAGATGAGAACAACAGTGTAATAGTAACGAGGAAAGGAAAACAAAAACTAATGGGACTATTTGTTAGAGTGCCGCAGTTAGTTTATCGTGTCATACCTAACGGATTTCTGATCACATAACAGCTGTGCCAGATATGGTATTGTGGAGTTTTTGTATTTGGTAGTCCTAGCATATAGCCGCCTATAGCTGCTTCTAGTTCTATCAGATGAAATGCAAGGAGACAGATGCGTATAGAGAGGATTCTCGGGGTCCGACAATATTGTATTTACTAGTTTCCTACATGATATAATATGTTTGTCTACAATAGTGTTAACCTGTTGGTTTAATGATATCCCACTTGCCCTAATAACGGCTTTTAGTGCCTGCCCTTCTCAGTAAAGCAAAGTCTTTCTTAAGTAGTCCAGGAAAGATTAGTGGGGAGCAGTAAAGGGGTATGGGTAGAATACAAGAAATGACAAACTGAGAAAGCAAAGACTGTTTTATGCCAGACTGCCTAAATTTCCTAATGTAGGACGTTAAGCGAAACATCTTTCTAGTAACTAGCAAGATGTGGGAAGACCAGGAAAGATCGGTGGAAAAACTCAGCCCAAGGTACTTTTTTTTATTTACAGCTTGATTCCACACTGTATTTACGGTACAAGTATGGAATTTTCAGAATGGATATCGGTAGCCCAAATTTTGCAGGCCGACTATAGATATCAGGTGTGCGTCGGTGCGGGCTCGAACCCCGGACCATGTGCATGGTCGGCGAGAGTCCTAACCACTGTGCCACCGACGCACACATGTATTTTCAACCTCTGTGCCGTCAATGAGAGTGGGGCCATGTGAGCTAACTAGTTGCTGTAGGTCACATTTACGTCTGAAAGTGAAATTGACTACCTGACATTTAGACGGATTAAGCTTAAGTCCGTTTGAAGAGGACCACTGACTAATTTCCGACAGAAAGCTATTTAATTTGGAACAATCTGACTGAGAGTTGACAGGCATAGAAACCGAGAGGTCATCGGCATACTTAACAAAAGTGGCTACATCAGAATGAGGCAAGTCATGTAAGAAAAACGAAAACAGAAAGGGAGAAAGAACAGCACCTTGAGGAACACCAGCTAAAGTAAGTGAGGTAGTGGAGGATTTTCCATTGTAGACGGTGTACTGCTTCCTTTCAGAAAAATAGGAATGCAACCACTTATTTGTCCAGCTTTCAGCCTGTGTTGCAGCAAGCTTACTTAGCAAGAGAGACCTGGGAACAGAGTCAAATGCAGATGTGTAATCAAGGAAGGCACAGCGAACGTATTTAGCTCCTTTATCTAAACTAGAGACTATGCTATGGTGGAGGACGACAGCGGCATCTAACGTACTCCTACTATGTTTATAAGCAAACTGGTTGGGGTCGTTGAAAGGTTTTAAAGAGGGATCAAGATTAAGTAAAATAAGTCTTTCCATAACTTTCAAAAAGGTGAGGTAATTGAAATGGGTCTAAACTTAACATTAGGTCCACTTGTAGATTTAGGCACTGGAACGATCTTGATGTTTTTCCATGATTCAGGTATAATACTTTTGGAAAACGATTCGTTGAAAATGTCAGTTAAGGGGGAACACAAGATGTCGGCACACTTCTTAAGGATAACAGCAGGAACACCATCAGGACCGAGGGACTGAGTAGGCTTGAGAGATTGAAGACACTTGAGGACATCATTCGTGTTAAAGCATGAGAAGCAGTCATTGTTTACACTATTTGAGTTAGGAATCATAACATTTGCTGGGATACATATGAAGGATTCATTAAGCATGTTAACATCTACAGAAATATCATTCAACATTTGCTTACCACCTGTGATTTCCTTTAATAACTTCCACATATTTGATGGGGATTTACATGAAAGAAACTTCTGGTTATAGAGAGCATTCAATCTTTGTAATTCAAGCTTAATCAAAGTGTTCATTCTCTTAACACCAGATTTGTTTTTCATTTTGAACAACCTTTCTTTTTCACGGCGGAGCTTTTTGAGTTGAGAAGAGGAGAAGCGATCGAATTTTAAGAAGATTGTCTCTTTTGGACAACAAACATCAAGACAGAAATTAAGATAATGTGTTATGTTGGCAATTGTGTTATCAAGAGCTTGTTCAGTAAATAGATCCCAGTTTGTGTCTTTTAACATGGACCTTAGATTCAGTATGTTGTCATGGGAATAACATCTGTGTTGTGTTTTCTTTCCAAGGTGTGAGAAGACCCTTTTGTGCTGCTTTCCATATACTTTGGGCAATATTCTTATGATACAGTGATCTGAATTTAGTAGTGGGGCTCTTTTTCGAGCTTCAAATATTCCTGCATCATTTGTAAACACAAGATCAAGGGTGTTATCCATTCTAGTCGGGAAGTTGACAATGTTATCGTGTCCAAGTGAAATTAGGAAGCTGTGATCACTAGAATTGAGATAAAGGTGCCAAATACGTCCGCTGCACTTTTCTCGACTTCACTTCTGCTTATGACTCTGTACGTAGATGTCTCTTGCTAAATAAGCTCTGGATTACACAAACTGAGTCCTGGGTCACTAACTGGTTGCATTCCTACTTTTCGAACAGAATGCAGTATACCGTATATAAAGGCAAATCCTCCACTGCTGTGCTCACTGAAGCTGGTGTCCCCCAAGGTGCTATACTCTCCCCACTTCTCTTTTCATTCTTCCTACATGACCTACCATCTTCAAATGACATTAACTTTGTCAGATATGCTGATGACCTGACTGTATCTTTGCCTGTCAAATGTCAAAGTGACTGCACTAAACTAAACGGTTTTTTTATCAGAAGTCAGCCAATGGTCCAAGGAAAACGGTCTAACCTTAAACCCCTCCAAATGCCAGACAGTTAATTTCATCTTTAGGCACAAATCTGACCTAAACAAACTGGTTAGCACTCACGAGGTGTGCAACATAGATGGCACTGAAATAGAAACCAAGTCAGAAATTAAACACCTAGGCGTCATTCTATCTGCTGTCCTTTCCTGGTCGTCTTATATCTTGATGATTTCTAAGAAAATATTCCGTCTAACCTTCTACATTAAGAAGTTAAGACATTCTGGTGTAACCCAGCCCTTACTCCTGCAGTTCGTTAACTCCCGTATTCTGCCTGTTATTCTCTATTGTTCCCCCTTATTACGCAGGATGTTAAAGGTTGTCAGAAGGGTAACCAACGTTTCACTTAACCAACCAGCTTGTTAATATTCTGGTTGACAGGCACATGGACTCATGTGCGAAATGGGCTAAATCCATTTTATGTAACTCACACCACCCTCTTCATTCACAATCCTCCCCTTATATCTCTTCAGGGAAAACCAGAAGCCTATATAGGAAACTATATGCTCGCACTAGCAAGTACAATAACTCAACCATACCCTACTTAGCTCGTGTTCTGTGCGATAAAGAATGCATTAGACGTGATACATATAACTTATTAAATAGTCAGTAGAACAACTGGATCTCGTCTTTCCAGCTCATATCATTTATAGGTACAATGTTTTTCTTTCTTTTTTCCTTTTCTCGCTCTCTTTTTTTCTGTTATGTACAGCTTTGTGTCTTTCTTCTGTTTACGCCAGAAAATATGCTAGCACCTACTTTTCTAACACCTTCAAATACTGTTCAATTTCGGCTTTGTCGACATGCTAATAGGTCGTTGTCATAATGAACTGAGATTTCCTTAATCTATGTAGAATTTTATTTGTTTATTGATAATGTACTAACTGGATGCAATACTGTAGTGAAATGCTGAGAATTCCATTATGTATTCGCAAATACTGTTTTGGAATAAAGCTTATTATTATTACTAAAAACATATCCGATAAGTTATTATTATTATTATTATTCCCTTGAAATCCAAGTAGAGCATAGAGCTTTAACAGCGCGTCTCCATTTCACTCTGTTTTCTGTGGTCAATTCTAGCTGTCTCAGCAATTGCACATAAGCTTTCATCTCCTCCTCACAAGATCTCCACCCTGGCATCCACACTCACTTCGTTGTTCCCTATTTAGGTCCCATTCGACGGCCTTGTGAATGATATCATTCAACTGTCTCCTCAGCGTATATCCAATCCATCTCACTTTTTGTCTGCATATCTGTTGGATGTTAGGTTCTTGGTTGGTTATTTGCCAGTCACAAATCTAGAAGGCCATGTGATATTCAATATGGGGCGCAGCAGTCAGCTGTTGATGAAACCCTGCAGTAAACATGTAACGACAGAAGACAAGAGCCAGGCAACAGATAGTTTATTGAGAAAATCAAGAGGTATTTATAGACTTTTATGTACATTATTATCAGGGTTATTGTTAGCGGAAAAGCAACCTCTTTTGACTGGTTGTTCTCTTGTTGAAGGTTATTCTGTTATCTCTTTGTGACTGCCTTTTCTCAGAAAATCAAGTCATATATTTGTTAATCATATTTCCACACTTTACCTTCTCTGTGATTGGTTGGTGATTTTCTCGAGGTTAATCTTTGTTATTGTTTTTCCTATGACCCTGATTCGGGACGTGAACATTGACCTAAATTGTTGTTTACGATTTTGGCTTACAGACAGCTCTAACCACAGCCTGATGGAAATGTTTTTCAGTGATGCGCGCTATTTATTTATATTTTTATTTAAACTCCGAAAAAACTTGGTACATTTGGGCATCAAGGAAGATGCGCCACACAATAATAATAAAACAACGTAGATCAAAAGTAAAAAAATATAAGAAGACAACGGATAAAGAACTTTATCTGGAAGGAAAACAGTCATGCTTAACAAGTTCAAACACTATTCGTTAACTATCATCGGGAAGGGAAGAAAGAAGGAAATTGCAATACGTTCGTCACTGACTACAATTCTTGACCATATCCGATAACGTTTCGAGCCATCGATTCGAGCTCTCTCGCGGACCCCAACCAGGTAGTCGTAACGCACCAGCCGATGCTAATCTAGCACAAACATCCTTCATCCCACCAAGCCAAGTCATGGAGTGGCCACACCTCCACTTTTTCCATTCCGTCCCAGGGCTAGCGAACAGAGACCTGTACGGAAGCCTCTGGGATGACATTCGCAGCACATGTCCAAGCCACCGGAGCCGGTGTTTCTAGATGACGACACTCAATGAATGGTGATCTCTACTGTGTTCAAGCACACGCCGCCGAACCTCAGAATTACTCACGCGATAATGCCATCGAACGCAAGCAACCCTGCGGAGAAAGCGATGATCGAGCATGCAGAGCCGCCACACATCCTCAGCTCGAAGAGGCCAGGTTTCACAGGCGAAGAGAAAGACAGCACACACCGAATCATTGTCTACTCGACCTTTGACAGCCAGGTTAACGTCGCGACGGCGCCATAGGTGGCTCAAGTTGGAGTATGCCACCCTAGCCGTCCGTCACCCCTCCGCCAGCACTCACACAACTACCCAGATACACAAACTTATGAACAACTTCAAGCGGTTCACAAGCAAGAGTGAGTGCAGGTACAAGCTCCTGCCAATCTTGTAACAGTACTTTGCACTTAGACGGCGCAAAGCACATACCATACTTACAGACACTGATCGCCAACTGATTAAGTGCCATTTGGGCAGTCTGCATGCTATCGCACAGTAAGACGATATCGTCTGCATACTCGAGGTCGAAAAGTCTGTCTTCAGGTAGCAGATCTATACCACCTTCACGCACATCCTTCAGAGCTGACTGCAGAATGTCATCGATGGCGAAGTTGCACCTGACATCCTTATCCGTTCCTCCATCGGTAGTTGAAACAATGCTGCCTGGATAAATGAAAGAAGTGGCCACTTTCAAATTTCGCCCGTTGGTGGTGACTGATGCTTATTTTTAGTTATTGAGTATCTTCATCCCCTCAGTCTTCTCTGTATTCACTTGAAGTCATGTATTCGCTGCCTGACTCTTTCACTAACTTGTTGATTACTGCCTGTAAGTCCTCCCGTTTGCATCCCATTAGAATATTATCGGTGGTAGTAGGCAGTCTTGTCTTACTCCAGTCTTCACTTCAAATATTTATTATTATTGTATCCTTTAGTTCCTAGAGGAACATAGAGCTTCAGCTGCGCACCTCCATTGCCTTCGGTTTTCTGACAACTTTTTCACCCCGCTCCAAGTCTGTCCACATGCTTTCATCTCCTCCTCACATGACCTCCTCCAAGTCACCCTCTCACTGACGACCAACTCGCCGCCTCCCTTTCGGGTTCCACTCGAGCAATGGCTTGTCTAGTGATGTCACTTGATGGATTGGTTTATTAGAGTATGGTGAATCCATCTCCATTTCTTCCTGCATATTTGTTGCACAATCGGTTCCTGCCGGGTTGGTATGCTCCCAGAGATCTCTGTTTCTGATTTTTCTGGCCGGCCATCTGATCTTGAGTATTGAGCAAAGACAACTGTTAATGAAGGTCTGTAGTTTGTTTGAGATGCTCTTTATGACGCGCCAAGTCTCTGATCCGTATAGTAGCACTGACTTCACATTGGAGTTTAAAATATGAATCTTATTTTTGATGGTGAGTGCTGTTGACCCCCCACAGATTTGAGAGTAATGAAAGCTTGTCTTGCTTTTCCGATTCTGGCTTTTATATCCTCGTCAGTTCCATCCGCCTGTAGTTGAGACGATGCTTCCCAGGTAGGTGAAGGAGGCTGTTTCTTTCAGGTTCTTCCCACTTATGCTGATTGTTGTCTGTTGTTGTGGTTGCTGTTGATGTTGGCTAGGAATCTTCATCATCTCTGTTTTATCTATGTTCACTTGAAGTCCTATCTTGATGCTTCTTCTGCCAACTTGTTACTTTTCACTTGCATATCTTCCAGTTTATGGAAATCAGACATATATCATTGGCGAAATCCAGATCCTCCAAGTCTTTTGTGTCAGTCCATTTTATGCCTGTTCCCTCGTGGTTGCCGTTGTCTGTCGCATTATCCAATCAATTGCAATCAGGAAGATCATTGTTGATAGTAGACAGTCTTGCCTCACTCCCGTCCTCACTTCGAAGGCTTCCGTAAGTTTCCCGTTGTGGATTACTTGGCATGCCCCACTGTCGTACAACTGTTGGATGAGATGTATTGTCGATGGGACCCCGTAGTAGCGAAGTAGTCGCCAAATCACCTCTCGATCGACGCTATCGAAGGTCTTTCAAAGTCGATGAAGTTGAGTGAGGTGGAGAGGTGACTGCCATTCCAAGCTTTGTTCAATGATGGTCCGTAGAGTGGCGATTTGATCAATACATGATTTGTTTCTCCTGAATCCGGCCTGTTCCGGACGAAGTTTTCATCTAGGGCTTGTTTGATTCTGTCCAGGATGATGCGACTTAGTATCTTGCTTGGAAATAGCTTTCTCCTAAATACTATTCAATACCGGTAGTCAGTCGCCTTTAAAGTGACGATGGAGGTTTGTAGATCTGGGAGGTAGTTTCCAGTGTTAACGCTCAATAGTTTAATTGAATGAATCTTCTCCCCCTGTAAAGCTATTGATTGTTTTAACGGCGAAGCGTCCCAGGAGTGTGAACGCTCCAATGATCTTGAACGCATGCCAATCGTTGACTAACAGCATCGGTCATTATCATAGCCGAAATATCAATGCTATTCACCAACTTAGGAGCAAATTTCACCCAGATCACTTTTTTAAGTACTGTTTAGACAATGTATTAACAGCTCGTTAGGGTTAGGATTAGGGTCAAGGTAAGTATTGGGATTAGAGTTAGGATCAGGTTTATAATTAGCATTAGGATTAGAATTAAGGTTTGGATAAGGGTTATGATTAGGGTTAGGATTAAGGTTAAGGTCAGGATTGTGCTTATGGCTACGATTAGGGATAGATTTATAGTTGATGTCATTTATTTGAATTTGTTTTATTATCCACACTTTCCTGGTAAGTAGTCGCCTATCCTCTTGCTGGAAACCATAACAATTCAATCGACGGTGTTTTTTGGAAGACTGCAAGCAGGATGAGAGAGATAAACGATTCATAAAAACAGTTTATCTGTAGTCATCTCGATGAATACTCATGCACAGAAACTAGTCTAACTTAGCAGTTGATACTCCTCGTTATAACTAGGACGTATTTTTAAGCCATGTCAGAGACAGATAACCTGTTCAATGCGTTTTCAAGCATTTTCTTGCCAATATACATCATTTTTCGAACAAACATTCCTCGTTTTTATGATTAGTCAGCTGAAGGTCACTCGTGCGTTTGCACTCCTGGGACGCTATTGTTGAACTTTGCCGTTTTACCAATTTCTAAATTACTTTAACTGCAGTTCTGAATGACACCTAAATATTCTCATATGTTTCCTATCGCACGATGACTCTTCAGAAGGTAGTTTTTATGCTGACATTGAATGTTAGCAGCAGACAAGCATCTGGGATCACATGTTTAACTGCTTTAACACAAATCAGCAGTGAAATTCATCGATATGTTATTCTATATTAAGCAAGACAGAGAGAGAGAGAGGGAGGGAGAGGGGAAGGACGACCAATCGGATAACCAATAAAATTTTAGTGGTTCAAGGTCATTTTAATCAGACTAGTCTGAGATTCGCTAAAAAGGATGTGACAGACAGTCGAATATGATTGGTTGTTCATAAATTTAGGCTATTTTTGAGGAAGTAGTAAGAATTTGACCAAAGATTCTTTGCTTTCTTACACATTTCATTTGTAAATTTTGACAGTTAGACAAATTAACAACTAAGAGGTTTGAGAAACATACACTTACTGCTTGCTGTCTGTAATGTATGTATCATTTTAGGCTATCTTTAGTCTTTTTTATTGACGAAAACTTTCATAAGAAAACAGGGTTTGGGAAGTCAGTAATTTGATTTACGCTATAAGGAAATTAATTTCATCTGAGCAGAATGACTTCAATGGCACTGTTAAAGATTCCAAAATATTTGGCAATGTGATAAACAAAACAGTAGCTCACTGGTGTAGCGTCTCTAGATAGGTGATAGGAGTTTGCAATGATTGACTCTGCTAAGTTAAATAACCTAGAAAAAGGACATCAGTGATTGCATTGCATTCACTTGCATGTATCCACAAAATAGGGTGGGACAGAGTGAGAGTATTAAAAAATAATGTAGTTAGATGGAGAGACAGAGGGGTTAATCATTGACGTTTTGTTTGTCAATTCAATACCACACTCGTGCAATCGAAATGACACAATGCTTAGACGGAAGATATAGAATATGGCAGCAGACAACAAAAAGAGGAGAGAGAACTAATATAAATAAGACAAATTATGAAGACATCTTTCTAAACTGATATGATTATGTTCGGCACTTATTTATGCTCGAAACGTCATCCAGTAATTAAAACTGTATCACGGAATATACACATTTAATCATAGGGAATAATGAAAAGACAGTTGCAGCGAAGAAAATTTCTTTTCGACGAAGTTATCATCTAAGCTGTACATTTGTGTATTTATATCAAATGGATGGGAAAGTTCCAGAATAATTTCCGGTTAAGGGTCAAATTAATAAAAATTAAAATTAGGAATTAGAATGCCATAATAAACAGGGGACGCATAAAGCTCAGACAAAGTAGCATCATAATTACTAAGATGATTGACATAGTGTGCAGTCAGAGGTTAGAAATGTAGAAATAACAAAAATAGACGGAATGTTTGGATAAAAAATCTAATGGGATCATAACTAATGTGATGAATAATTGTTTATGCAATCAGGGATATGGTAAATATGGTAGTGTAAATAGGGATTGAGAAGAACTTAAAAATAACATGAATAAACAGGAAGTTTGGATAAGAAAGGCAATGGGATAGTCATTATTAGAAGAATTACCTGTTTATGATGGCCACGGCAGGGACAAGAGTTGAACATATTTCTTTTGGATACACAGCGTGGGTTTGAGCTTTTGGATCACTGTGATATTTGAAATAAACCATCTAATATGAATATTATGTACTTTGACATTAATAAACAGTTTCACCTCATTAGTGAATGTCAGGAAACTTTCAAATAATAATAAAAATTACAATTGAGGTAACTGAAGATGAACTAAGGACTGTGTATGATAGCTATCCAGATAAATTCATCAGGGAAGATGTGACGAAGAAAGTTGAAAAGGACTATTCAATATCCGTAAACAAGAAGCCTTTACACATAATTCAAGGGTGACATACCTAGTAAAATAATTACGAAGAAGTTAAGAAAATCATGTCAAAGAACTTTTAATGCTGGCAAACTACAAATCTTATTTTCTACACGACCAATGGTGATTCCTCGACTGAAAGATGAAGTACCTAGACTAGCCACTTCTAATTTCATCTACCAATCCAACCTCACTTGCGGAGTGAGTTATATTGCCCGTCGCTCCAAGAAATTGATTTCCAGTGTTCAGAAACATCTACCAGTGTGGATGAATAAAGGTGTATTTAGAAGCACCAGTAGCTCGATATTAGACCACCTGGTCCAAACCGGCCACAAAGCTAAAGGTGAAGAATGCTTTTGCATCACTTGTCGGATATCAAACAAACTGCCAGAAACATCCAGGTACCGCACACTCCAAATAGCAGAAACTATCGCAGTTCGCGTGGATCAACCACTGCTTTTTGTGCAAAAGAAGCAAGTGCAGCCAACCACTACTACTTCCCTGGGATTCAGTGGAGACTATAAATTCATGAACTTGTGTTATTATCTTTCCTAATTTCTCTGACATTCAGTGTGTATTGTTATACTGATACTATCGAAGTGCTATCTATTGATATCATTATTATTGATTCAATTTTATTTAAACAAACATTAATTCACTATTATGTACATATAACTGTAGAACCTGATGAACAGCAGGTTATCAAAAAGAATACTATTTGTTCAGTCATCATTATTTTGAAAAAAATCATAATAATGTTTACAGACTCAATTCAAATATTTCACTGTTTTGTAATTTTTACTAGAGTTGATTATCATACGATTGTGTCTAAGAGATATTGATGTGCTTATCGAGGTATTTTTAACCCGTCATAAGGTCACACATGTCCTACTTTTAAATGCCTTCTATACACCAGATTTTGTTTGGTTGCCCACAGACAACACAGGATAGAGAGATGTCGTTACCGATATGGTTTTCAAATGTCTACTATTTCCTTCAAATCCATTGCATATCCAACCATTCTAATGAAGGTGATGGTGGTGGTGTGTGTGTGTGTGCGGGGTCTGTTTCAGTGTACTTCTGTGTTAAACACGTCAGTTGTGGCGAGAGCTGTCTGCTGGCCAAATTGGTAGACAGCAATTTGCGTCAATGTATACATCCCAAATCTCAGTCATATGACAAAAAACAAGAACAAAGACCAACTCAACAACCAATCACAGCCGACTTTGCGTGGACGGATACGGTTCGCAGATTTATAGTCTGACCTTCAAAGAAATTCATGGATAATCCCCATCCAGGCATTAATGAAAACAAAACACGTAGATCGGCGAATTCATTTTCTTGGCTGTACAATCGCAAATGTATATATGTGTTATTTTGTACGTATGTTTACATTGAGTTTGTCAAACAAAATTACAATTGCTTATGGTTATTTTAACTAAAAAGGTGAAGATCGGTAATTGGAGTTACGTAATACAAAATCAGTCAAGAAAATTGGGTGTTAATGTAACTAGGGTAGTAACAAATGTGATAAGTTGTTACAAGCAGTTGTTAAAAAAGAAGTTTTGTAATAATATGAATAGTTTGATGTGTGAGTTTTACTTAGGATGCACATAGGAACAAAGTAGACAATGCGAAATTACATAAGAGTTCTAAATGAGCAGAAGAATTATAAGCAATTAAAGAAACAGGCGGACAAACATAATTGAGTCATCAAAATCGGAAACTCACATCAAATTTCAAAAAAAGTTGTTACCACGACAGTAGAAGTGGTTGAGTAATCTTCTTTTGTATGCACAGCTCCGGTTTTACATAACTTCTTTTAAAAACTGTTTGTGACAACTCATCACCTTTGTTACTACCCTAATTCCATTAACGCCTAATTTTTTTAACTGATTTTGTATTACGTAACTCCAATTACCAATCTTCACCTTTTTAGTTAAAATAACCATAAGCAATTGTAATTTTGTTTGACAAACTTAATGTCCACATAGATACAAAATAACACATATATATCTGCAATTGTACAGCCAAGAAAATGAGACTCTTCGCTGAACTACGTGTTTTGTATTCAAAGAAATGGCCACAAAGAGATAAATGAATAATGTTCAGCGAGGAAATAACCAATCAGAAGACCATGTTTCTTCACTAATAATTACGAATAATAATATACATAAAAATCTATAAATATTTATTGATTTCCTCAATCTGCTGTCTGGCCTTTGTCTTCTGTAATCACATAATGAGTACATTTCTGCTGGTTATTTATAATTCATTAACTACTGAGCTAGTTTGATCTGTTAGACCAGCAGACAGACAACTTATAATATATAGATGTCATAATTACTTGGTGATTAACAAATCTGTAAATATTATAGCATTATGATGTGCCATTATCTATAAACAGTCAACTCAGTCAAGTTCAGATAGATTTTCTGCCTACTGACTTAAATCAAATACGATGAAATTGTATTAACAATTGCCATTCATCTAGGCGAAGTAAGTATTTAAACTGTGGTAGGTTAGAGAAAAATTCCAACCGGATGTTGTAAAATCTGTTGGTCTACCGATTAAAATAAACTAACGATGAATGCCTTCTGTGATAAATTTAGATAAAGGAAGTAGAATAGACACACATTATGAATGAACTAAAAATAGTCACAGAAATAAAACGAATGCAATTCTTTATATTGTCAGTATATGAAAAGAATACATAAGCCCTAAATAAATTAAGTGGCAAAAATATAAGAGGACAATCCTGATATGCTTAAGTAGTTGGTGATCGATTCATTTAGTAATAAGTATTGAATATAGGTCACCTGAATTTATATATCTCACCTAATGAACATTTATAGTCAAAGCGATATCACCTGTGTGAAGTAGTTGTTTTTAATATTCAGTGTTTCAGCCATGTTTTATGTCCCGTTGGAAATTATTGAAAGAATGTCGGAAACAAATGTTGAGCCACATTACTTGTTGATAAATAATCAAATCTCCGTAAACCAAAGAGTAAAATTTACCTAATCTAGTGCGCACTAACAACCAACTAGCATTAAGATAAAGTTGACTAAAGGGTAACTCTAAATTATAACAGCCCAAAGCAAAACTACCTAGTGAACGAACAAATGACCTTGGCAAGGACAACTTTGACCAATCAGAGGGCTCAACTAAACGGCGCATAATTTTAATAAATCGTTTATATAAAAGTAATACAATGTTAAAAAATAGTTACAAAGGATAACTTTCTCGTATATGTCCCAAAAAATTACCTCCCAATTTCTCATAGGAGTCTTCATACTCATATTAAACCAAGTCCTGTACATAAATTCATCGAGATAACTATATATCATTTCAATTCTTGATCCATTCACTGATTTTATCCATTTTTTTAGGTGACTCCAAAAACTTTCGATGGGATTACTGTGAATTCCATGAAAAGGATTGATAAAACCATTTGTATGGTTGACGACATGATGAATGCAGCTCAGATTTGATAACCGGTCCCAATGTATCATTTCTGGAGGCTGGTGTCATAGATCTCCAATACACATTGCTGATTTGCGCTTAATCTGACTGGATTATATTTCTCATCAACGTGAACGATAACGCCAACTCCTCCAAGTATTTGAGTTAGCGTGTGCATTTTCCATGATGATAAGTCTCTGCAGTACTGGTACCATTGTACTGCAGATACTTCCGAATTTTCTGTCTCATAAGCTGTTGCTATAACTAGTCTTTTCAGTACCCAAAAATGACACATCATTAAAATTTTCGTTAAAGGTAATTTAGACTTTGAGAAAAAAGTACCAAGAGAATCTGTAAACTAAATAAGAACGACATGCCTTCTCGAACTGATTTTCTCCTTCGGCACTCACTGCACCTGTAAACAAACTCATCAATGCAGCTAGTGTATCTTTGTATACACATGATACCTCCACATTGACAATTTTTCGACCTTTATATCAGTCCGTTATCCAAACAGTAATCAAAAACAAGATCTGGAGTGGATTTGCAACGCAAAAGGTGTAGAGCATCCATAATTACCTCTGGATAAAACAGAGTCACCTGATTGGTTGTTCAAGGTCATTTATCCGTTCGCTAGGTACTTTTGGTTTGAGCTGCTATAGTTTCGAGTTACCGATTAAGGTTCCAGCAGGAATTCATGATCACCAAATTGTGTCAGGACTATAAATCACCGAAGAAATTGGCTGGTGATCATGCTATATATCATGAATTGAAAGAAGTTAGAATTGATCGTCGGGTCAATGGGTTCCGTTCCAGTGGCTGAATGGTCAAGGTTATCTGTAAGACCTGATTACGATAGCTGGTAGTGTCAATGGAAGCAAATTGCTGAAGTGTTCCAAACAAGGAAGTAATACATATTCAGCACTCCTTGTTGATTTCCAGTGGGTCCTAAATGACAGTCGATTCGTGACCAGTCCTGAAGTCCATGATATCCCGAGAAATCGACAGTTGGATGGAAAAATATACTAAGAAAGCTAAAGGTTTGTTCAGAAATAATCACACATAACAATAACCGACTACAAAATTCTGTTTGGGGAACTTCCGAGTTTAGATGTCTTAGTCTGGCGAATAAATCACAAAAAAAAATAAGGAACTTAGATACACAGATCAAGTACATTCATTTGAAACATCAACAACCCAACACTACCTGAATTCAGTTGTTCACAAATATTATTCAAAAGAGTCACAACACACAGCATCTCGAAACTAGGACAAAAGAAATCAGTTAAACAAACTTAAAGCCATTTAGTTATTGTAATATGTAATATCGTAGGCAATTGGCGGGGTAATGACTATCTAGGTCTAGTCATCATGGTGAAACTACAACTTTAAAAGGACTAGTATTGTAGAGGCCAAAAAATGTCAAATTATACGTTCATTGTAAAGTAGTAAAAATAATGAGTTCACTGCATATCATGTTGTTAACTGAGAATGAATAAGGACACGACCTGTTTCAGTGGGCAGTACGGACGACACAACTTCCCGCTCCAGCTTCTCACTTTCCACTCTTGCCATTCATCTCTGGCTTGTACCTGATCCATACATTCACATTCAGATCCTTTGTTTCAGTCTGCTTTTCTCTCTGCAAGTACCGTCTGGCTGTTGGCATACTCCTGATTGGAGTGAGCAACTGCATACCAAAAGGGACTACTTCATCAATACAATTCTGTAAGTCTTTATTTGTGTATTTTGGGGACAATTATAACTCACCAAATAAGTAACTGCATTTTATGTGCATATTAATTTGTGTGGACTGAAATCCTCTAAACATACATATTTGTTCTGTGCTTTTTATTCGTGTATAAACGAGTTTAGCCATTTAGTCTCCAGGTTTACAACAGTTGTACAATATTTCGACTTCTAGTCCTAAGTTCTGTCATAGAAGTTTTCTTGCATTGTATCAAAATTCCTCATTCCAAAGTCTAAAATAAATTCCAAAGTTTATTTCAACAGTAAAGTAACTTAAATACCTGAAATTATATTAACTCTAAAACAGTATGCAACTTTTCAAAAGTAGTAGGTAATCATAATAATTGAATGGAAATTCATTTCGTGTGTTCATGTTAAGAAAATGATCAACAGTGCGTCGATGGCACAGTGGTTAGACTCTCGCCGACCATGCACATGGTCCGAGGTTCGATCCCCTGCCGACGCACACCTGATATCTATGGTCGGCCTGCGAAATTTGGGCTACCGATATCAAATGCTGAAAATTCCATACTTCTACCAAAAAGTACTGTGTGGAATCAAGCTGTAATCAAAAAAAAATAAACAAATAAAAAAATTATGACAACTTGATTGCATAAGTATTTTCAAAATGGGTACTGAATGCAAACAGAAAATGAACGAGAAACCAAGTATGGCGTTGAAATTTCAAGTTAATTTGTTCATCGAATGTATCCGTTGAAATCCTCATTTAGGGTATAAAGGAAATTTTTATAGTTTGGTTTGTAAGGGTTAGTTATGCTTGAGGAATCATCGGCCAAATCACGAATTGGTAAAAGTTAGAATTCATGACTGGCCATTGAACCGGTCCAAGTGCCTGAATGGTACACGAGCCAGCTTGGCTTATAACCAGAAGGTCCTGGGTTCGAATCCCAGTGGGTGCGTACTGGCGATGATTCCCAAACTAGGATGAAACAGCAGTTGTCCAGTACTCTCTGTGGCTGGTTTTCGATGGTTCTCTAACTGAAATCAATCCGTGATCAACTCGTAAAAAATATAAAGGAAAACTGAAACAAGTGATTTAGCGAAGAGATTATTTTCAACGAGTTTATTTATCAAAGTATACAGCTGTATACGTGTAACAACAGAAGACAAGGGCTGGCAGCAGATCGTTTTATTACGAAAATCAACACGTATTTATACATATTTTATGTACATTAATAAGGCTTATGCAAGCAGAAAAAGGCAGTCTTCTGATTGGTTGTTTCTCGGAAGTTAAGCAGACAAACACAGTCTTATGATTGGTTGTTTTCGATATTTCTCGGAAAGTAGAGCCATCTATCTGCGAATCATATTTGTCCACGTTTAAGTTTGCTGTGATTGGTTGTTGAAACAACCTTGTTCATATTTTCTCACGGCCCATATTAGTGACCCAGACATTAACGTAGATTAGTGTCAACCAATCGGCTAGCAGCCTGCTCTCACCACATAGGTATGATTATTTTAACAATGTAAACTGCGACAGAATATCTATTTACTGAGCACTCCACTGTGGTCAACTACTTGCGAACACAGTTCATGGATTCTAAACTCTTAAAAAGGCTGAAAATCGATCAAATGTGATGAGAAATTCCTGGTAAATCCTGTGAGGTATGTGTTTAATCATTCCTGCTCACGCTTATAAATTTTACGACTATAACCTTCGTCTCTAGCCTAAAAGTTTTGTGATGTTAATTTCAGTGTCAGCAAGCTTGATACACATGTCCGCTTTGAAAGAAGACTCAGTCAAACTAGTGACCTTTTACTGTCACCTGACAAATCTACCATCATTGATTCTTGTAATCAGTACCTAGGTCACTGACTTACCCTCCACACTTAGCACTCTACACCTTTCCTCAGTATTGCTATTATGCCACTTAGATACGACGTAAACATAAGGAGTGATAGAACGTAGTAGTACGTATTCCTTTAAGAAGCATAGTATGAACAAGGGCAAAGTATAGACTTAATTTCTGGGACCATTTCCCATAAGTTTATTCATTAAAGTCCCCCTGAGAATTTTTTTTCGTATTTTTCTTTTACCACTCACAATATTTTGTCACATGGTGGATAACATTTGCAGCTGAAAAGTAAGATCATTGTGATTTAACTGAGGAGCTTTTATTCTCATTTTACAAAGAGAGTCATCAACTATTACATACCACAGGTTGATTGGAACTGTAGTTAATCTAAGACCACTTTTCGTAAAAATAATTTTTATCCTGATAAATGAATCTATCTATTAAGCAATATAAGTGAGTTCTAAGTTTGGCATTGTTGATGCCAAAGTTTACTCAACAGGAAGTGGACTTTAACTGGTGGATGGTGACTAGCAGTGGAATTCACGATGCGCATCTTGTCCTATTTGCGACTCGTCAGCTGGATATACCTGCATCCCCCAGTCAGTGAGTGATGATGTTCCCATTGAGGCTCGAACCCAGTGCCAACAGTTTCAAACGCCAAAGCGTTATCCACTAGACCACTTGGGCCACGAGAGTCATCCCGCCTCTTGTGCAACGGGTCTTGTTAATTATTTAATTGAATTTTAGACTGATTGGACAGAAGTGCTCCATCTCAGTTAAATTTTAACTACATGGCCAGACATCGTCGAAGCATTTGCACAAAGGAAGTGGACTTACCTAATTTCCTGTGATCCATAAATGGAAGAATTACCTGCGACGTTTATTGAAATATACTACTATTATTATTGTTATTATTACTGTTACTTTTTCCTTGCTTTCCGACTGAAACGTGGGGCTTCAGCAGTACATTTGTGTTGCACTCAGTTCTTTGTCATCACTGTGAACCGATTCCATGTCTGTTAATTACCTCTTATTCCCTCTTTAAATGATCTCATCTATGTGACTCTAGGATGCCTGACAGTTTACTTAACATTACAGTTCGCCTCATGGACATCGAAATATTTGATTGGGATACTTGAAATTATCTTTAAGATCTATGATCTACAGTTCAACGGGAACTTTTCCCGTCACAGCTTTGCACAGCCTATATTGAATATATATATATATATATATATATATATATATAAGCCTCCTTCCGATTGCCTCCAGTCATCTAATTTCAACAATTCAAAGTGCACCGTGATGGCGAGCAACCTAGAATAGTGGCTACATTACAAACTTGACTGATAGAATCCTAGTTACTAACATGTGTCCAATGAAAGGTGTATAGATATATTGACTTGTCACTAAGCTGTAATAGATACAAACTGTGTATTCCTTAGGGATGACTGAATTCTAGCAGTCAACTTTTGCAGTATGATCGTCAGGTTGGTTGACTCATCTTTGCATAACACTTCTCCTCTGAGAGTTAAAGCGGTGTCACCTAGTACTGCTGTTGAAGACATTTACACTAGGATATTCGGGCTAAAGTTTGGCTTCATGTGGACCTGTTGTGAAGAAAGATATTAATCACTAGGTTGTAACCAATCTTATATCTTTGATCCTTAGTCTTGAGGCTCACTTTTTACTTGGGTTTGAATCTCAGAAGGGACATCAATTCCTTCATGCTTAGAGGTAATTCTTGTTAACGAATGCTAACAATCTTAGCACCTAGATTCAGGACTTCCTTTGAGTTGGATCCACCCATTTAACAGTAAAATTAATATTGCCTGTATAACTTATTTTCTCAATTTTTAATGTTATAAGTCTGTTTTCATGAAAACTTATTATAAATAGCATTGTCGATCAATTACTCTAACACAGTAATTCTTTTCACAATTAGGAATGCAACCTATTCATAGAGGAGACACTTAGATGATTAAATCACAGAAATATTTTCAACTAATGCATTCATTTTTCACTCGGATAAATGTGAATAAAAATTATTAATACTGACTGTATGCTTGTTTATGTTGCATTGAGAATTACCTTATCAGATATTATATGGACTTCCTAATAATCAGTAATTATCATCACAATAATTGATGAAAAACAAAGTGTAAATCACATCTATCTATGTTTAGAATTTTAACATTTAGAGATTCAATAAAATTCTGAGCTAGAAACTATAATTAGATCATAAATATATCAAGTAAACACTGTCCCAAGTTGCTTAGGTTACTAGATAGAAGGGTAATAAAGCCTTTGTACAGAAAAAGTAACTTATAAATTAGTGTATTTTAGCCTTTAATGTCTTGTAATGAATGAGAGTAGAGGTTTGCAATGTTTTATACAACTCTCCTCGTATAGTACTAAAATAAGAGTACAAAGAAAATAAGTGATGACTTGAATTTCTCGCATTGAGGACAGTGCCTTGAATTCCGAGTGAAATATAGGGCTTCAATGGTACATTGTCGTTTCAGTCTGTTCTCTATAGTCTTTTCTAGCTAGCTTCATGATTGACCACAAGCTTTGAATTCTTTCTTAAACGATGTTCTCCATATCACCCTATGACTCCGAACTCTTTGCTTTCTATTCGGGTTCTACTCGAGATCTTACTGTGTGTTATCACAGATCGGTTTTCTGAGAGCATGTCTAATCTATTTCCGCTTCCTTCGGCATATTTGTTGGACGATGGACTGCTGAATGGTTCATTGGAAGAGTTCCTTGTCGCGGCAAAGTTCAAGAATAGCTCAAATGACCTTGAACGCTTGCTAGTCGTTGGTTGAGGAGATTTACTATTATTCTAGCGCGAAAATGAACGCTGCTCATCTGCTCAGATGCAAATTTCACCCAGATCAGGTATTTCAATACTGTCTGGATAATGGATTAATTGGACGTTCTCGTATATGTACCTGTAGTGCTTCAGAGAACCTGCAGCCTTATTCCCAGGTTATTGATGGATATATATTTAGATGCACACAGTTTAGGAAACGAATAAGTGTTCGTACTGGTAAGTGACACTTCAATTAATTGTCTTCTAGGGACTATCTTTGACAAATCGAAACTTTCGTTGACCAATATCCTGTTTCTGTGACACTACTGGGTTTTGAAGTCCGGTGTGAGGTTAACTGCGGCTCAGACCAAAAATACGTTAACGTCTACTGTGCAGTGGTTCCAGTTTTGTCGAGATTTAGCGTCGTGGAAAATGAATAGTATTACTCAAGTTTTGGGAGGAGTTGGTGTAGTTGTTCATACCGATGAAACTGTCCTTATAAAGAAGAAGTATAATGGAGGACGTGCTAGAGCGAATAACGTTTGGGCTCTGGGAATTTACGACACCCAGATTCAGAAAGGATTTATCGAACTTATTCCAGATAGGAGTGCAGACACACTTCTTCCTATTTGTCAGAGGCTCGTTTTGCCAGGCACTACCGTTCACACGGATGAATGGGCGGCATATAACCGATTATCGGATTTGGAATACATACACCACCGAGTTAACCGATCTGATGAATTCGTCAATCCCAGAACTGGTACTTATATGAATTCAATAGAAGGTTTCTGGGAAAGACTCAAAAATAGAATAAGAGCTATAAACGGCTCTGAAAATCAAGTTATTTTTAGTCGTCTAGATGGATACATGTATAGGAATTGGTTTAATTTAAAAAGTGGCACTCCCCATTATAATTGGGATATTTTTCATCTTATATTAGACAAAAATACCCTGTTTAATGTGTTTTTCATGCTTTTTTATGTAAATATACTTAATTTTTTGTGCAAAAATCCTCCACTTTTCTGATTGATCAGCTCAAGGTCACTCGTGCGTTCGCATTCCTTGGGACGTTATTGTAGAACTTTGCCCTTGTTGCTAGTTCTTTCTAGCCAGCCAGCTGATCTTTAGCATGGAGCAAACATAGCTGTGGATATAAGTTTGCAGCAGGCTTTAAGAAATGATATTCTCATGAACTTTATAGAAGTACTGACAAGATGTCAGTACTGAAAATCTGAATCTTAATTTGTATGCTTAATGCAGTAGATTCACTCAATGATTTGAGAGTAATAAAGATTTTTCTTGTCTTTCCGATCCTGGAATTGAAAAAATGCTACCTAAACAAGAGAAAGTGGTTCTCTCCTTCAAATTCCTTCTTCTGATAGTGATCAGTGTTTTTTGTCTTTGTTGTTGTTGTTGGTGGTTACCAGGTATCTTCATCACTTCTGTCTTCTTCATGTTCACCTGAAGTGCTATTGTAACTACAGAAGACAAAGGCCAGGCAATAGATCCTTCATTGAGAAAATCAACAGATATTTATAGATCTTTATGTACATTATTATTAGCGTTATTGTTAGCAGAAAAGCAACCTCTTCTGATTGGTTGTTTTCCTGCTGAAGGTTATTGTGTCATCTGTGTGTTTCCGTTTCTAATACAGTCAGGTGATATATCTGCTAATCGTATCCGCCCACGCAAAGTCTGCTATGATTGGTTGTTGAGTTAGTCTTTGTTCTTGTTTTTTTTCTCACGACCCCGATTTGGGAAGTAAACACTGACGTAGATTTAATTGGTGGCGCAGTAGTTAGGACTCTCCGAGGTTCGATCCCCTGCCGACGCACATCTGAAATCTATGGTCGGTCTGCAAAATTTAGGCTGCCGATATCACATGCTGAAAATTCCATACTTGTACCAAAATTATGGTATGGAATCAAACTGTAATCAAAAAAATTTGGTGGAGGGTGACTAGCAATTGAATTCAGGATGCGGATTTCGTCCTATTTGGGGCTCGTCAGCTGGATGTACACGCATCCCCCAATCAGTGAGTGATGATGTTCTCACTGAGGCTTCAACCCAATGCCCATAGTTTCAAGTGCCAAAGCGTTATCCTCTAGACCACCGTGGCCACGAGAGCTACTTCTTCTGCAACGGGTCATATCAATTGAAATGAATTTTGAGACATCGTCGAAGCATCTGTACAAGAAGCCGACATGTCAACCGGGGACCAAGCACTTCGGTCTAATCAATCGATGGGAAAATCTCAAAATTCAATTAAATTGACGTAAATTGCTGTCTACCACTTTCGGCTAGCAGGCACCTCTCACCACACTATCTTCACTTCTTAACTCTTCTGACGACTTGTTAGTTTCTGGTATGTAGATCATCAAGTCTGTATGTGTGCGTGTTTGACGCAAATCGCCCGCGAAGTCCAAGTCTTCTACAGTTTTTTTTCAGCCCATTAATATACCCATCTTCTTTCTGCCAACGATTTGTGTGAGTGACTCAGTCGTCGACAATCATGGAATATCATCTGTGATGCTAAGTGGCCGTGTTTTACTCCTGTCTTCACTTTGGAGGGTATTGCTGAGTTTTTCTTTTTTATTTTGTGAATCACTTCACACGTAGCATTGCCAGGTAATTGTTTAATGAGGTTGATAGAATTTTGGAGCACTCCATATTTTTTTCCATATTTTTTCATATTTCTACTTATAAGTAGAAGTAGTAATAAAATTTAAATTTAAAATGAAAATTTTTACTACAAAATTTTATGATGCTAAAAATAAAAGCAATAATGTGTAAAACGTAAAAAGCTGTGAAAACAGACAATATTTTG
Organism: Trichobilharzia regenti; assembly: GCA_944472135.2. NCBI lineage: Eukaryota > Metazoa > Platyhelminthes > Trematoda > Strigeidida > Schistosomatidae > Trichobilharzia > Trichobilharzia regenti. Next base: position 59,731,419 of record OX235262.1, read on the forward strand.
TACACACACTGTTCAGTGTTGCTATTTATAGAATCCTACTTAAGGTGGATAAGGGTATGAAAATTAGTCGTATAGTCAGTGTATGTATGTATAAAAGGAAGGAGAATACAGGAAACAGGAGTACAAGTATACACACAATGCGTAGTTTAAGATAGTTCAACTAGATAGAATACTGCATATTTTAACAAATCGAGTAATAAGGCATATGCTACTTAGGAAATGCCAAAATAATGATACACAACACAAATTATGCGTAGGAGATATCATCTACAAATTTAGCGAATATAAATATATATATATATTCAAATAAATGTCAATACTGTCAATCGATGTGCGGAAGAGTGAGTTTCAAATCAATATTCCCCAAACTGAAGTGGAGAATTACAAGTAAATATACATATACATTGTCCATCATAAGCTTTTTGCGTTGGACATATTATTGCTTTTAGCTTCTTAATATTCTGTAGAGAAATTATCAGTATTCAGGTATTGATTTGTAGAGATTTGATTGACTGGTTCAGGATTTCATTATGAGCTGACATCAATTGTAGAACCATTGAAAACCTGCATGGAGTACTGGAAAACTGTTTCGTCTTGGGTTGGGATTCTCCATCAGTATGCACATACAGTGCGTGGTTACAAGGCAAGCTCGTAGAGGTCGGGTGTGAGAACAAATACTCGCTAACGATGGTATTGGCTAGTGGTCTTGCTATGTCGTGAATTGGGAGAAGTTGGAATTGACGGGCCATTGGATCGGGTCCCAGTGGCTTAATGGTCTACGAGATCGCTAGTCTTGCAACATGAAAGTCCTGGGTTTGAATACTGGAGGTAGGTGTGTGTTGTCAGGAGTACAAAACCGGGACGGAACAGCTTTTCAGTACTCCCTGAAGGTTTTCCAGTGGTTCTCTAACCGATGTCAGCTCATGATGAAATCCTCTAACTAATTAACGATTGCATAAACACTACCATATTTTCATACCCGAACTTCGTGTTTATTTTGTCGTTTTACTATTTCTACATATTTAAGCCCTGATTGCATAAACAATTATTCATCACATTAGTTTTTATCTAAACATCCTTCTATTTTGTTATTTCTACATTTCTAACCCTAATTGCACAATGTCAATCTTCTTAGTTATTATGATGCTACTTTGTGTGAGTTTCATCCATCACCCTGTTTATTATGGCATTCTAATTCCTAATTTTAATTTTTATTAATTTGACCCTTAACCGGAAATTATTGTGGAACTTTCCCATCCATTTGATATAAATACACGAATGTACAGTTTAGTTGACGATAGCTTCATCGAAAAGAAAATTTTCTTCGCTGCAACTGTCTTTTTTATTATCGATATGTTTTTAACTTCCATTATTACCTCTACTTGTAAGTAGTAAGATCATTTTTTGTTTCAATATCAAATGCATTTAATTGGTGGATGGTGACTAGGAGTGAAATTCATGGTGCACACTTCGTCCTATTTGGGACTCTTCGGCTGAATGCACCTGCATTTCCCAGTCAGTGAGTTATGATGTTCCCACCTAGGCTCGAACCAGTGCCCACAGTTTCAAACTCCAAAGCGTTATTCACTTGACCATTTGCGCCACGAGAGCTACCTCTTGTGCAACATGTCATATTAATTATTTAATTGAATTTTAGATTTTCCCATCGATTGATTAAACCGAAGTGCCCGGTCTCAGGTTGACATGTGGCTTCTTGTGCAGACGCGTCGACGACGTCTGCACAAGAAGCCGACATGTCAACCTGAGACGGGCACTTCGGTCCAATCAATCGACGGGAAAATCTTAAATTCAAATGTATTCAGATGATTATGAAGGAATAAGAGTTTATAAATCAAATAGTTGAATAACTATTCGAGTGTAGGGAATGATATCTCTGTTATAAATATAAAGGGAGAATAGAGACGTCAAAGTTATTATTACTGCTTTTCAGGTATTCGGAAATGTATACGGAAGACGTTTTGATACCTTAGTGGTTAGTTAAATGGTTGTCCTTCTAGGAAATATCTTGTTGGGGGCCTGCTGCAACTTTAGACTACTTACTTCTGTCTTCACATTGAATATAGTGGTAATTCTTTGACTGCTTCATTTATTGTAGACACTGTCCCTCAAGTGCCATTTCTGCTCGTCTTCTATTCTCTTCTTTTTGCATGACTTTCCCTGATTCCAGTGAATCCAAATTTCTTAGGTATTCGATGTCCTCACTGTTTCTCTGTTTGTTACTTTCAATCAGAAATTATACAGAAAGTTGCATTCTTTTATGATACATAAGAAGTGATGTTTGCTGAAGTCGACTAGTGATTTCGGAAGACGGTTAAAAACACAGGATTAATAGTATTGAAATTGATAGCACCATTCAACACTACACTTTTAAGTCTAGGCGGTTAGGTGTGCTAAATTATGAGATATAGATAATAAGAGTGACTATGGGTTAATGTACACAATGCATACGTTAAAACAAGGGTAACAGTAGTCCTCGTTGCCCCTTTTATTTGCTGTATATGCGTTGTCAGAGCTGTCTGCTAGCCAACATTGGTAGACAGCAATTTACGTCAATGTTTACGTCCCAAATAGCGGCCATAAGAAAAAACAAAAACAAAGCCTAACTTGAGGAACCCAACAACTAATCACAGCCGGCTATGCGTGGGCGGATACGATTAGCAGCTATATCACCTGACTGTATTAGAAACGGAAACACACAGATGACACAATAACCTTCAGCAGGAAAACAACCAATCAGAAGAGGTTGCTTTTCCGCTAACAATAACGCTAATAATAATGTACATAAAAATCTATAAATACCTCTTGATTTTCTCAATAAACTATCTGTCCCTGGCTCTTGTCTTTGTCCTTACGTACGTAGTAGTTGTCAGATATTCGTGTCAGATGTCTGTATTTTCAGTCGACTATAGGAATTAGGTCTCAGTTATCAACCGCTTCTTGTACGCTTATATTAGATTTTAAGGCTTCATCGTGCGATATCCTACTGTGTATTTCAGTTGAAGTGCATCTAGTCCTATCACTAAGCTATTTTCGAGATCTCTTATATTATCATTTGTCTGAACTATTCTAAATGTTTGGGCTACACCACTCTAGTCTACTTGATTATGTCCTACTACTACATTGGAAGGAGTTAGATAAGCTGGATGATTTTGTTTTCTTTTACCTCTAAAGACTCTTTCAATAGACATAATTTGTGTCTAGTGGGTTGTGTGTGTGTGTGTGTGAATGCCACTTTTATTCCTGCCTCATCGTGAATAACACGTGAGATTTAATTTATAGAGATCCTATCCTTACTGGGAATTCCCTCTCATTACTTCACGTTAATAAAGTAGTGAATTAGAAAATATCACGCATTCCACTCTGTCAGCCGACGTTAAGCCCTCCACTGCTAGATACTGGTTGAAAATGCCAAATAAAATCACCATACACTGAAGCACACATATACAAATAAACACCTTAAATGTGTAGAAATGTTGCGAATATGAGAAGACAGAGAATAACTTAATTTCTCTTTTCATTCCTACGCCTTCTGAGAGGAACATAGAATTTCAGACACTTTTTGAGGTTCCGGTCACTGTTTTGTTTCATTTTAGGTGGTGGAGTTGTTGGTCTGATGCCCAGTCTTCCCTCTCTTCACTTGTGGCAGTCACCATAATATTTGCAAAAACATTTTGCGATTACTTTTGTCCTCACTCATCTTCAGAAACTGGCATGCTTATTATTTATAATTTAAATTCCCTGATGTTTTAAACTGTCCGCCGAAGGCTTTCATCTGAAGCTTTTAGCCTAGCTTTTTACCCTCCATATATAAACACAAGTGTATTCGTAACATGTTTTATATCAGTTTGCACACATTTTCATATTGCTGTTCTTTTGTTACCTTTGCGCACTTTGTATGTTGTTTCAGAAGGAGCTACCATCTTTTTTCTCTTCACAGCCTAATTCGTTGTCCCAGTACTCAATATTCTTGCGAAGAAATCAATACCCACAGTATACTAATTACAAACTCTGTCAGTAGAATATACCACATATTAGTATTATTATTTCCTTGATTTTCGAGTGAAACATAAAGATTCAGTTGCACTTTGTCCTATTTTCTGTGATCCTGTTTAGCTGGCCCTACGATTGCCCATGTTCTCTCATCTCCTTCTCGCACAATTTCTCCATGTTACCCTTGGACGCCCCACTCATCGTTTTCCCCTAAGATTTTCCGTGAGCAATGTCTTGGTGCACAGTGTCATTCGACGGTCTCCTCAGTGTATGACCTACCCATCTCCATTTCCTTCTAAATATATGTTGAGCAATTGATTCTTGTTTGGGTTTTCCCATAGTTTCTTAATGCTAGTTCTTTCCGGCTGGTGATCTGATCATCAAAATGGAGCGAGTGAAGGTGGCAGCTATTGATAAAAGTCTTCAGCGGCCTGTTGTAAATGCTTTTCGTGACGTGAACACACCACATTTTTTTCCTTCACGTTCCCCAGTGGAACATAGGGCCTCAAGCTAGTGGCTTGAAGTTTCCTTAGCAATGTTTATTTTAAAGGATAGGGTTGCTAGCCTTATGCCCAACCTTTCCTCTTTGCCACCATTATTTCTGGCTTAGCGAGGTATAGGAGTGCGTCGGCCGGGGATTGAAACCCGGACCATGTTCATAGTCGGCGAGCGTCCTAACTACTATGCACCGACGCACTATAACACACCATATACTTGCTTCCAATTTAACCAACACCTTAGAATGTAAACTCTAAATGCTGAATAAAAAGTTACGATCCTGTTGATCTGGCTAGCTAGCCAAAACTGTTTGTTACTCATTGTGAGTCATCTCCTTTTTAACTGATTCCTTGATTTCCAAGTGAAACATAGAGTTTCAGGTTTTTTAAGCCTTGAAGATTCAATAATCTTGGCATTGTTTTACGCACGGTTGGGGGGGGGAGGTTGGAGGGCTGCTATCCTGACAACCAACCTTCCCGCTTTTCTGAGCTCACTAGGCAAAGTTTAGAATTACATGAGCCCAGAAGTAGAACAACGGACTAAGCCAATTTTCAGTCAGTATTCTACCTCTGACTACTACCCATATTAATCAGTATTGTGTATCGTATATGAGAACATGTATTTCTATTACTTAGAACATGACAGATTTCTTATGTATTTCAGTACTGAAATGGTTGACCCTATTGCTAATTTACATTATATATATATATATATATATATATATATATATTATTCGTCATCTCTATCAATACTATATTTGATACACATTAGATACAAAGTTTCCGAATACGACAGAATTGCAGCAGAAACCATAAAACCCTTTATACTACTATCTGTAAACATACAAACAACAAATGAAATTACTGGAATGACCATTTTTCTTAAAAATTATTATTATTATTACCAAGATATATGCAAATGAGATGAACTTAAACTGTTCAGTGGTTTCTGTGTTTTTCGCATACCTTTGTTTTTCCTTACAGAAAATACATGTCTAGTCTCTATCTGATTTCAGTGAATCGTTAAATGACATCACGAGCAGACAGTTGATGAATGAATAAGCATATATTTAGGCTTGTTTCATATGATGTTTTATCTCATTATGGAAAGAATATTTGCAGATGTACTTAGAGAGAGGAAAGAAATTTACATTTGATTAGTGCTCTTCCATCTGTGACATCTTTGAAATAACCAGTTTTTCTTGTAAGATTATCAATCCAAACACAAACACTACTTCTTCAGCTTTTATTCCATTTGCATAAATATGTTTACAGGACATCTCTTTCTCTCTTGACTTCTTAGTATTTCAATGATTAGTCACCCTATATCTGTAACGACAGAAGGCAAGAGCCAGTCAACAGATGGCTAATTGAGCGTAAGTCAACAGATATTTATAGATTTTTGTGTGCATTATTGTTAGCAAAGAAGCGACGTCTTCTGAATGCTTGTTTTCCTGATGAAGGTTATTCTGTCATCGCTTTGTTACCGTTTTTTAGATAGTCCGGTGATATATCTGCGAATCGTATCCGCCCACGCAAGGTTGGCTGTGATTGATTTTTGAGTTTCTCAAGGTTAGTCTTTGTTCTTGTTTTTTCTCATGAACCCGATTTGGGACGGGAACATTGACGTCAATAGTTGTCTACAATTTTGTCACCACATATCTTTGCTACTGTTCACTTCGGTGGATTGACATCTTGTCATCATTTCGACTGTACCAACAGATAATCATTAGAAAGTCCAAGATAGAATTTCCTGCTCACTAGCATTCATTAATAGGGAAGATATGTACTTCAACAAAAGTTATACCTCCACAAAAGCTGAAGAAAATAATTAAGAGAGAATTTGGGCTTTTTATGATCTACTGGTTGCTTGTCAGTGTATTTAATGAAGAGTTTACATTTTCCTGAGTACACAATTAGTTAAGCAGTATTTGGGTAAGTGGGACTTTATAAACACTGATTTTTTCATCTAAACTGGTTGATAAATAAATCTGCACGTGGTAGACACCTAGTACCATTTAATTTCATTTGAAACCGGTTTAAAAGACACTACAGAGAGTATTGAAAAGCATCCGGTGTCAAACCTCTCGGTAGACAGACTTAAATAGAGATCACTGATGTACAGATTTTCTTATTTTGGTATCAAATTTTACTAGTTGCATGATTCAATTTTTACCAATTGATGGAAGCACTTAAAACTGAGAGCTGGACAACTGTCAGCAGTAGTTCAAATGGTAAAAACCCTCATTCAAATTCAAAAATATATATATATATCACTGATAGGATTATTTAATATGAAGTTTCTATTTTGAATTCCCCTGTTGTTTGAGTGAATTAGTCCTAAATGCTAACTGTATATGAATATGTCGGCTTTTATTACGTAAGCTTCTACAATGCTTTAAGGTGAACATGATGTTGTTTGATGGACATTGGCTAACAGTACAGTCTAGGACATGCGTTTCATCCTATTTTGAACTTGTAAGCTGATTGAACCTGTCTTGATTTGAAACTCAAACTGATTATCCACCACGCCAAAGGATAACTTGATATGCATTATTGATATAAGTATAAAGCTTTGGCACTGTGTCTGTAGAGTATAACTCCATTATGCATATGATTTTATTTTGATAAATCACACAGCGGAGATGGATTGGACACTCGCTGAGGAGGCCGCTGGGTGACATCGCGCGCGCGTCAGGCCATTGCTCGAGTGGAACCAGGCCGAAAGGGAGGTGGTGAGTGGGACGTCAGTGCGAGGGTGACATGGAGGAGATCGTGTAGAGGAGTTGAAACAGTATGGAATAACATGGATGCAAGTGAAAAGTACAACAGAAGACAGAAGCAAGTGGAGACGTGCAGTTGAAGCCCTATAGTTCCACTAGGAACCCAAGGGAACAATAATAATAATAGTAGTTTGTGCTCGAAACGTCATCAGTTAATATGACTGACTGTACAACACTGTATGATTTATCAAAATAAAATCTTATCCATAATTGAACTTGATATGCGCTTGATAACTTCGACTTCAAATTAAAAGAATGAAAGCTGTTGCTTCCTTCCAACCGACCTGGATACTACCTGAAGAAAATGAAGAATAAGAATAAACAATGGGGAAATTAATTAGCTGTTGCACTTTTTTACTTGCCACTGATTTTTAACCTAATTTATCTGTCCATAAATAGAATATTTATACACCCTGAAGAGTTCCCTCACCTATAACATTTACACACGATGGTAGATAGAAAGATTTACAACATTTTTTCCTCTGTGTAAGTACACTCTAATGTGAAACCTTCAATAATGATATTATTTTGAATAACAATCATAATTCACAGAATTCATAATAACACCCTTTATAAACTTGTTTGCCAATTCTTATATTAATCAAGTGTACAAAAAGAAAGATCAATGTACTTTTAAATGAAATAAGAATTACACATACAAGAAACTATGCATTTGGCTAAAGGCTATCTAAACACCACAACATGTTTCTTCCTTATTCTAAGTAAAACGGTATATCTAATCTACCTATCTATATGTGACTAGTATAAATAAATCCATGTTAAATATTCTCTTCTTATATTTCTTGTTCTTCTCCTTTGTAACAGAATGAAGGTTGTGATCAAGTAAAAAAAAACTACAAATTATCAATAGTTTATCATTTAAGACAAGAGAAAACATGCTAAAACAATAATGACAGATTATAACTATTATAATGAATATGTACTCTTCTTTCTATTCATATAAGATGTAATCTACAGCTAAAATTTTTATCTAAAATAGGTGGATTTAAAGGTTTTCTTCTCTCTTCTCTTGAAAGGCACTAATTAGCTTAATTGAATTTTACATTTTCCCATCGATTAATTGGACTGAAGTGCTAGGTCTCAGGTTGACATGTCGGCTTCATGTGCAGATGCTTCGATGATGTCTTGGCATGTAATTAGAGGTTAATTGGTGGATGGTGACTAGCAGTGGAATCCAGTCAGGTTGCGTATTTCATCCTATTTGGGACTCGTCATCTGGATGTGCCTGCATTCCGCAGTGAGTGATGATGTTCCCACCGAGGCTCGAACCCAGTGTCCATAGTTTCAAATGCTAGGTTCACTAAATCTAAAATTCAATTAAATAATTAACAAGACCCGTTGCACAAGAGGCGGGATGACTCTCGGGGCCCAAGTGGTCTAGTGGATAACGCTTTTGCGTTTGAAACTATGAGCACTGGTTTCGAGCCTCAGTGGGAACATCATAACTCACTGACTGGGGAATGCAGGTACATTCAGATAACGAGTCTCAAATAGGATGAAACGCGCATTCTGGATTCCACTGCTAGTCACCATCCATGAACTAACTAGCTTATTTACAGAGTGGATCTTTTTTATTTTTACGAGTTCATGATGGATCGATCAGTCAGAGTACCATTGAGAACCACGGAGTACTAGACACCTGTTTCGTCAGCCTAGTTTGAGAATCATCGGCAGTACGCACCCACTGGAGTTCGAACCCAGGAGCTTCCGGTTAGAAAGCAAGCTGGCTCGTGTACCATTCAGTCACTAGGACCCGTCTCCTCAATAACCAGCCCATGAATTCTAACTTCTACCAATTTGTGATGCATTTAGCGCGACCACCAACCAATGTCATCGGTGGGACATCCATCCTCACACTTGACCGGATGGACCTCAGTAGTCGCGACTTCTCACTAGAACTCTAGGCAACTTCTACTTGTAGCAAGTCACCAACAAGCATCAGATTTAATTTTCTATAGTTGGTCTGTAAGGATTAAATTTGTTTTTACCACTACTCTAACTGATAACAATCCGTCATCAACTCATAAAAACAATACTAATCCTTACAAACCAACTATAGAGCATACTTTATCATTAAGTGAGATCACTGATCACTGGACCACTTCCAGTCATTAGATGTATAAAATAATAGGTATACGTCTCCGTTTGAGCATGTGCATTAATCAAACGACATGAGAAGAAAAAACAGGTCTGAAAAAACTGATAAAAGTGATTTGATGTATAATTTTCGATAAATGTCAAAAGTTAAAATCAAAAGAGACAACTAATAGTTATGATGAGGAAGATTAGAAGCTCAGGTGGATGATTTTGATGTGATTGTGTTCTCTGAGCTGGATAGTTAATTTGCGAAGCTTTCATCGCCTGTCCTACAAGGCAACACCTTCAGCGAATACTTCAATTTGAAGTGAGCTTTTAGATTTTTCCACGGATTTATTAATCATCTCTCCTGGTGACTTTGGACGTGATTGGTTGCTTTTGTGTGTTTTCACATCCTCTAGGTTATTTGTATTGGAACGGATTGTTTCTTTGACTTGAGCTTTGACTCTTTGTGTGTGAGGTTTCCTTCTTATCGGTTGGTAAACTTTGTCTATGTGAATGTGTCTATTGATTAGAGATTCACTGGAATACCAGGCTTCTAAAAATTCTCTAGCATTCTTGGTGTTTCCTCTGTCTAATATTTGAACGTTGGTTGTCCCAGTCGAACTGATAAAGATAAAACCCACATCATTTTTAAAAGAAATTGTAACAACTGCGAAAAACACCACATTAGCCAAAGTGGACGTCCCCTTCATCTTCCTATCCATGAACATAAACTAGCCGTCAAAAGACATGACATCCACTCCCCCCTCATATCACTAAACACAGACAACCATGGACATCAATTCGGCTGGGACAACCAACGTTCAAATATTAGACTGAGGTAACACCAAGAATGCTAGAGAATTTTAAGAAGGCTGCCTGGTATTCCAGTGAATCGTCAGTCAATAGACACACAAATTTACCGACCGATCAGGAGGAAGCCTCACACAAAAGGGTCAAAGTGCAAGTCAAAGAAACGATCAGTTCCAATGGAAGTAGCTCAGAAAGAGCAAAAATACACAGAAACAACGAATCATATTAAAGGTCACCAGGAGAGATGACTAATAAACTGGTGGATAAATTAGAAAGCTCACTTCATCAAATTGAAGTATGCACTGAAGATGTTGCCTGGTGGGGCAATGAAAGCTTCAAAATTAACTATCCAGCTCAGAGAACACAAACACATCAAAAACAACTAATAGTGGTCGGAGCAGGAGGATGAGGAGTTGGGAATCATTGTGAGAAGGGGATTAATAATTAGTTTTGAAGAATAATTTGTTATTCGCATCCCCTTATATATATATATATATATATTGTCCGATGGTTCAGTGATCGATGTAAAAACCACTCCGCCAGTCACTAACATCGTTGAATACCTTTCCTGTCAAAGGATTTAATCGGCCTCACCAGTCACAACTGCTCACTGGAACTCCATGAAGTGTCTATTCAGTAATTATTTTAGTCACTGAAGTGAATTGGATTAACTTTTGAGGTGTTGGGTTTTGCAGGGGTTTTATTCATCATGAACTATCTGGGAGGAGGTGCCTGAAAGTCTCATTTATGGACATTTCACTAACAATTTATTTATTTATGCTATTGCAAAACAGGATATATCTACCTTTTCTCACATATAAATGTCAGAAATTTGTCAGGAATTAATGATAAACATCTTTTAAGTACATTTAGGCTATATAGAATGGAGCCATTTATTTCAAGTATTCACTTAAACCATTTAATAAATATAATTACTTATCATGAAATCAGTATGCCTAAATTTAAGACATAAATTAACTATATCATTTATTGCAGAATAAATGAAATTATTTTCCCTTCTGTTGTGAAAGGCTCCTTTAGGATATACAATGAATTAAAAGTTTTTAAAGATATAGATAGATACTGGAAGTTTGTTTAATTCCACGTGAAGAGAAGTACACTGGAGTTATACACGCAAAAGGAGGGTGTCTGAAATTTCGGTTATTTATTAGGAATCATTATCAGTGTACTGAACTGGTTTTAAATAATAATAATAATAACACTATTCAAGTTTTGGTTTGTAGGGATTTAATTGCTTACAGGATTTCATCATGAGCTGACATCAGTTAGACAATCATTTGAAGACTTGCATGGAGTACTGTACAGCCGTTTCATCCTAGTTTGGGACTCTTCGGCAGTACGCACCCACGCCACAGGGTTCGAATCCAGTACCTTCCGGTCACAAGGCTAGCGAGCTCGTTGACCATTAAGGCACTGGGACCCGATGCAATGCCCAGTCCATGAATTTTAACTTCTGCCAATTCATGACATAGTGCGACCCCTAGCTAATGTCTTCGGTGAGTAATTGTCCTCACACCCAACCTGCTGCACCCTACTGGTTACGCTTTATCACTAGAACCCCAGGTAATAACGTTAATAATTTATCAGTCAGCAAGTTGAATATGATGAATACAGTCAGTTAGATCTTTTTAGCTGTTGACGTAAAATATCTAAAGTTAACTGCTAGTAGTGCTTATATTCAACTAAATTTTACCAAGTTGTATGTAAGGTGACACACACTAACAGCGTACTTTAATGTTATAGTCTTTGAGCGTAATGATCATACGACTTTTTTCGATGAATTTCCAGTCAATCTGTCTACCAGCTCCATTTCAGTGAAGTATTGTTATTGTCATCAACTATCTGATTTCAGCAAAGAGCAGCGTAAGTTTTATATTTGATAGGAAAGACTGTTATGCGTATAGATGATAAGGGATTTTAAGTCCACAGTGTTGATCATTAACTTTCTACAATTTCAAATTAATAACTTCCGAAACCTAGAGACCCAAATTTTAATGAATTTTAGTCCTACTTTCAATCGGGAATTATTCTTCGAAGGTATTTTGGAATTCTTGTTGATTGATTCTACCAGACCAAAATATTCTGTCTACTCCTAGTACGGACTCTTTTAAAGTACATTGAAATCTACATGGTTGAAAGTGATTGCCCCGTGACTAGCAGTGGAATCCAAGATTTGCGGTTTCACCCACCTTGAACCTGTTAGTTGGATGAAGTTTACCTTGAAATCAATCCAAAAAAAGAATGCAGTGATACTCTTTGTCTGCAGTGGGGAGGAATTACATAAATCCACAGTTCCCGTTGTATATACTCAAAGGAAGTAGGAGTCACAGGACTAATCCATTCAAAGCATACATACACTCTCCATGATCGCGCCGACACTTTGCGGAATATGTCAAAATCGTAGAGTAATCAAACCCCACACAAGATGTAATTAACTTAATCCGAACAGTAAACAAGTTGTAGTACACATCTGGATATTCATTCATATGTTGATCATGATGATAAATCCAAATCACTACCTTTACAGCGCCGAAAACCTGGATATCTAAGAAGTGATGAAAATATGCTGACCGCTGCATTTCAAATCCCACTGACTCATTCGATGGTAATATTCTGCTCCTGCATGCTTCATTCGACATTTTGTATAGATTGGTTCGCAGTCATTCTGGTTCCAGACCGAAAAGAATCAAAAGTCCACCGGTTGCTGAATCACTGATACTTCTGTACACGTTTAACTGGATACTACCTGCTGTGGTGAGCGTCTTGCAGAAAATATAACTGAAAACATTGTTGACGGTAAACTAGCTAATGTTTTACAAGCCATTTTTACACCTTTATGAGTAGCACACCATATCGACCACCTGTAACACAACGCTCAGTATTTACGCGCATTTTTGACAAATTCAAACAATAATGGTGCCTAGGGTTATGTCATATAAATTTTTTTAACTTATCTAAAGTGTTGAATTGAATTCTAGATTTTCCCATCGATTGATTGGACCGAAGTGCTAGTTCTCAGGTTGACATGTCGGCTTCTTGTACAGATGCTTCGATGATGTCTTGGCATATAATCAGTATTTAATTGGTGGACGGTGACTAGCAGTGGAATCCATTCAGGATGCGTATTTCGTCCTATTTGGGACTCGTCATCTGGATGTGCCTGCATTCCGCAGTGAGTGATGATGTTCCCACCGAGGCTCGAAGCCAACATGTCGACCTCAGATCGAGTAGTTCGGTCCAATCAATCGACAGGAAAATCTAAAATTGAATTAAATTAATATGATCCGTTGCACAAGAATTGGGGTGGCTCACGTGGTCCAAGTGGTCTAGTAGATAACGCTTTGCCGTTTGAAACTATGGACACGGGTTCGAGCCTCAATGGGAACATCATCACTCACTGACTGAGGAATGCAGGTACATCCAGCCGGAGGACGAGTCCCACATGGGAAGAAATGCGCATCGTGAACTCCACTGCTAATCACCATCCACCAATTAAATTATCTAAACTGTGCTTGCTGTCATTACTCCATTGCCTTTCCATGTATATATATCCTGTCAGTGAAAAATTGTAAACTGGCTTACTCCATGTATACATTTTTATCATATTGATGATGCCTGTAAGCTGGAGTCCCTCATGTACATAAAGTGAGAATGTATTATTATTATTTTTAAATCTTCGCAAATCAACACTTGGAAATGAAGCTACAGTTGAGGAAGTCACACCACTTTGAGCTGAAACATTCAATATCCAATAGAAAACATCACACATACATTTGCATGTATGCATATATGTCAGTAGATCCGCTTTGTGAATGATTCTATTTGATAGATTATTACATATGGAACTGTTAATAGTTAATAATATATAATAATAATAATAATAATCCTGAAAGTTCACCCATTTTACTGGTTTTTATTTTACTGATAACCTTGAAAGCCAGATAGAAAGGTATCATTTCCTAGGAATTAACTGACTCCCTATCATTCATTATACATTTATATTTCTTACTAAATTTATTTAAGGAACGGTATTCACATCCTGGTATTGTAGGTGTAAATATTTCCTCAAAATTATCATCTTACGGATTTTACCATCATTCACCACCTGGTGCCGGTCCAGTTGACTGATTGGGCTGAAGGTACATGGTCGAACATTCACATCATTTGGCATGTTATTTCGTTACACAGTGTAATTCATGCTAGGACTCTAACCAGCTAAGCAGATATCATCCGAAGTATATCTTGTATTTTGGACGGTCAACTTAGTGTTCTATTTTGACTTCCGAACAGTTTTCTAGTCTAATTAGAACAAGTACACTGTGATTTGGAGGATGAAAACTTACATTTGCATATATATATATATATATATATATATATATATATATATATATATATATATTTAATCTGCATAATAACTGGCATTCTTGGTATCTCTGAACTATCTTAAACGTTAAAAAACTTCATGTCTACAACTGTAATCTACTATCAACTCAAATAATCAACAATTTTGAAATGAACAATTCAATTTAAGAATTCCCTGTAAAATATTTTTTTTAAAAAAACGTGGAATTCTTCATGCAATTTTTCTCATTAATATACTTGAACAAAGCAAGAACCACAAATATACCGGGAAAATATGAGCTCATCTTTTATTTTCCTGAGGATTCTTCTCAATTCGCTAAACCCTGGACAATACAGAAAACTTGAATTACATCGAAGATTCGAACACAGCGTATTCGTGATGATAAGGAATAAGTGATAGAAACTAGGAGTCACATAAGTCGGAAATGAGGTAAGTTTTCAAATTATCAAGGTTGATCACTGACTGATATCAATTAGAGAGCCGTTGACTACCATGGATTACTGGGCGGCTGTTTCCTCTCAATCTGGAAATCATTGGCAGTATGCACCCACCAACGGGTTCGAACCCAGGACCTTTCTGTTACACTGGAAGGTCGTATACCACTCAGCCGCTGAGGTCGTATTTAACGGCCAGTCCATAAATTCTAACTTCTACCATTACTTGATCTTAGCGCAACCACCAGTCAGTGGGCCTTTGAGTGAAATCCTAGTGATCTAATGGTCTACGAGATTGCCATTTAATTTTGAATATCCTGGGTCCGAAATCCAGTGAATGCGTACTGACAACTATTCCCCGGTTAGGACGAAACATCTGTCCAGTACTTTCTGGTTCTCAGTGGTTCTATTGTAACAACAGAAGACAAGGGCTGGCAACATATCGTTTTATTACGAAAATCAACACGTTTTTATATAAATTTCACAAACATTATTATAGCCTAGTCAAGTAGACAAACGCAGTCTTCTGATTGGTTGTTTTCGAGTTCCTCGGAAAGTGGAGCCATCTATCTGCGAATCATAATTGCCCACGTTTAAGTTTGCTGTGATTGGTTGTTGACTCAGGCTTGTTCATATTTTCTCACGGCCCATATTAGTGACCTAGATATTGACGTAGATTAATGTCAACCAGTTGGCTAGCAGGCTGCTCTCACCACACTATAACTGGTATCAGTCTATGATCAAACTTGGAACAAATCGAATCCCTGTGGAAAAATCTCTCGAAAATTATCAAGAGTTAAAAGTATTGACTACTTATAGGACAGTAAGACCAATACTCTTAAAATTGAACTTCAGCATTTTTGGGTGGAAACGAAGTTTAACTAGAAAAAGTATAACAATATAAAATAGGTTACACAAATACAGATAATATTTTTATAAAATAACAAATAATAGGGGTAGATTGAGTAATGCTCAGGTGAAACAATTAAATTTTCTAAGCAGGATGGAAGATATAGATGAATACATGT
The DNA here is from genome assembly GCA_944472135.2 of Trichobilharzia regenti. NCBI lineage: Eukaryota > Metazoa > Platyhelminthes > Trematoda > Strigeidida > Schistosomatidae > Trichobilharzia > Trichobilharzia regenti. The sequence goes on from OX235262.1 coordinate 59,747,469, forward strand.
CATACTATGGTTTTATACTTTGTTATGTAAGAGTAGCAGTTTTAATAGTTTGATGGCTTCAGAAAAAACTTAACAAACTAGGTTTCTTTCGTCTATTTGTTTATTCTAAATGAATTCAGATCGCCTACAATATGAGCAGTACCTAAAAGATGGTTAATAGTTGCACTGTTTAATGCTTGACAGCCGTTTTGTATGTATTCAGAAACAAAGGATAGTAATCCTTCTCTCTGTTTTTCCTATGTAAGTACTTTTGCACATACATGTAAATTGGTGAACACAGTGTGATGAGAGGTGTCTTCAAGACGAAATTGTAGACAACAATTGAAGTCAATGTTTACGTCCCAAATCGTGGTCATGAGAAAAAACAGTAACAAAGACTAACCTTGAGGAACTCAACAACCAATCACAGAAGACTTAGCGTGTGCAAATACGATTCTCAGATATATAGCTTGATTTTCTGAAAAACGGTCTGAAGCAGTACAGAATAACCTTCAGCTGGAAAGCAACCAATCAGAAGAGGTTTCGTCTCTGATAACAATAACGCTAATAATAATGCACATAAAAATCTATAAATATCTCTTGATTTTCGCAATAAATGGTCTGTTGACTGGCTCTTGTCTTCTGTCGTTACAACAGTTGGAAGTAACATGAGGTGGGAGTTTGATCACTTTTGGTTGTTTTAAACAAGTGAATCTTTGATAAATGCATACAAGCTAGATATGCCTGACACTGGTATTAGTGTGTATTAGTGCCATGCACACTTCGAACAGCTTAAGGCTACATAGCCCTAAACCTCAAAGTGTTTACGAGGTGAAATCTTAAACCTGTTCTATGTGTTCAATAATTATTACGTATAACAGTCATCCTCCTTTAATTATCTAATTTTAAAACCAAAGGTTATTTACATATTAAGATACTTAAAAAATCTTATTTGTGATTTTGACTCTCCATCGATTTCAAGTTTGATCTTATTAAATTCTGATAACAAGTATATACTTGATTAGAAAGTTTAAAATGTGTTGTATGTTGCATTACATAACTTGTCACAAATAATTTACACTTTATTTTGTTAAAATTTAAGTAAATCATTGAAATCTAGACATCAGGAGGTGATATCTTAAGCTAGCTATCGCCTCCACCCCACAGTATTTAACAGTGAATGCGAAATAACTGTCAACAGAAAATGATTAGGTTAATTGTGAATCCTGTCATATGAGTAAGGATCCAACAAGTAACCAATATTTGACGTGTTTGACTGATAAGTGGTGATGTCTTCGGCAAGAAGCTTGAATATCGGTGAGACAGATTAAGTTGCAAATAGGAGACATAAAGGATTAGTTTTGTTTTTACGAGTTGATCATGGATTGATATCAATTGGAGAACCATTGAAGTAGAAGTACTGGACAGGTGTTTCGTCCTAGTTTGGGAATCATCGTCAGTACGCACCCACTGCCAAGGTTCATACCCAAGACCTTCTGGTTAAAAGGGAAGTTCCTTTACCATTTAACCACTGGGACCTGATTCAATGGCCAGTCTATAATTTCTAACTTCTACCGACTAGTGAGCCATTGAAAAGGGTCTTAGTGGCTGAATGGTCTACGAGCTGGCCTTCTAACCGGAAGATCCTGGGTTCGAACTCTGGCAATGGGTGAGTACTGCCGATGATTCTCAAACTAGGATGAAATTGATGTCTAGTACTCCCTGGTTTTCAGTGGTCCTCTAACTGATATCAATTTGTGATCAACTCGTAGAAATAAAGATCCTTGTGAAGCAATGTGTGAAAGCTTGAAATGAGGACAAATAGAAGAGATTACAAATAATTTTAGCAGATAAGAATTCTAGAATGTAGTTTTTGCATTTTACCAGCATTTCGTAAATTTAACAATAATGCTACCAAATGTTACTTTGTTCTGCCAGCATAAGAATTCAATTATTACTTACAAGAATGAAAGTTGGTTGACTCAGAGTTTCTTAACTACTTGCATCGAGGACAAGAGTGCTTCCTATTACTCATTAAATTCATGTCAATAATGTCACACGTTTGAGACTAGACACCTACGCCATCTTAGTGGACAGACGTTGACAGAGATTTAAAGTACACCATCTCAAACAAAACTAACTATATACTGCTAGATAACTGAGGGCAGTCAGCAGAATGCCAGAGACCAGAGTTCCATCCTTATTGACATTTGTCAGCAAAGCGTGTCTGAAACCTCGAAGAGACGGGTGTCCCCTATGAGATTCAAACATGTGTCACCAAGTACTGCACTCAGATATGTTAAGACGGAGTACTTAGAGTCATCATTATAATATTATTATTGTTTTTTTCAATTCCTAGAGGAACATAGAGCTTCCCCTGCACGTCTCCATTGCCTTCGGTTTTCTGCCAACTTTTTCACCCCGCTCCAAGTCTCCCCACATGCTTTCATATCCTCTTCACATGACCTCCTCCAAGTCACCCTCTCAATGACGACCAACTCGCCGCTTCCCATTCAGTCGGGTTCCACTCAAGGGCTTGTCTAGTGATGTCACTTGATGGATTGGTTTATCAGAGTATGGCGAATCCACTTCCATTTCTACCTGCATATTTGTTGCACAATCGGTTCCTGCCGGGTTGGTATGCTCCCAGAGATCTCTGTTGCTGATCTTTTCTGACCGGCCATCTGATCTTGAGTATTGAGCGAAGACAACTGTTAATGAAGGTCTGTAGTTTGTTTAAGATGCTCTTTATGACTCGCTGGCCAAGTCTCTGATCCGTATAGTAGCACTGACTGACTTCACATTGGAGTTGAAAATCCGGATCTTATTTTTCAAGCTGAGTGCTGTTGACCTCCACACAGATTTGAGAGTAGTGAAAGCTTGTCTTGCTTTTCCAATCCTGGCTTTGATATCCTCGTCAGTTCCATCCGCCTGTAGTTGAGACGATGCTTCCCAGGTAGGTGAAGGAGGCTGTTTCTTTCAGGTTCCTCCTATTTATGCTGGCTGATTGTTGTCTGTTGTTGTTGTTGCTGTTGATGTTGGCTAGGAATCTTCATCACCTCTGTTTTCTCTATATTCACCTGAAATCCCTCCTATCTTCTATGGATGCTCCTCCTGCCAGCTTGTTGCTTTTCACTTGCATATCTTTCAGTTTGTGGGAAATCAGACATATATCATCGGCGAAGTCCAGATCCTCCAAGTATTTTATGTGAGTCCATTTTATGCCTGTTTCCTCTATTGCCGTTGTCTGTCGCATTATCCAGTCTACTGCAATCAGGAAGATCATTGGTGGTAGTAGACAGCCTTGTCGCACTCCCGCCCCACTTCGAAGGCTTCCGTAAGTTTCCCGTTGTGGATTACTTGGCATGCAGCATTGTCGTACAACTGTTGGATGAGATGTATAATTGTCGATGGGACCCCGTAGTAGCGAAGTAGTTGCCAAATAACCTCTCGACCGACGCTGTCGAAGGCCTTTTCAAAGTCGATGAAGTTGAGTGAGGTGGAGAGGTGACTGCCATTCCAAGCTTTGTTCAATGATGATCCGTAGAGTGGCGATTTGATCAATACATGATTTGTTTCTCCTGAATCCGGCCTGTTCCGGACGAAGTTTTTCATCTAGGGCTTGTTTGATTCTGTCTAGGATGATGCGGCTTAGTATTTTGCTTGGATGGACAGGAGCATGATTCCGCGCCAGTTTTTGCATTGACTTAAGTCTCCTTTCTTTGGTAGTTTGAATAAATATCCGTTCTTCCAATCCTCGGGTACTTTGCCCTCTTTTCACACCTTCTCCAGTAGTGGTGTCATCAAGTCCGCTGTTTAACTTAAGGTCATAACAGATTTTTAATAATTGGGTTAATGTTTATGAAAATATTAAGATTCTATACTACTTAATATGAATAAAATGGATACATTAGATTGGTGTTGGGATATAAGGCGGTTAAACACGATAAATGAGAGAACAGAATAAACCAGCCACCCTACTATCTGTGTTATCATAACCACCATTGAAAGGTGGACATATTGCTGAATTTCTGACAGCATTCATTTATATTCATTTTGTGAATAAAGCATAAGCTATTCTACCGTTTATTAGACTAAACTTAAAACATCTGTTTGTTTATATAATTGTATAAACTATTTTGTTTGGTTAAATAAACAATCATATCAGATTTTAGTCTATTGGTAAAACTTGTCATAAATCATGGATTATTCTTTTCTGCATTTATTCTATACTACAGCATAGAAGCAATGATTTATTGGACTTATTATTATAACTTATTATTCTGAATGGAAACTAGGGCTTCAGGAGCATATCTCCATTTAATTGTGTTCATCACAATCCTCTTCTGATGTGATTGTATTCTCTGAGTGGAGTGGTGTATTTGCGAAGCTTTCATTGCCCTGCTAGGCGACATCGTCAGTGCATACTTCAATTTGATGAAGTTAGCTTGCACATTTGTCCACGAGTTTATTAATCGTCTCTCCTGGTCGGTGACCTTGAACGTGACTCTTTGTTTTTGTGTGTTTTCACACCCTCCAGGCTACTTGTATTGCAACTGATTGTTTCTTTGACTTGCACTTTGACCCTTTGTGTGAGGTGTCCTTCTTATCGGTTGGTAAATTTTGTCTATCTCAATGTGTCTATTGACTGAAGATTCACTGGAATACCAGGCAGCCTTTTGAAAATTCTCCAGCATTCTTGTTGTTTCCTCTGTCTAATATTTGAACGTTGTTTGTCCAGTCGAATTGATGTCCGTGGTTTTCTGTGTGTAGTGATATGAGAGAGGAAGGGGATGTCATCCTTTTGACGGCTAGTTTTTGTTCGTGGATTCGAAGACGAAGGGGACGTCCACTTTGGCCAATGTAGTGTTTTTCTCAGTTGTTACAATTTACTTTGTAGACGATGTTGGTTTTATCTTCTTTCGTTGTTGTGTCTTTTGGTTGACATAGAACTGAATGAAGTGATTTTGTTGGTTTGTGTGCGACATCAATTCCTAAATGTTTGAAGAGTCTTGTAGTGATTTCTGAATGTCCTTTATATATGGTAGGGCAATTTTCTTTGTGCTTTCCGTGGATATCCGTGGAATTTCATCAAAAGACATATAACCCCAAGCCAACCTATCAAACCAAAAGCCTTCAAGGAAAGAACAAAGAAAATTGCCCCACCATATATAAAGACATCTCAGAAATCACTGCAAGACTCTTCAACATTTAGGAATTGATGTCGCACACAAACCAACAAAATCACTTCATTCAGTTCTATGTCAACCAAAAGACACAACAACGAAAGAAGATAAAACCAACATCGTCTACAAAGTAAATTGTAACAACTGAGAAAAACACTACATTGGCCAAAGTGGACGTCCCCTTCTCTTCGAATCCACGAACATAAACTAGCCGTCAAAAGAGATGACATCCCCTTTCTCGCTCATATTACTTCATACAGAAAACCACGGACATCAATTCGACTGGACAAACAACGTTCAAATATTAGACAGAGGAAACAACAAGAATGCTGGAGAATTTTCAAAAGGCTGCCTGGTATTCCAGTGAATCATCAGTCAATAGACGAAATTTACAAACTGATAAGAAGGAAATCTCACAAACAAAAGATAAAAGTTCAAGTCAAGGAGCAATCAGAATCACTCCCAATGCAAGTAGCCCAGAGAGTGCAAAAATACACATAAACAACGAGTCTTGTTACAGGTCACCAGGAGAGATGACTAATAAACTGGTGGATAAATGTGAAAGCTCACTTTAAATTGAAGTATTCGCTGAAGATGTTGCCGAGAATGGGATGAAAGCTTCGCAAATACACCACTCAGCTCAGAGAACACAACCACATCTAAATCATCCACATGAGCTACAAATCTTCTCCGTCATATACAACCCTCTCTAGCCGGTCCACTATTTTTTATAAACTTTCATTTCCTCTTGACATAATCTCCTTCATATCATCCTTAGATATACGCTTAACTGGTCGCTTAGTGTTTTGGACTCTCTTGAAGGCATGCATGTTGCGCAGTATCGCTCAACAGTCTTTTCGCCGAGCGTTCAATCTATTTCCATTTCCTTTTGCATGTTTGTCGGGCAATAGCCACTTGGTTGGTTCTCTGCCAAAGCTTTCTTATTGCGTATTCCTTTTGGCCAAATAATCTTCGGTATCGAGCTACTGAAGGCGGGCATCTGTTGATAAAAATTTGCAAAGCCTGTTGGCAAGGCTTTCCATGATGCGCACAGCAAGTCTGCGAACCATATAATAGTAATGACGGCAAGAGTAAACAAATAGACACCAAGTCAAATGACCTTACCTTGATTTGACCAATCAGATAGCTCAGCATTATAAATGGTTGCTAGTCATAATCCTCATTGAAAATATCTCCTAGCTTCGGTTTTTGACCTCTCTGTGGAAAAATTGTTTGTTAGGGCGGAATAAAACATGCATATGTTGAAGGATAATGACCAAAAAAGTATTACGGGGCTGCTGACGGTTATACATTTAGATGCAACCACTTTACATTAGGAAGTCTATATAAGTTCGTAAGTGATTTTTTTAGACACTTCTCGAAATCGAAGCACTCCCTTAGTAATATGCATTGTGTATATGCAAGCAGTATCTGCTACGGCCGGAGAAGCAGAGAATACACTGGTGTGATATGTCTATAACCACTTCTATGAGAATATGGGGCCAGGTTTTGCAGCGTATTAGAGATATATACCCTATGTGATTCATTTTTTATTACATATATATCATAGATACACTTCTTTGTTAATTAAGTACCACTTTTCACCCGGAAGAATCTGATTGGCTGTTTCATGGTCGTCTGAAATTGGTGTCTATTCTTAACTGTTGCCGTAATTGACTTGAGGATGGTGTTGAAAATTTGAACCTTGTTCTTATGAGGAGTGCGATAGATTTCAATCCACTGATTTCAGATTAATAAAAGTTTGTATTGCTTTTCTGATCTAATATGGAGTTATTTGTGTTAGGTTCGAGTAGGTAGTTCAAGGGTAACATCTGTGACTGCATCACTGTTCGACGCAGGTTCAAATCTCCAAGAAGAGATTGTAGATACACTTTACTGATGACTGCCAAAAATCACGGAACCACATTCTTGTGCTTATTCTACCGATTACCTTTAATTGCCTAACACCGACTTAAGGTTCATCCTGATGTCAAGTCATCTATTGCTTGATGATAACCACAACCACACCATTACTTCTAAGAAGGTAGACCTGTCGTACATTAGTTACAACCTGGTGACCGATTTCTGTAACTGCCACACACTTACACCAGTATTGATTTTATGGTCAGATTAACCTGTCCCACCATATGTATATGATTAACAGAAAGAAGAAAGAAAAACTGACCTAGAATATGATAATACATGGTGTTAAAAGTAAAAGTCCTTAAAAAAGAAATCAGTTTACTCTTTGATCAAGTATTCACACACACACACACACGCTCGCATACACACATGCTTACACAGACTACTACTCCCACCCATGTAGTTCTATGATTTTATGAGTCTTATGCATATTTTATTTATTTCTTATTGTTTAACTGATGCAGTTTTGCTCTAAATGTATACATCTGTTGTTGTTGTTGTTATTATTGTTGAGTTTGTGACTACATTAAATCAGTTAAGCGTTTTGTTTTCCATAAATAGTTAAAGTGCATTTTGTTTTATTTTTGATTACAGATGATTTAACATTACCGGGGTTAGCTACTTTTTAACTGTTAGAGGGTAAAGATTATTATTATTATTTTATGAATAAATTGTATCAGATTAATACAGTGGTGAATATTATTCAGACAGATTTAAACAACATGTTTCCAGTGTATTATTTCCCCTGTAAGTAGGAGTTGTTCTTTGGAGAGAGGCATAAACTGTGTGTTTATTGTATCTTCACAACAGACTTTCAAACAATAGATGGTAGCGGTTTAACTTTAGTTTCAAGAAAAATGAAATGGTGAATCTAGCCAACATACGCTACACAGACGAGAAGACACTGGAAGAACTAGACTTCGTGTAAACTCAGGAAAGATCGACAGTTGAAACTGGTAAACAGGTCTGAAGAAGAGACCGCGAAGATTGGACTTTAGGTGAATGGTGAGAAGACAGAGGTGATTAAGACTATTAACAAACACACGATTCAACAACCACCATTTGGAGATATCTAAAGAAAGTTACCACTTTCATACATATATTTGAGCGGCATCGTTTCAAATGCGGATTGCGGCAGAGATGAACATGTCAAAGGAGGTAGGAGCGGAAAGGCGGCGCAAACCTTTGATAACTTGAAATCAGTGTAGAAACCTACTGCACTTACCACAAAGAATGTCATCCGGGTCTTCAACACTACTGTCGAATTAGTACCAGAAGCATTTCCAACAAGCTACTTCAGACTTTCATGACTTTCATTGACATCTGCCTTCGCTTCACATCAGTAGTAAGAATAAGCAGAAAGGGACTCTAAAGCCAAAACGTACCAACCAAGGACCTGTCTCACAATAAATGTGGAGAAGGAAATGGAAGTGGATCAGGAATACGCTGAGGAGACTAGTTGATTGTAATTAAGTGTCAGGCCCTCTAGTGAAACCTCAATGAGAAACCACAAGTTGAGTGTAGGTCCACTGGTGATATAGATGAAAAGGAAATGAAAGTTTGTTAGCAATCATGGAGCCAGACAAAAGATTGCCGAAAACGGGATGAGATGGAGAGGTGTCTTTGAATTCTTATGTTCCAATTGGAACATAAGGGAATAATAATAATATGGGGTATCTGTGTGTTCGTCTATGTCTGTCTGTCCATCTCCCCGTCTGATGTTCATTTAGGTGTTTATTTTATGAAGCGGTATCTTTTCATGTCGATTATTTTTGTATAGTCTCTTCATTGATGTTGTTTGAAGCATCTTAGAATGTCGTATAATATTCAGCCGACTGATGTTAGATGGTTGGAAGCAGTTGTCAGGACACTTGAACCTGGGTCATGTGACTGTTGACATTCGTCAGCAAGTCGCATGTATTTACAGTCTTGAAGGAACCATGTACCCTGTGAGAATCAAACCTGTGTCACCCATTACTGAAGTGAGAGACGTTATCCCTTAATTACTTGGGCTCACGACTGACTCCCTGTAGAAGTGTAATGGGTGCATTGAAAGATCACCAAGGAGTAAGAAATGCCATGCATCTAGTGATTGATGCTGTCGCAGACTGAATCCTCTCTGTCAAGCTTACAATGTGGTCACCAAGCTGGGAGCTCATGATCGTAGTACACACCCTAGAGATCAATCTGTCGTTAACCTGAATAGCTCAGCAGCAGCGTCTCTGAGAATAGTATTTGTTTGACGCTATTTCGAATCCCAGAGTTTCTTCAAGGTTGTTGGCACACCTTGCTGACGAGTCCAGGGCTTCCTGCCGATTGTCTCTAATCATCTGATATCTACTCACGGTGTGTCACGATGACCACATTGCAAACTTGACTGAGAGAATTAACTCTACAACGATACCTAGGATAGCAGGCACTTCTTAGCATCGGTTATTCCTTGGCGATCAGTCAATCCATTTAGCCTATTCTGTTTGTGATCAGTTCATACGACCTTAGTGACAGGCTATCAGCTGTTTCAAAGGCATATATCATTGTCTATTCTCCCGGATTGTGAACATATTTTCATGTTTCCATAATCAAATTTTATTATTCCTATATTATTAACAATTACATTGGATTTCTTCCTCTTTTAATAGTTAATATGCAGTGTCAAACATTTGAATGAGTTTCGGGATATTTTATTTTAAATTTTCACACATTTTATCACCTTGATTATGATACACAATGCAACAATAAGCTGTTGCATTGAAAACACTATCGGTCACTGTTTCCTTTTAAACAAGTTAGTCTGTATTGCCTAAACTGTATACATCTTGCAGATGTTTTGTAAAGCTTAGCAAAAATATCAACCCTGCCACTCAGAAAATACAATAACATCAAAACATACCCATTTTAGCTACACGCTTTCTCCAATGGGTTTCGAATACCAGCTAGAATAAACAAAATATTAAAAACTCATATGATAAGAGTAACTGCTTAACGACGGAAAGGCAAACATGCTTCATTATCTGCAATTAGTAGTGTTCTCTGAGCTAGATGGTTTAGTTGCGGAGCTTTCGTTGTCCTTCTTGAGAACATCCCCTTTCACCACAAGTTTTAACATATAATGAATTAACTTAAACTCTCCGTGAGTGATAGAATTGCGTCTCCCGGTAACCATCTTTACATACGTATTGATCATTTTCTATTGACTTAGATTTTAAACTTTCTTGTCATATGATTTGCTCTTTATTAGTTGGTATATTTCATCTATATTAACGTGTTTGTTAATTGCATTTTCGTTTGAGTACCAGGCGTCTAGGAATTCACTGGCACTTTTGGTGTTTCCCCTGTCTGAAATTTCGACATTATCCCAATCAAACTGATTTCCATAACTGTCTATATGTATTGATACTAAAGAATATATATCGTATACTTTTACAGTTGATTTGTGTTCCTGGATTCTGATTCGAAGGGGACGCCACTTTGGCCGATGTAATGTCTATTACATTTCATACAACTTATTTTGCAAATGGTATTAAAATTTTATCTTCTTTTTCTGTTGGATGAGTTTTTCAGTTTGCACAATATCGAATTAAGCGATTCGACTGACTTGTGTGCTATGTCTATTTCAGACGGTTTCAGTATTCTAGTTGTTATTTCAGAGATATTTTTTCTGATATAAGGTAGGATGAATTTTCTTGCGGTCTTTGATGACGGTTCCTTGTTGGTGTTGTGATTCGATTTTAAACACTTTTTGAAGACCGTTATTAGGCATTTTTCTCTCATTCTTTTCAACGCTGCAGTGCTACAGTGTGTTTGAATTCTTTTAAACAATGTCTGCACACAGTTTATTTTGTGAGTAATTGGATTATTGCTAGTATAGTTGAGTATTTGATCTGTGTGCATTGATTTTCTATATACTTGTGTTTCTAAATTTCCTGTGTTAGTTCTCCTGATTAAGGCATCTAAAAATGGGATTTTGATATCTAATTCTTCTTCTCTTGTGAATTTGACATCTTCAAAATTTAGGCGGTAAATAACACGTATATTTTATTTAATGATAATACTCGCTACTACACCAACTTCAGGTTTAATAATTTTAACATATGTCAACTTTTTGATAGGGACTAATAGGGGAGTCCAAGATGCCACATTCGTCCTGTTTGGTAGTAACAACTATCAGTGGCAGATATCCAAAGGAAGTTACCTGCTGCATTTATCTAAGTAGCATAATTTCATCTACAAGAGGTGGAACCAATGAAGATGTAAAACCCCAGATTGGAAAAGCAAGGCAGACCTTCAATGATCTGAAATCAAGGTGTAAGCCTTCTACGCTCACCACTGAAAACTGGGTTCAAATTTTCAACACTAAATTCAAGTCAAAGCTGTTATACGATTATTCAGAGACTCGGTGCATGCATCGTTAAAATCATTTCCAACAGTCTGTTGCACGCTTTCATTAACAGCTGCTGTCGCCGGCTCTATATTGACAATCAGAAGTCTAACTAGAAACAAGAGACAGGCAACAAGGAACTCTTCTAGTAAACCAACTAAAAATCCGTTGTCCATCAAAATATGCCAAAGGGAATGGAGATGGACTGAATTTACACTCAGAAAACCATTAAATGATACCGCACAGCTGACTGTCTAATGAAAACCGAATGAGGGTTGACGAGTTGGGTGTGTTGGAGAGTGACATGTAGGAGATCGTGTGAGGAGGAGATAAGAGTTCATGGATAATTATGGAGCCTGCTAAACCCAGCTGCAGAAAACAGGATGAAATCGAGATAGCAAAAATAACATCACGTTAATCTTCAGGCGCCATCAAAGCGTCCGCACTAGAAGCCAACATCAGTGTCAACGGACACTTATCATTTCAGTCTAATATAAATCAATCCATGTGGTAATACAAAAGTGAAATTAAATAAATGTTAACAAATAATTTGAAGTTAGACTAATTCGGCGTGCTTTTTTGCTTAGAAACTTAATTGCCAACCACTTAATTTTGTCCCATAATTATTATTTTCAAGTATTGGTTTTGTAAGGATTTTGTTTGATTGCGTGGAGGATTTTATCATGAGCTAACATCAGTTAGAGAACCACTAGAAAACCAGCTAAGAATACTGGACAGCTGTTTCATCTTAAGTTAAGACTCTTCATCAGTACAAACCCATAGTGCGGGGTTCTAACCCAGGACCTTCTGATTACAAGGCGAGCTCGTAGACGGTTGAGCCACTGCGATCCGATCCAGTGGCCAGTCCGTGAATTCTAACTTATGTCAATTAACGATGTAGCGCGACCATTTCTCAGTGTCTTCTTCGATGAGTTACTGCCTCACCTTCAACCTGCTGTACCCTAGCGGTCACTGCTTCCCACCAGAACATCGGGTAACTACTTTCCTGAATAGAGCCAGTCGCTAGTGAGCATCAAATTAATTTTCATATATTGGTTTTTCGTGGATTTAGTTTGAATGGATAGAGGATTTCATCATGAGATGAGGCAGTGACTCATCGAAGAAGACATTGCGAAATGGTTGCACTATGTTGTGAATTGATGGAAGTTATAATTTGTGGGTTGGTCATTGGATCGAGTCTCAGTGACCTAATGGTTTACGAGCTTGCTAGCCTTGTAATCAGAAGGTCCTGAGTTCGAACCACGACGGGTGCGTGCTGATGAAGAGTCCTGATCTAGAACGAAACAGTGGTCCAGTACTCCCCAGTTTTCCAGTGGTTCACTAATTGATGTCAGCTCATGATAAAATCCTCCATTCATAATTATATTAGCCTATTATATCTTAAACTCATACATGTACCTTTTGATGTGATTAGATTTCCAAATTTCTCGTTATGATTCTAAAAATAAAGCATGTAAACGTATTGTAAAAAGTTGGCTAGACATATGGCGAGAATATGTGTGGTCAGAAAAGGAGATAAGTTTTGATAAGAAAGCAAATGTAGGGGAAAGTCTTTGAAAAAAATTTCAAAAACAATTCTTGTTCTAAGGTATACAGCTTACCTAAAATAATGCGTACTAATGACTGATTGTAAACTGATTACCAATGTAACAGAAAGATTCAAAGTACTGACTGAGTGGATTAGTGAAGAATGTGAACCCGTTTCACTAACATACTTCCCACATACAACTGGTGATAGTACTAAATATTTAAACGATCCAGTGATATAGAAAGTTGACCAACTGTTAGGCATTTAATGAGTAAAACTCAAGTATTATGGTGTGAATACAGGAAACCAACCAGTGCGTTCTTCTGTATAGCTTGCCAAAATTATGTGACTGACACACAGTTGAAGTTTATATTTCAACAACATCGAAGGTGGACTTTGTTGTGATACAGTCTGTGATTCTATTCAGCAATACTAGTTTGTATCACAGTTAGTAAATCACCCAAACAGTGCCCTCCAGAAACCCTACAATACGAAAGATTCTCAGGTACAAAACACATAATGTGCGATCGAATTAACTAACTAAACATAACTTGTGAATGAACAAGAATATTCTCAACAAGATCGGATGAAAACTCCAGTTGCAAGAATCGAAAAGAACAAAATACCTTTCCTGCAGATTGTCCAAGATTAAGCAGGCACTCCACCTCATAAACTTAACTTCATTCGAACAAAGTCGTAACTCTGAAGCACAATACTGTTATCAACACCATCACACAACAGTAAGGTACTATGGCAATGTCTGACTGTGAAGGGAGTGCCAAGAAAGTACGTTGCACTAATCAAGGCACTCTATTCAAACTCACGTAGTCGTGTAAGGGCTTATGGGGAATTGTCATCTGAATTGGTAACAACCAGTGGTGTCCGACAGGGATGTCCACTTTCCCCATTTCTGTTTAACTTCATCATAGATATGCTAATGGAAGTATCCTTAACTGAACGTAGTGTTTTAGGAATCGACTTGTTACCAGGGAATAATCTTATGGACTTAGAATATGCAGATGACATAGTCCTGTTAGGGGAGGATTCTGAAAAAATGCAGAGTCTTCTGAACACCTTGAGCAGCAATCTTCGTATGTTTGGCATGCGATTCGCCCCTGCAAAATGTAAGATGCTGCTACAGGACTGGACCACGTCAACCCCTAACTTGGTGATAGGGAGGCAAGTGATAGAACATGTTGACCACTTCACCTACTTGGGAAGTTGTATTAGCACCAACTGATTGGCGATGAAATCTCAGCACGGATCCGGAAAGCTCGAGCTGCTTTCGCTGAATTACACCATCTCTGGCGTAGGCGTGACATCCGGTTATCAACCAAGGGACGTGTGTACTGCTCAGCAGTTCGCTCCGTCCTTGTCTATGGCTCTGAAACATCGCCAATACGAGCTGAAGACATGAAAAGGTTGACTGCTTTCGATCATAGATGTCTGCGATCTCTGTCTCACGTTAGGTGGTTTCACAAGATAAGTAATGTTGACGTTAGGCGTAGAATGTTGGGCAAACAGGGAAAATCAATCGACGAGGCTATAAAGTTACATAGACTGAGATGGCTAGGTCACGTGCTGCGCATGCCTAACCATCGCCTCCCCCGACGGGCATTGCTAGCTGATATAGGTGCAGGTTGGAAAAGGGTAAATGGTGGCCAAACAAAAACATGGCATCAATCCATGAAATCCTTGACAGTTAAACTGAGTCAGGTAGGGAGATGCAGACTCCCGGGTTGGGGCCCTTGGGACTCTAGGAATCAATGGCTGGAGACAATAGGTGACATGGCTCAAAATCGTTGTCAATGGCGCAGATGTATTCAGTCTCTGTAATCTTTCATATTCCTTTCTACCATTACCCATTCTGTTTCACTCTTATATTTGTCAAACTCTATTAATTCTCTTCACTCATCTTCTTGTCTACCTCTGTGTGCTATTTGGAACGTGGCAACTCGAACTGCTGCACTTCGGTGCCAAGTTCTATGTTGAATCCAGACAGACAGAGAGACACAACAGTAAAATGAAGCATCAAAAATAAGTTTTCGCCAAAAATAAGGATAAATTATAGGGATTAAGTCGAAGAAAGATGAATAAACTTTAAAACGATTATACAGCAGTATGAGGAAAAAGGTAGTTATTACAGAACTACTCGAAATATTCATAATAAGCATCAATTCTGTGAAAAGGTTGTTCATGGGGAGGATGTTCAGGTCAGCTACTCCACCACAGGTCGTTTTCCATACACACCAATCCCCTTGATTAGTTAGAACAGAAATTCGCTTCATCTGCTAATAGTCTGAAATATTACTGCAGTTATTATCAGGGTGATTCTAAACTATAGCAGTTCTAAACAAAACGACCTAGGCAAGACTTTGACAAATCTTTATCGACCAATCAGACGCGTCCAGAGCCGGAGTGGATAATTTGAAAAAGACGTTTATATATAAGTGATGCAATGTTTAAAAGTGGTTACATAGAATAAATTCCATGTATGCGTTCTGAGAAAAGTTTCTAATCTCTGACTGCAGTCCTCATAGTTAGGTCAAACCAATTTCTGAGGGTAAATTCGTCATGACAACTGTATATCATCGTTTTTCTTGACTGATTCACCACTCAAACCTTCTTTTTTAGGGGCCTCTAGAACGTTTCTATGTAATTTGTGTGGATCTCGTCGAAAGCATAAACGAAATCGTCCGTATTATTGACCACGTTGTGAATATAGTACATGGATGACAGTTGGTATACACGTTTTCTCCCTTCCAATGAGGCTGTGGTCTAAGCAGTACTG
The DNA here is from genome assembly GCA_944472135.2 of Trichobilharzia regenti. NCBI lineage: Eukaryota > Metazoa > Platyhelminthes > Trematoda > Strigeidida > Schistosomatidae > Trichobilharzia > Trichobilharzia regenti. The sequence goes on from OX235262.1 coordinate 59,763,275, forward strand.
AAATACTAGATTTGGATGGTATTCGGTACATAATTTGTGTACAGCAACCACATTTCCTCCTACATACTACGGACTTATCAAATTGACTGTTCACAGTCATTAATCCATTCGCTAGGTAGTTTCGTTTTGGACTAATATAGTTTAGAGTCACCATTATGAGTAAATATAAATGTGTAATATACATCTGAATGGTATTCAATAATTCGTAGTACAGTGACGAAAAATATGGCACGAATGAAAGATAGTTAATATTGTAATAGTAGTTTATTTATACACAACAAGATGGAAAGGTTAATGAGGAAATGGAAGTAGAGCGTAAAAATATGTTGTAATTAAAAGTAAATTATTGCGTAAATAAACAGTCAAACAGGTGAGTTTGAAACCAGCTTGTGAATAAGTTGAACTCAGTGGGCAAATATCAAAATCAGGCAAATATTTTAACTCAACAAAAAGAAACACATAACCTGAAATACATCTTATTTGTTTTTAGGCTAGTTTTGTCCTGTCCAATAGGTGACTAAAGTCATCATTTTTGATTAGTTGAGGAAAAGATTAATTTCTGCCTTATGTTTCACCTAGGTGACTTGACTGGAGACTCTTCTAAACATTCTACACACTCTCTATGTACCGAATGGTAGTCTCCCCTGGAAGATCAATCATTTGATGAGTATCCAGAATATACCTACATTTGGTGATATTTTGAAAACATTTAGGGTTTATGGCTAGCCTAGAAAACATCAACTATCGACGACTTCTATCTCTACAAGAGATACATCGATGATACTTTCATTATTTGTGATGAGAATTGTGATCTAAAAATTCCACTACAAATCTTCAGTAACGTCCACCCACACATCGACTTCACCCTGGAATTTGAGCCTAACTCAATGTTTCATTTCCTCCACATTCAACTGCGAAGGAATGCAAACAACTCGTTAAGAAGATCCATCTACAGAAAACCCATATGAAGCTGAAAGTTTATCAACTTTCAAAGCTGTCTGCCTCTAAGCAGAAAGAAGTACCTAATATACTCTCTTTCCTCGAGGATGCAGAAGATTTGCATTGGAGATTCAGTCAGTGAGGAATTACAAAATCTCCGAGGGACGTTGATAGAAAATGGATTCTCACGCAGATTCATAGACAAGAATCTAAAACCAAGGAAATGACCTGAAAAGGTCTATGTTGCTCCCAAAAAGATGCTGATATTGAACCTTGAATGTAAAGGCGATACCGAAACAGAAATTCTCCTTAGACGTCTTTCGAAGTCTCTCAGCAAAACATACTTCGCCGCCAGCCAACGAATAACATTCTCCTGCAAGAAACTACTCACCCAACATACAAGTTCACTTGCTCGTGTGGAGCTGAGTAGACTGACCTTATCATGCATCTGCTTGTAAAAAGCTCTCTGGAACAGTATCCAACATGGCTAGCAAAGGGAGAACGCAAAGAGGTACACAGTTCGGTAGCAGACCATCTGATAAATTCTGGGCATTCAGCCCCGTTTGAAAAGTCCTTCGAAGCTCCGATACAACCTACCAAAGGGAGTGAAATCAAGAAATCTAAGAATAACTAAGGCACTGGTGATCCAAAAACTCAAGCCTATTGTATGTGTCGAAAAGAAATACGTTCAACCATTGTCCCTACCATGGCCATCATGAAAAGTCAGTCTCACCAATAATGATTATCCTATTACCTTTCTTGTTCAACCTTCCTGTTTATTTGTTGTATTTACCTTTTAAATCCCTATCTGCATTATTAGATTTGGTTACTATATGTCTGAACCTCTTAGCCATTTCGTTAATACTACGTCCTTAACTCGTAATTATACAAACTGACTAGTTTTCTAGTAATTATAATCCTATTTTGTCTTTTCCACTCGATCTTCCTGATTATTACATACTGTAATTTTTAATTTGACCTTCGGTTTGAAACATTCAGAAGTTTCAAAACAACATGAATACCAGAGATTTATGCTACAAAAATTTATGGATTGATTCACTTTAAACAAACGAACAGTGTAATACACAGCAGTACTCATTCAAGTTATCTTCTGTGTATGAAATTACTCGTTAAATATATGTTCCTTAAAAATAGAATATTAAAATTAAAACAGTATCTGCCTGCTTTAATCATTTGTCTAACTAATTTTCCGCATCCCAGGGCTTTCTTCTAATCACCTGCTAGCTTTCTTAAAGGAAAGTCTGTAATCACATGGTTTTTTGAATGACTTTCAACATACTTCTTAGTTTGTTTTGAAAAGGTGAATACCTCGGTGGTTGGAACATGTTACACATAAAACAAAATTCCATATAATGGGAAACAGTAAAGAATAGACATCAAAGTCAAACGACCTTGAGCCAACCAATCAGATCGGTTAGCATTAGAAATGGATGCTTTTTTATAATCTTCGTTGCGCGCTTCACTCTAACCTTAAGTATAACCCTGCCTTAAACCTACTCTAATCTTCACCCTCAGTCAGGATGAAACTGCAATGAAGATTATGAAAAGCACCCATTTGTAATGCTGACCGATCTTATTGGTGGCCTCAAGGCCATTTGACTTTGGTGTCTATTCTTTAGTGTTGACATACAATGACGTGGTGTAGATTACTGTTTCCCTCCAAGATGTTATATAAAAAGTAGGTGAAATCAAGCTGAAAAAACGCTCTACTGTACAGAAACATGTTTTTTTTCCAGAAAAAAGCTAATATGATTGTTATTCACTATTATCTAACTTGTGGTGAAAATAAATCTATTTGACAAAGAATGTTTTGGCATCAACTTGATAGTATTCAGGCGAAGATCTACACCAGTCAGCAAAAACAGGACTGTTATTCTCAGCCTTATTGTCAAGTCACTCCTTCAATATAATTTAGAGACATGGGAGTGAAGTCACCAAAAAGACTGCCAATAGTCTGAGAAGACTTGGGTCAACACTTGCTTTCGCTGGCTCCATACTTCATATCAGATGACTAACCGGAAACGATGAGCAGGAAGGGAGTCTGCATTGCAAAGAACCAACAAAGAAATTATCATCCAGAATATATATATGCAGCAGTAAGTGGAGGTAGATTAGAAATACAATACGGATACCTTCAAGTGAAATCACACTCCAGGCGAGAATCTGAATCAGGACAGAATGAGAAACGACAAAACTGGGTATTCAAGGGGAGAAATGAGAGCTTGTGAGTAAAAGTTAACCAGTTGGAAGTGATAACGGGGTACTGAGTGTAAATGAGATGTGTTTCTGAAGCCTTTTGTTGCATTTTGTAGGTGAACAACAAGCAATATGTCGAGGATATTAACTGTCTTAGGATGACTTCCACTTTTCTGATGTGAATAGTAGAACAGGGAAAACAGATAAAATTCTCTCTGCGCCAAATAAAGGACTAGACTCATCACACTACTTACTAGTGTCCAGTGGAAGTGTCCAATACAGTCCAACAGAAGATCAATCGATACCCTGAATGGCTCAGGGGTAATATCTCTGAGTGCAGCACTGGGTGACATGAGTTCGAATCTTAGAAGGGATATAAGTCGCTTCAGGGTTAGAGATACACCTTCTTGACGAGGGCCAGCTAACATGGAGCCTATGTCCAAGGCTTTCTGAAGATTGCTCTTAACCATCTGACGGGAAAACAGATGCTAAGTGTTGTGTAAGTCACTTCTTCCACAGATCAGAAATAGGATTAGTATAAAATAAGTATTATATCTCCTAATTCAAATTTAAACTTTGCTGAAAACCAAGTTTTCAGGATACTACTACTTAACAATTTTGGGATTATAAGTAGTTTATTAGTAGATACATGAATTTAATTTGATTAATAATGAATAACATTCCATTTTTTATACAAATATTATGTAAACATTACTATATTTCTACTAGCTTTTGTTTATTTTGTCCATTCAGACTGATTAGATCATTTCTCACACATTACGTTAAACCAGCCTCCGTTTTTCACTTTCTACATATGTACTGACTCTTAGATTACATCTAATATTACGTAAAAACTTTTTCCACGATGTAATTACCAGTATTTTATTGATTTTATGAATTCTCTATCGAATACATTAGAGTGATTGTACGCTTTTTGAACATAAAACGTCGATAAAAAACAATTTTCCGGGCTGTTCCATCTTCTTTTGTCGGTTTAAACTTATAAAGGTCATTAATTGGTAGATGGTAATTAGCAGTGGAATCCAGGATGCGCATTTTGTCCTTGTTAGTACTATGTTGGTAGAAAGATAAAAGATATGCCGAACTATGAATTTATATATATATATATATATCTACGTGGAATATTTATGCTTTAATCAGCGTTCTTATAAAAAAGAAAATCCCAAAGATAAGTTAACTCTTTTGCAAGCAGTATAACAGGATACAGATGAAATTAACATCTTCGCATCATGAATGTCTCCAAGAAAAGTTGACTTGGAATTTTAAGATACCATAAACGAAGATAAGTGGAAATTATCCTGATATGTATGTCTGTGGCGTGTGCTACGGACAAGATTTATTCGTAGCATTATAAAGAGACGTTCATCGATATAAAAGTATCAAATAGCAAAGAGACAGATTTGACGCTAAACAGAAGAAATGAACCAGTATTGCTGCAAGACATGTAAGACATGAAGAGAAGAAAAAGAAGGGATAGAAATAGCACAACACAGAAGGTCTGTGCAAATGATGGCTTACAGATAAGGTGTAATAATAATAATAATAATAATCTACTTTATTCCAAAAGAGTACTTATAATACGAAATGGGATTCTCAGCATTTGTCGCAATATTGCATCTGATTTACTCAAAATATGAATAAAATTTAAATAAAGTTAACCAGAGGAATTTGTTCACACTTACGGTAGGAATAAAGTCAAAAATGTGCAAGGTACTGATTGAGAATAATAAAAAATAGTAATAATAATAACAGTAAGTTTATTTCAGAGAGTATTGTTGATTCAGTTTAGAAATTTTAGCATGTTATGGATTACTGAAACTGATGTTCTGTTGATAGAGCGTGGTGAGGAGAAATACAAAAATGACAGTTACTACACAGCTTAAATGATGTTTACACTTATGAGAAAAAAACAAAATAATCTAGAAGTTTATAAATATAAGAAGAACAATAACGGTAAAGCTCAGTGGAATAAAGATGTAGAAAATGTTTTACATACTAATCCAGAGAAGGTTAGTTCTTTCACCCATGACACTATTTTTATCACCTAAAATACGTGCCAAATAAGGTATAGTGGAGTTTTTATGCCAAGATGTACGTGCACAAAGTCTTTTGAAATGACATAATTTAGAGGTGCTAAATTCTAAATGAACTTTTGTTACCAAGGCTTTTGTCTTCTACCGTTGAGTTCCGTGTGAAACATACAGCTTCAGCAAGACAACTCTATTTCACTCAGCTTTGTGAAGCCTCAATGATTATTCGAAAGCTGTCATTTCCTGATGATTTCGTCCTCTCAGTATCACCCTGTTTTCTAATCGGATCCTACTCAAGGGCTTACTTGGAGTCTGGTGTCACTCAGGGGTCGCCTCAGTCTATTTCCAGTTCATCCCTATTCTCTTTGGCATATTTATTGGGTGATAGGTTTTTGGTTGGTTGATTTTCACATTATGTTTTTGTTTATCTTTTCCGGATACTTGATCTTAAGTATCGAATGAAAACAAGTGTTGATGAATATTCTGCAGCAGCTTGTTTGTAAGGCCTTAGTTTACGTGGATATCAAGTCTCCGAATCATATAGAGGCACTGATCTGAGTAAAATTTGGGCTTTTTGGTGTTATAAAATTCTGCATTAACTTGTTTATTAGATGTGTCACACTGTGAAACAGTATTGTCTACTGGATGATATATTATTGGCGTTGACGAATTTATCAACCATAGTTTTTATTCCAAATGCATGCCAGTTAGTCATACTGTAGCACCGGATTGATTTAACCGTTAAAAGTTTAGATGGTGCTCCTTGTGTCAAGAAGCTCTGTAATTCTCCAAAACCATTTCAGAGCAATGAACGTCTATCTTGCCTTTCCAATCTCAACTAGCATTGACAACCTCATCTGTGTCGCCAATAGTTGGTGAGTGATTAAAATAAATGAACTCCTTCAAATTTTTACTGTTGGTAGGGATTAGTGCTTATTGCTGGTGGTGGTGAAAGCTGGGTGTCTTCACTGCCTGTGTCTTCTCTATGTTCACTGGGAGTTCTCCCTTCGCTGCCATTATATATATATATATATATATATATATACTGAGTGGTTTTATTACACTAGGGTGTATGGGTAAGTTAAGGAGGGAAATTCAATTTATAATTTGAATTGTTTATCAGGTGAACGCCTTAATTCAAAAATTTAGAAACTTCAACTGGCGAATAGGATCGTTTCTTGAATCAAGAATGTTGAAAATTAGGATTTTGAAACAATTAGTGAGACAAATTTGACTTCAGAAGTTTCCTAATGGGATAGTCCATTATAAATCAATCATGAGAACACTAAATAAAATAGTAAGCTTTTATACATGCTTGAATTCAAACAAGATCAAGTATCTAAAGAAACTAAGGACAGAATAAATTCCTCTATCAAGGTAACTTATCCGGCTACCAGGTTAGACGCAACTAACCGACCAAATCGCTCACTTAGACAATTTAAGTTTGATAACTTTTCCTTTCATGTGGTCTTTAACTGCATGTAATAGTTTACACCTGCATGTCAAATCACACACATCGGACGAACAGAAAGGAGGGTTTGTGGTCGGATATCTGAGGCATATTCGAAAAAACTTGTGATTGAAATGTGTGAAAGTGCAATTGCTCACCGTTTGTTAGATAGTGGTCGTAAGACCAATTTATGAAACCATTTAAGACATTTAAAGTTCAGCCCAGTTCCACTTTGGTACATACCAATGATGTAGTTGGCGTCGAACAATAAAAAATTGATAATCAGATTACTGGAATTTGTGGGGATTTTGGAATGATTTCAGTTGTTATATTTTCATTAGGAACCCACACCAGTTACAGTGATAGCTGAAAGCCAGGGCACGATGGATCCCACTCGTCACCAGTTCTCACTGCACCTTCAGAAAATCCATTCAGTAGCCACCAGTAAGTTGTAACTTTCGAGTGAAACATCGGGCTCTAGGCTACAGCTTCGGAGTTTCGGTCGAAGGGGTTTCATTTCTACACAGTAAGGTTGTTAGGCTCACGTTCAACCTCCCCTCTCTACCCGTCTTTCTATCAGCCTAGGCTGGTTTAGGAGGGTCAATCGAGAATCGAGACCCATGTCAAGTGCGTGTTTGGCGAGTGTTCTGTTATGGAACCACCAACACGTTCATCGCCGAATGGTCCAGAAATAGGACAAAAAAGCTCTCCAGCACTCTCCGATTTTTGATGATCTCTCTAACCGATGCTTATTTGTGACCAAAATCCAACGATTCAAATAAAAATTTAAAATTATCCATTCAGAAAGTAGGCATGGTTAATCTTTCCTTATTTTGTTGAATATACTTTATAATTTTGATTATATTTTGTTTTGACAGTGTAATTTCACACCCTTAATCTTGTTTTTATCTATACCCTTTACAAGACCATTTTTTAACCTCTTTTCAAGTAAACTGTTTAACCTTTATGTAAATATGTTGTCGATTTTACACCTCCATTCTATTTGCAACATCCGTTCATAATTATGGAATGTTTCTTTAATTGTTTCCATACCTACTAACGACAACAACAAAAAAATTTTATTTCTTTCCATTAGGCTACTTAATCACATGGTATGAATATTATTCACCTTTATGACAGACATACTATTTCTCGGTTGTTCACTAGCAACTTGGAATACATTGTTCCCCTCTTAATTGCTCCTACTACTTCTAGTCTGACAGAAAAAAACATGCAAATTATACTGTCTGAAATAATCGTTTCTCCTTCTTTTTGGACAGTGCCTCCTCTAGTGCCATGATTTGCCAAATTAAAAACATCGGCCTTTCTAGGCACTTATTCTTAATGCCGCTACTTCACACTGCAAATCTTCCACTTTCTATTCCCATTTATTCAATTTCGCCGGCTGTATTTCTGCTACCGTTTTGCTCAGCAGCTGCCTGGTCACTTTCGCCAGCTGACCAATTTCCATGGGTTGTTCAGCATTATCGAGTTGTATTTGCTGAGAAATGTGGTCCGGGACACTCAGTGAACTGGGACGCCAATAACTGCTACTCCAACTCATCGTCCAATGTGGGGAGCGCACCATATAGTAGGTTTGTCAGCTTCACCGACAACACTGATGGGTCTCCGTCCGGTTCCGCTGCATCGCTAGCGGCCTGACGAACTTTGACACCAATCATTCAATCATCAGCTTCCAGGTCTCCGTACCACCTGGCCGCTCCACACTGTCACATGCCGCCTTTACCCGGCATCGAAGCAGAATTACCAGCACAACCGTCTTCGAGGCCGGATGCTTGACGCCTACCGACTCAGCAACAGCTTCAGAGTCCTGCACGGAGCTTCGGAAGGCTTCACCCTTGAAATCACCTGGCCATGAGATAATCACTTGCCGGAGGGAGTAACACCAATTGAAACGGTAGAAGAGGAAAGACTTAGTGAGGGAAATTTTGAAGTATTAATTGCCTGTATTTGATGTTGGAATCTCTAACTAGCCAAATTATCTAAACCTTATCTTCAACGCGCCATTTGCACATATCTTTGTGTTGGGGTACTTCTGAACTTCATGTTAAGTGTCTTTGTGTTCCTTTCATGTATTCCATGTATGTCCACAGTTCTGTATCATTTGCACTCTCTGAAATCAAATGTATCTCCTTGCTTTTTTCTGTTTTTATGTCAACGAACGTCTCTTTGTATACTACTGATAAATCCTATCAATAGCACCCTCCACAGTAAGTAAACTATTTAAAAATCATATCCAGTCATCTTTATCCCCCACCCCTCTACTTCATCCTATTTTGCATCAGTGATTCTACGGCAGAATTCTTAGCAGATGTCTCGTGGTTCTTCTGGATTCTATCCCCAGTCAACGCTATCCTAATCCTGGCCTTGTTTACTAGCCAACAGTAAGAGTAGAAACGAATAAAGTGCAGGCGCTATTAGACTGGCAACTGCATCCCTTAAAATGAAACAAGGCTGAAGATACACCTCAGGTTGTTGATGAAGCAGAATTATGAAAAGTAAATATATCTCTCTTGTTTTCAAATTCTTTTAAAATATAACAACACGATGCGTGACATGACATAAATAGGTTTGCTCAAATTAACTAAATGCCTACTCTTATTGAGCTGAATTGGTTATTAAGTCATATGTGTTCAGTGTTGATGAGACGACACATAATAGGAAAAGAAACAAATATCTGGTTCTCATCAATTATGCGTGACTTTTCAATTCAAACAACATATGTCCCTTGTGAAAATACAGTGTTTAACTAGATTTACGTTTGCTCCAACCACTGTAATTTAGAAGCTGACTCCTTCAGAAGTCCTGAGTTCGACTCCCTACGTCTCTATATGCAGAGGAAGTTGTTGACGCCACACGGTTTATCAGTTCACTAGTTTCTTAGACAGTCCTTAAACTGAAGAAAGGGTTGAGGTTAGACATGGGTTGGTGAACTTAACACAGAAACTTAAGAGTGCAGAAAAATATCCTCCATCACATCACTAATATTCATCCAACCGTATTAGTTAAGTATGATTCACTCATGCGATCACGGATCATCACCCGTGGTGATTACAGTGAATTTATTATTACTGATTTTTGACTATTGAAGTGATTTACACTTTTCAAAATTTTAAATTAAACTGGTGCTCACAAATGATTGACTAAAAGACGAAGTTGCCTAAAGGTCTAATTAGAAGTTTTCATCAACCGGGTTCACCGAATCGCACCATGTGTCGCAAACTGATGCAAGTCAGAATTCATGGGCTACTGGACACAATCCCATTGGCTGAATGATCAGTGAGCTTCCCATGTAGCCTGAACGTCCTTAATTCGATCTTAGGCAGGTTGTTACTGCTGAAGAGTTCCAAAACATGGACGAGGTCGCTGTCCAGGTTCTCTGGTCAAAGTCAGATCTGAGCAAACTTGAAATCTTGAAAGAAGGGCACTTTGTCAAAAAGTAGAAAGTGTAGCTTAGTTTGTTGGCTCATATTTTCGCAAGTATTAGTCATTATTCTGTCTTTCTAAGCTATAAATAATTATGTATATAAGCTTTTCAACAATTTACAAGCAAAGCATGTTACATCTTGATTTTATGCTAGCAAATGATTAACTAATTATTATTATTATTGACTTTCAAATTCTGTAACATTAGAAACAACATGATGCATAAAAATTGTTATGAAAAGAACAACAAGGAAATGCTGTCAGTGTTGGCAACAGGTTGCACTCTAATTTTTTAAAAGACAAATAATGCAGAGATATGAAATTCATATGTGTTTTCAATACTGAATGCTGAAATTTGTTCACCTTATATTTTTTATGAGACGATCACGGATTGATATCAGTTAGAGAACCATTGAAAGCCAGGTAGGAGTACTGGACAGCTACTGTTTCATCCTAGTTTGAGAATCATAAGCAGTACGTACCCACTGGGATTCGAATCAAGTACCTTCTGGTGACAAGGCAAGCTGGCTCGTACACCATTAAACCACTGGACCCGACTCAATGGCCAGCCCATGAATTCTAACTTCTACCAAATCGTGATTTAGCGCGACCCCAACCAATGTCGTAGGTGGGACATCCATCCTCACACGTGATATCTGGATGGACCTCACTGGTCACGACTTCTCACTAGAACCTCAGGAAACTCCATCCTGTAGCAAGTCACTAGCAAGCATCAGATTAGTTTTCTATGGTTTGGTTTGTAAGGGTTAGTTGTGTTTTTACAAGTTGATCATGGATTGATATTAGTTAGAGAACCACTGATAACCAACAGGAAGTACTGGACAACTGTTTCATCCTAGTTTGGAAATCATAGGCAGTATGCACCCACTTACAAATTTTAAAATTATTTCCAACAACCCGTTGCCTACTTCGCTTCATACTGAAGATCGAAGAGTAACAAGGAATTCTGCACTGCAAACTAACTAAGAAACTATCATCTAACAAATACACCAAAGGGAATGAAGACTGATTAAAGGACTTTTGACTGACATTGTATGCCAGATCCTTGAGTGGAACTTGAATGGGAGAAGAAGAAGAGTCTGGCATCTGTTTGGGTGACATGCACAAGATTTTGTGATGAAGAAATAAAAGCTTATTGACAATTGTACAGCCAGCTAAAATGGACTGCAGGGAGGAGAGAGCTACTGAAATCCCACTTCTCACTCGGAACCCAAAAGAATAATAATACTATACATTTAGAAGTTAATAATCATCTATTGGCGTTGGTTGCTTTTAAAGTGCTCAACTCAAATACATGTCGGTGTAATATTTTATTTTTAATCTTTGATTACAGCTTGATTCCACACTGTATTTTTGGTACAAGTATGGGAATTTTCAGCATGGATATCGGTAGGCCGACCATAGATATCAGGTGTGCGTCGGCAGGGGATCGAACCTCGGACCATGTGCATAGTTGGAGAGAGTCTTAACCACTGTGCCATCGACGCATAAGGTAAAACAAATTATAGCTCCGACTCAAATACGTGGTGTGGAAGGTTCCTCTCTCACTGTCTCGTGAATTCACTTGAATTTCTTTGAAGACATTACAAATTAATATCCATTCTTGTGGACAATTTGAATGACGATTAAGTACTTATCTTTACACTTTATCTAGTGCATTTCAAAATTTAGTTTGTAGTATAAGTATCTTCGAGTCTACTAGTTTATCAGTTTTCTAGCCGATCCTGATATCAGAAAACAAGGTGGAAGTTTGGACATGGGATTGGTGATCCCATCATGGAAAATCAATCTAATCTCGACAAAACCTCTAGTGTACAGAAAAAAATTAACAGATTCTCTTCCTTAGTCAGAGACGCAAAATGATGTGTGCTGTGAAAGCCTTCAAAAAGTCAGTCAGTTGACATGTCTTCTTTGGATGAAAGCACAAGTGAGCACATATCATTGACAGGCGAAATAAACGGCGAGGGATCAATCCTTTCATTTCATTGACTTTGTTAACAGTCTTCGAAATAGTATGTCTCAAAGTACTTAGAATAAAAGCAATCTAACCATCAAGTTGTGCATTGGAGGCACAGAGGTACAGTGTTTGCCAACCACTCATGTGGTCTGGGGTTCGGTCCCACGCTGACGCACTCCTTTACCTCGCTAAGCCAGTAATAAGACTGATAAAAAGGGGGAAGGTTACGCATGGGCTAGCAACTGCATCCCGTAAAAATAAACTCCACTACCCTTTGTTCCACAGGTAACGTAAAAGAACAAAAAAGTCCTAAAACGTCATTGTATATTTATCTTGAAATGAATAATAGTTTTTAAACTTTAAGAATGAATATTTTGCTAAGGCTTTTCCCCACTCTCTGATTCACCTGTCTATTTTAATAATGCAGATTGTAATTCCCAAAATGAATAAAAATAAAACCAAAAGTCCATTTCTTTATTTGTAAAGTTTAATAATTTCATTAACGTAAAAAACCAGGTAAACTAAATAAATAGAACTCTTATGCATGTGTTTCTTTCAAATCTAACCAAAATTATCCAGTGAACCTCATTAGGACACAATTTAGTTTAACATATACGTATATTTTTATTATTCCATGGGCTGTAAGCAGTGGTATTTGTCTAGTACTTAGTGTTAATAATGGCCAACTTCTGTCAGTCAAATTTTCAATAAGGTGACCATCAGGCCAAGTAACATAAAATCGTGGTTCATTCTTCATTCATTTTCTATATCACGTTAGATCACTGGATCATGCAGTAGATTGCAGGCAGCAATAAAACTGGGATAGCTTGGACTCGCAAAGAGACTACACAAGATTTAGACTTTGTAGGTAATTCATTTTTATTGTGATGCAAACTCAAAGACCAATCTTAGAAAGCCAACAAACTTGCAGAAGAAGCTGAAAAGACAGGACTTTGAGTGAACGTAGAGAAGACAAAGGCGGTGAACATACCTGAGAGCCAAAAAATAAGCACCGATCGCCGTTGAATGAAGAAATCTGAACTAGGCCGTTTTGTTCACTTGTATATTCGTCAGCATCGTTTTAACTGCAGATGGCGGTACGTACAAGGATGTCAAGTCAAGCTAGGAGAGGAAAAGTGAGACAGGCCTTGGTTACTTTGAAATCAGTGTGGAAATTGCGGTAGTTTCGAACCAGTGTTTCGATATGGCTTAGAAATTTGGTGAGCGCGTCACGTAAATCATTTTCAGCAGCCTGAGGCAGACTTCTGTCGAAAGCTACTTTGTTTGCTGCAGATCAGATCATCAAAAATAATAATAACAAGGGTCTCTGGCGATTAACCAACTAAGAACCTATACCCCAATGAATATATCGAAGGAAATAGAGTTGGATTAGACAAATAGTGGAGAGACCTCTGGGTAACATCATACGTCACGTAGGACCCTGAGTAGAGTGTAAACTGGAAACAGCAAGTTAGGTGCGTGTCTGAGGGTGACATGAGGATATCATGTGTGGAGGAGATGAAAATTTATGAGAAATCGTGAAGCTGGCTAAAGAAGAATGCAGAGAACTGAGAGAAATAGAGATGTATTCCTGAAACCTAATGCTCCACTTAGAATCTAAAGGGATAATTATAGACAGGTTAGATCACAGAACGACATCCTTGGAGAAACGCTGAAAAGCATGGAGTATCACACGGATTTTTCGTCCTTGTTTAGGACTTCTCCTTGGTACGCTCTTTTGATCCACTGAGAGGTGCTATCAGGACCTTAGGTTGACTATTCAGCCCTGAAATAGATAGTTGGACACTAGACACATGGAACTCATTACACCCTAAATAGCCAATCAGTTTGTTCATTATAGTATCATAAGAGTTCATTTGTGAGCTGTAATCGATTGCTGATGAATACCAGCAACCAAGAAACCCAGATCTAGAGCTTCCTTCTCATCACTCCCCAACCACCTGAACCCAATATATATAATTGTATTCATTTAAAATTACACCCATTGTTTTCAGATCAAAATAATCTATTTTACGACCACTAGTTTCAAATATACTATCTTTAGTATTCCGGATAAAATTACATGATGCAAGATATATGGACTCATACGGTAAAAAGTTCTGCTTCAGCTAACTTAATGAGTGTTGATTTTTACCGATTCTGTCATCATGTGAAACTTTATTCTTTGTCCCAAAGTCTTGGTAACAGGAAAACTGGTGGCCTGTTTTAATCGCCGAACTGCCTGAGTTTCCACTTAACATACTACATCGTATTTTATCTAATTTTTATTGTTTTAATAATTCTTTTATGTGTCTGAGTCGCGAAATGTACTTACGCACAGATTTTTAATTGGCTTTCACACTACCAGTGTGCATTCCTTGAAGACGATGGAAAAATATCATAGTCTATGCTACAGGCTGAATAGCATTGGGTCATATGATATACTGCTATATTATTATTCTCTTAGGTTCCAAGTGGAACATAGAGCTTCACCACACACACATCTCCACTTTTTTCTATTCTCTGTTATCCTCTTCATCTGGGTCGGCTATTGCACATAATCTCTCATCTACTCCTCGTACCATCTCTTCCATGTCACCCTTGCAACGATGACTCATCCGGGTTCCACTCGAGCGATGACCTGCATTGGGCGCGACGTCATTCGACGGCATCTTCAACATATGACCTACCCATCTTCATTTTCTCCTACATATTTGTTGAGCAATAGGCTCTTGATTGGTTTTTTTTTCCAGCCAGAGTTTCTTGTTGTTAATTCTTCCTGGCTGGCCATTGGATCTTCAGTATGCGACGAAGGTAGTCGTTGATAAAAGTCTGTAACCTACTGAAAATGCCGTTCGTAACATGCAGTTCAACTTTCTGATCCGTACAGAAGGAGTGACTGACTTCACATTTGTGTTGAGACTCTGAATCTTGTTCTTTATGCTGACAGTGTGCAAAATATTTCCAAACTGATTTCAGGTTGGTGAAGGCATATCTTGCCTTTTCATTTTATTTAGCCTTGACATCTTTATCCTTTCATCCTGTGGTTGAAACGATGCTTCCTGGCGGGATAAGGGAAGGAGATAACCTCTGTCAAATATCTCCCTTAGTTTTATTATTATTTTTTTGAGTTCTGAGTGGAACATAGGGCTACAACAACACACCTCCACTTTGTTCTATTCCTTTGATGTCATCTTCACCTAGATCCATGATTAATCATAATCTCTCATTCCACCTCCCCAACACACGACCTTTTCTATGTCACCTTCGAAGCGACGACCCACTCATCACTTCTCATTTACATTCAACTCGAGCGATGGCCTACATTGCGCACACGATATCATTCGACGGCCTCCTCAAAGTCTGCTTGATCCATCTCCAATTTCTTCTACATATTTTTTCAATAATCGGTTATTGGTTGGTTTGTTTCCAGAATTTCTTGTGGCTAATTCTTTTTGACCATTCAATCTTCAGTATGGAGCCAGCGAAGCAGGCAGCTGCTGATAAAAGTTTGTAAC
This sequence comes from Trichobilharzia regenti, assembly GCA_944472135.2. Taxonomy (NCBI): domain Eukaryota; kingdom Metazoa; phylum Platyhelminthes; class Trematoda; order Strigeidida; family Schistosomatidae; genus Trichobilharzia; species Trichobilharzia regenti. The sequence goes on from OX235262.1 coordinate 59,778,875, forward strand.
GCGTTAGAAATCTTTTTCGTGACACGAAGTGCAAGTTTCTGACTAGTACGGAAGAACTTACTGACTTTCCATTTGTGTTGAAAATTCGAATCTTGTTTTTTATGCTGACTGAGTTCGTGCAGAAAATTTTCAAACTGGTTTCAGGTTGATGAAGGCGTATTTTGCCTCTCCGATCCATGCTGGTTGTGACATCTTCATCCGTTCCGCCTGTGGCTGAAACGATCCTACCAAGGTTACTATTATACCTGAAGATCCTGAATAAAAAGAATGTATATTCTGCAATAAATTACGTTGATAATTCCATTTATTGCACAGAAATTTCGTCCGTTCACAACATCAAACCTAGGCTGCTCATATTCACACAGTAGATATCCGACCACTTGAGAACAAAAAGACTCCACTTTTCTACTTTCCTACATTTCTTCAAGTTGAATCTGAGTGTTTTAATAATTTGACCACTATTTATTGTCGATGTTTAATGTTCGTAGATAATCCCCATCCAGGCATTAATGAAAACAAAACACGTAGATCAGCGAAGATTCTCTTTTCGACAGCAAATTCATTTACTTAGCTGTACAATCGTAAATATATATGTGTTATTTTGTACGCATGTGGACATTAAGTTTGTCAAACAAAATTACAATTGGTTATGGTTATTTTAACTAAACAGGTGAAGATTGGTAATACAAGTCAAGAAAATTAAGTGTTAATGAAACTAGGGTAGTAACAAAAGTGATGAGCTGTCACAAACAATTGTTAAAGGAAGTTATGTAATAATAATATGAATAGTTTGATGAGTGAGTTTTACTCAGGATGCACACAGAAACAAAGTAGATAAGACGAGATTATGTAAGAGATCTAAGTGAATACAAGAATTATAAACAGCAGGTTGAAGATGAGGCAGTAACTCATCGAAGAAGACATTGCGAAGTGGTCGCGCTATGTTGTGAATTGGCAGAAGTTAGAATTCAAGGACCATTGGATCGGGTCCCAGTGGCTCAATGGTCTACGAGCTCGCCTTGTAACCAGAAGGTCCTGGGTTCGAACCGTGGCTGTGGGTGCGTACTGCTGAAGAGCCCCAAACTAGGACGAAACAGCTGTCCAGTACTCCCAGGTTTTCCAGTGGTTCTCTAACTGATGTCAGCTCATGATGAAATCCTCCATGCAATTAAAGAACAGGCAAAGAAACAAAATTAAGTCATCAAAATAAAAATAAAAACTCAAAACAAATCAAAACATTGTTACCATGACAGTAGAAGTGGTTGATTAATCTTCTTTTGTAATCTTTTGTTTTATGGACAAGTCTTTAGAATTCAGTGAATGCTTCCCTCGTTAGTCACATTTCATGATAAAGGTGTTTTCGTTCAGGAGAATTCCCTATAATGCCTAGATTTATACTAAGAGTTGTGGTGATCAAATAAATTAAGTTAGCAAGGTAATAAATTTCTCAGGACGTGCATACACCACATCTTATGCACATTAGACATTGATCCTAGTCTGTCTGTCTGTCTGTTTTCAACATAGAACTTTGCACAAATGTGCGGAAGTTCAAGTCGCCACACTCCGTGAAGCACGCGAAGCAAGAGAAGAAAGTACAAGAAAAGCATAATAGAAACAGTGAGCAGAGGTGTGAGACAAAGGAAAGTAATAACGAAGAACAAAACAGTTTCATTGGAGATCATAAGTCACAAGGAGTGGATGCATCTGCGCCGGCCACTGAGAACGATTTTGAGCCATGTCACCAATTGTTTCCAACCATAGATTTTTACCGTCCCCTGTATTCGTGCTGAGATTTCGTCAGAGATCAGCCCGTTGGAAAAGGCTGGTGATACTTCCCAAATAAGTGAAGCGGTCAACGTGTTCTACCACTTCACTTCCTATTTTTAAACAAGGCGTCGATGTAGTCCAGTCCTGTAACATCAACTTACATTTGGCGGGAGCGAATCGCATGCCAAACATTCGTAGATTGCTGTTCAAGGTGTTCAGAAGACTCTGCATTTCGTCAGCGTCTTCGCCTAGAAGTACTATATCGTCTGCACATTCCAAGTCAACGAGATTATTCCCTGGTAGCAAGTCAATCCCTGAGTCGCTGAAGTCACTTAGGGTTAAGTCCATTAACACATCTATGATGAAGTTGAATAGAAATGGGGATAATGGGCATCCTTGACAGACACCACTGGTCGTCACCAGTTCAGATGACAGCTCGCCGTAAGCCCTCACCTGGCTGTATGAGTACGAGTAGAGTGCATTAATCCTAGAATTAAGTATCTACACTGAAATGTTTCAATCAAGTTCACAATTCACAAATTATACACACATACACCCACACAGAGTTTGAGGTGAAAACCTGCCACACTTTCCTTTTGGAGACTCAAAATATTCACATCACAATATTTGATCTAGTTGATGTCATTAAAGCTTCACAGGTAAACCAAATATTTCAGAGGAGATAGTAAATACCTAACCTGACAAATGTAGCGCACAACAACACACGTTGTGAATCCATGCGTCAAACTTAAATATATGTTTACTTCCTTTTGGCTTATACTAAATCACTGGTTATTCTCACAAGGACTTTAGAGAATAGACACCTAGCAAGCTCAAACTCACCCATGACCTCGGAACAGTTAGTCACAACAAGGCAGTGAAACCAGGCACACGCATAAACAGGCAGTGTAAGAAGATTAAATAGGTCATCTAGTTAATTTAAAGTTAGGCTGGGTAAATATTAGAGTAAAGACTAGACTAGAGATAGATTAAGATTAGGGTTGTAATTGTTCCGGGAGGTCAAGTCTGCATTTAGTCTGCATTTAGAACCGCTAAAAAATCAGGGAGTGCTAGACAATTGTTTCGTTCCAGTGGTTCTTTATCTGATGTCAACTGGTGATTAGATGTGGAGACAATCAAATCCCTGCAAACGAACTATTCTGATGCTGGATAGCAACTGGCTTCATACAGGAATTTACCCTGAATTCTAGGGAGATGTCATGACTAGGGTAATCTACCATGTCAGGAAATGAATCCGTTGCTCACCCGTGAGATTGGCTGGCGACTGTACTATAGTATATCACGAATTGGCAGAAGCAGGAATTCATGAGTCATTGAATTGTTGACGAGTCTGCCTTAGAACTAAGAGGTATTGAGTTCCAATTTCGCTGGGTTTGTACTGATGAAGAGTCCCACACCAGGGTGAAACGGCTGTCCAGTATTCCCTGATTTTCCAACGGTTCTTCAACTGATGTCGGCTGGTGATCAGATATGAAGAATTTGTTGCGTAATACAATAGGGACTATAAATTTCCGAGAAGAGAAATCACACATCTCTTTATCAGCTAGTAATAACCATTAAAAACCAGTTTTACTTCAAGAAAATACTTAAAGTAATGCTCTCATTATTCATCAACAGCTCAGTAACTCAAAAGAAGGTCATTTTATTACTTAGATGCATCAGCATTTCTGGAAATCGCTATTATTCAAATGTAGCATTAAGCATATATATTCTCTCCTTCGAGTTCTGTGCAGAATATAGGGCTTTAAGCTTTAACTTCGAAGTTTCAGTAGTAGTGGGGATTTCTTATGGAGTGAAACTGCCAGACTGAAACCCTAACCTTCTGTTTTTTTTAATGAGTCTACTACCTGTTAAGCGGGGATTAGGAATTCGTCTGCACTAAATCGAACGACAAGCCACATGCATGATTGAAGCACTGTAGCGTTATAGTGAATGGAAGTAATTTATTCTACATCCAACATTTGTTTCTTCAGCAGACAAACTGTGTGAATCTATCACGTGAATGTATTCAGTCACTATTGTTAAACCTAATTGCTTGCGTCTTTTAATTAAAAATTCTACGAACACGTGTGTATTTAGGGTAGGATGGTGGGGGTGGGGTGGAAAACAGGAGACATTTTCATAATTACATCACCACCCAGTATACCTTCTTCCTCTGTTCTTTTTTGTTGTTGTTTTTTTCAGTTTTTAATTATTTTAATGAGTGGGTTGGCCTACTTGGCAAAAAGGTTTTCAGTCAGAAACATAAAACATCTGTTCTTATTGTATGCTTGTTTTCTTAGGTTCCTAATAGAAAAAATAATTAATACATACACTCACACACACACACAAAAGCATTTTTATCTCGAGTTAGTCTGCGTGTGAGACTAGCAACTCTATCCCGCATAAACAACAAGACAGGTTCTTACTGAAACTTCGGGCTTAAAGCCTTGTGCCCCCCTAGGAACGCAATGGATATAGTAGTAGAAATAGTAGCTTGAATACATCTAGAAGGAGGGTTGGACGACGTAGGGACCGTAGTAGCAGTAGAAATAGTAGTAGGACGAAGAGGTAGAGGAGAAGAAGAAGAGGGCGTGGAGTAGGCGTAATAACAATAACATTCGGAGGAGTAGGGGGACGACACGGAGAAGGTGTGGGAACAGTAGCAGTAGGTGTAATAACAGCAGGAACAGTAGTAGGAAGAGGATAAGTGGAGTAGAATTAGAAGTAGCAAGGCAAATCTAAACTATGTCAGCCAAAACCACAGTGACCACGCACAGTGACCATGTGCGTCGGTGGCACAGTGGTTAGGACTCTCGCCGACCATGCACATGGTCCGGGGTTCGAGCCCACGCCGGCGCACACCTGATATCTACGGTCGGCCTGTGAAATTTGGGCTACCGATATCCATGCTGAAAATTCCATACTTGTACCAAAAATACAGTGTGGAATCAAGCTGTAAATCTAAAAAAAAAAGAATTCAGGCACCGAAAAGTTACAATCGTTAAAAGTGTATTAATATGTAAACATGATATTACACGGCATAATTGTCTCTTTCGTGTTGTAAGAATGTTTGTCAGTTCCTCAAAAAGGTAATTTATTAAGAAATCATGCCTTACGCGGTATATGTATTCAACTAGGTGACTGTAGACTAAGACACTTTGGAATCCATTGATATTCTTGATTCTACTCTTTAAACTACTCCTAGCAATGAATCCTAACCATAACTAAAGGTATAGATTTACACAAGAAAGTAGCTAGGGAATAAGCTGAATACTGTAACTACCCTCAAGAAGGGGTTTCCTCCCATAGAATCAATTGCATCAATACTTATCTACTGCAAGATTGTATTGTGTGACTGGCATACTCTGCCCCCTCTCCCCCCCCACACACATAAGTTTTAGTGACTCCAATCAATCGGTTATTGGAACAGTAGTCAAACACTCAGTCTTCTCGGAACTAATTTAAAAAATCATTGCAGTTAGGCATGATTCAATTTAGAATGATCCTTAGTAAAGCTCCTTTAATTTGATTGGTTCTCAAAGGTCAGAATTTAATGGTCCTTGACTTTGGGAGCTATAGTTTAACTTTACCAGTAGTAGAAGCAGTATTAGTATTAGTACTGATAGTGGTGTGATGAGAGTTGGCTGCGAACAAGCCAAAATTGTAGGCAACAATTTATGTCCATGTTTATATCCCGATTAGGGGTCATGAGAAAAAAACAATAACAAAGCTTAACCTTGAGGAGCTCAAAAACCAATCACAGCAGACTTGAAGTGTACAAATACGATTCACAGATATAAGGCTTAACTTTCTCAGAAACGGTCACAAGCAGTACAGAATAACCTTCACTGAGAAAACAATCAGAAGACGTTTCTTCTCTGCTAACAATAAGGAATAATGGGAAAGTTAAACTTTAAACACCACTAACTACCAATCAGCGAATGACTTAGAACGCAGCAGTCATTTGAAGGAGGTATTTTTGTATATCGAATACATATATTTATGAAAAAAGTGCATAAAAACTGCAGAAAAGTGTTACAGAGAATAACCTGCTCTAATATGTGATAAAAATAGCTCTCAAGTTTAGGTTGGAGTATCAACAGAGTATAATGCCATTGTGGGGGAAATTTATTTTGATAAAGTCTCATAGTGTAGTACAGTAATATTTACTGAGCAATAAATTGTGCTCGAAACGTAGTCATTAGTAGATATTACTGTATTACACTATGAGACTTTATCAAAATAAATTTTGCCCAGAATGGAATTGTGCTCTATCACAGTGCAGAAGTACTATTCTTATATTAACACAGTAATTTAACCGCATTCTATGCATGTAAATTATTTAGATCTTCTAATCTTTCCTGAACCCAGCCCTTACGCGAAAATATCCCTAAACTAACTGCAATCTAAGTCGAAACAACTCTAATGTTGCCTTTATTGGGTTAACCTAAACCTAACTTGTCCTTGGCTTATATCGTAACCTAATCTTTACCAAACCTAAGCTGAAACTTTCCAGATATCCCATTTAGAAGCATAATACTTCTATGAGCATATTTTATTGATGATGACAACATTATTTCCCAGGTTTCATTAGCTTGCTCAATCAGCGTTTCAATGTCATCGGTACGGTCCCCTCCATTGGTAGTTAGTGGTGCTTAAAGATTAACTTAGCCTAAGTAATCATAAGAACCTATAAATATCTCTTGATTTTCTCAATAAACTATCTGTTTCGTGGCCCTTGTCTTTTGTCGTTACAATAGTAGTTGTACAGGTAGACTAAGAAGTAGGAGGATGAGAAGGCATGGTAGAATTAGATGTATTTAAAAGAAGGAAGAATTGAATTAGAAATAGGAATAAGCGTAATATTATCGGAGGTAATTTTATTTGAACTGTGAACACACCTTGCACTTCTGTTTGACAGATTTCAGTGTTCATTTAAAAATTTTCTATAGTTTGGTTTGTAAGGGTTAGTTATGCCTTCACGAGTTGATGACAGATTGATATCAGTTAGAGAACCATTGAAAACCAGGTAGGAGTACTGGACAGCTACTGTTTCATCCTAGTTTGGGAATCATCTACAGTACGGACCCACTGGGGTTCGAACCCAATACCTTCTGGTTACAAGGCAAGCTGGCTCGTATACCATTCAGCCACTGGGACTCGATACATTGGCCAGTGCATGAATTCTAACTTCTGCTAGTTCACGTGAGGATGGATGTCCCACCTACGACATTGGTTGGGGTCGCGCTAAATCACGATTTGGTAGAAGTTAGAATTCATGGACTGGTCAAAGGATCGGGTCCCAGTGGCTGAATGGCATACGAGCCAGCTTGCCTTGTAACCGGAAGGTCCTGGGTTCGAACCCCACTGTGGTGGGTGCGTACTACCGATGATTCCCAAACCAGGATGAAACAGTAGCTGTCCAGTACTCCTACCTGGTTTTCAATGGTTCTCTAACTGATATCAATCCGTGATCAACTCATTTACAAATGGTTTTCGCATTTCTATAATCACTGAAATTTAGAATTTTTGTGATTTTTCAACACTTCATGCATAACTAAGCCTTTTTTTTTTGAAAAAATTACTTTTGAACATAATTGCATAAACAAGAATGAATACTATCACGTGATTGGTGGAATGTTTTTACTGGCATGAAATTCACCAGAGCTAGTCGTTATTTCAACAGACATAAGCGACAGAATAATAATAATAATAATAAATTTCACCCTAGCGGGACACTTCATTTCTAGTCAAAGTCACGTGAATAGTCATTTTTTCTATCCAACTGAAGAATACTTCAAATCATAGTTTGTTTTGTTCTCCATTGTTTTAACCGTTGAACAATTGAACAATTTTAAGTTTCCGGTTAATTCATTTCATACTTACCTTTGGTAGTCTTGACTAGGTTGTCTTGGTTATCTGTGAACATATAACTGATCTATTAAAAGCTATTTGTTTCCAATTAAGGTTTCAATACTAACTGATATTAGTTAGAGAGAAGAAGTAAAAAGTTAGGAAGTACTTGATAGCTGTTTCGTCCTAGTTTAGGATTCTTCATCAGTATGAATAAATGATGACATCAGCGTCTAGACTGAGGACTTTTAGGCTGTGAGATGATCACATCATCAGCCACCTGTGGGGAATGAACTCAGTGATATATGAACTATAACTTATTATTGTAATTTCTTTAATTTAGTTAGTATTACTCTTTGACTGATTTATATCAGGCCGAAGGATGCGGTCTTTGTTCAAAATGTTTACTGCCAGTATGGATGATTCAACAACGTCTGAAGATCGGTAGTGGTTAACAGCGGAATACAGGATGTATATTTCATTCAATATGGAACTAGTCGATAACGCTTTAGAGTTTCGAACGATGGCTGTTGGGTATATATCTCAGTGGAAACTGACTAACCACTAGGCGGGGATGCAGGTGCATTCAGCAATAGAATCCTATATGGGACGAAATTTGCATAACGTTTTCCAATACTAGTCGCCATCAACCAAAATAGTAGTATGATAGTGATAATAAAGATAAAGGTGGCATTTAAAGTTATTCGATAGCACTGTGACAGAAAATTATTCTCGGTTCAAACTTAAGACGACGAGAAGGCCAATATTTTTCTGATCACATATATGTTCGGTTAAAAAATGTCTAAGTTGACTGCCTCAGCTATGCTTAGTAATCGAAAGTTTACAAACAGAGAGAAGTAACATGACATCTTGTAAAAATGCCGAAAGCTGAAGTTCAACTGATCTTATATTCCATGTCTACCAGATGTGACAGGATGTAACTTGTAAATGACCTTAAATTTCCTCTATCTAAACACAGTGAATAGTGTTCATCGGTAGCAAATATCTATGCCTAATAATTGTATTATGCAACCATAACAAATTATCAAAAAATACATAGTTATCTATTTACGTTGTACTCTATAATTATCATTATGAGATTATTTAAATTCAACACTAAATGTTAGACAAAAAATGATTGATGTATTAAAACAAATGGCGACAGCATCTTCTTTTTTTTACTGTCTCTTCGTGTGCTGTAATTTATTTTTCTCCAATATTTATCTACCATTTTACATTAATATCTAAATTAAAGTTAAAATTAACCATTGTTATACTGATAATTTACCTATCAATGATCACTTTTCAATGTATTGATTACTGTGTACCTTCCATTTGTTTATATGAGTGAATTTTCGCATATTTTTCTAAAACACACATATCTAACCAATATAAATGAATATAAACGTGCTAATTATTATATAAACGAAGGTATGCGTAACAAGGAATGCACTTATATTTCTATATTGTTAAGCAAGGCGAAAATTTAGTGCTTAACCAGTGAAGAAGCTCGGAGTCTCTAGTATTTTATTATATTCCATCGCGTTCATTCAGATAATTTGCATCTACCGCTGTGTGTATGTGCGCGTGTGTGCTATCAGCACTCAGACAAGTGGCGTAAAAGTAAAATTCAGTCGATAGTGAGTCGTGATATCAGTGAATATTATCAGACTGACTATTGAGTCAGTTAGCTAAGGGGAGATTGTTTATTGTTTCGGCCTCCGGGGTGTAACTGATGCTATGCTTCCAGACTTTACTTGTGATACTGATTAGATTTTAATAATTAAGTTTTAGAGGTTGACTTACTAAGGTGAGACAATATGAATTGATGTTAAGTGGTTGGGGGTGAGTATCAGGGAGTCATGAACTTAGGTCTCTAACTTAAGGGTACTCTTTAACAACGCGTATCTTTAACTTCAACGGAATCGATGTCCTTTCAGTGCATTGAACTCGTATCACGTAGTACTGCGGTAAGTAACATTATAGGTGGTTTATTCGGGTTCACAACTTGTCAAACGTTCTGATTAGCATCAGTGGAATAAACAATACTATGTATCTAATCTTAATGTCAGATCAGTACATCGTGTATAAACGGAAGTCTTCCACTTCATTGCCTACTGAAGCTGGTGTCCCTCAAGGCGCTGTCCTTTCTTCTTTTCTTTTTTCTTTCTTCTTACCTGACTTGCCTCACTCTGATAAAATAAACTTTGCGAAGTACGCTGATGATTTAATAGTTTCAATGGCTGTTAACTCCCAGCTAGATTGTACCAAAATAAATAACTGCCTGTCAGGAGTCAGTAAATGATCTGAGTCTAACGGTCTTAAACTGAATCCTTCTAAATGTCAAACTGTTAATTTCAGCTTAAGATGTAAAAGAAAGTTAAAAGAAGCCATCGATTCTCATGACAGTTGTAAGATTGACGACAATGATATAAGAATTAAATTAAAAATTAAGTATCTTGGACTTATTCTCTCTTCTGATCTCTCCTGGTCTTCCCATGTCTTAGCGATCTCCAGTAAAATATTCTACCTGACATTTTACATTAAGAAGTTAAGACACTCGGATTTAACTCAACCCCTCCTCTTACAGTTCATAAACTCTTGCATCCTACCTATTCTTCTTTATTGTTCACCCTTATTCTTTCCTGATTTGCTTAAAAAAGACTATGTCACAACTCGTAGAATGCTGAAGACTGTCAGTAGGGTGAGTGGTGTCCCAGTGGACCACATAGCTAATGTCGTTGTCGATAGGCACTTGACTTCATGCAATAAATTTGCCAGAGGGAGCATCCGCTTTACCCTCAGCTTTCACCTTGCATCTCCTCAGGTAGAACAAGAAGTAGCTTCAGGAAACTGTATGGTCGCACGTCTGAGTATAGAAATTTTATGCTACCATACTTAGCACGTATTTTATGTGATGAAAATAGTGTCAGGCAAGAATTAACTTTTACGAGTTGATCATGGATTGATATCAGTTAGAGAACCATTGAAAACCAGCCACAGGGAGTACTGGACAGTTACTGTTTCATCCTAGTTTGGGAATCATCGCCAGTACGCACCCACCACAGTGGGGTTCAAATCCAGGACCTCCCGGTTACAAGGCAATCTGACTCGCATATCATTCAGCCACTGGGACCCGATACATTGACCAGTCTATGAATTCTAACTTCTACCAAATAGTGATTTAGCGCGACCCCAACCACTGTCGTAGGTGGGACATCCATCCACACACGTGACATCTAATTGTACCTCACTGGTCACGACTTCTCACTAGAACTCAAGAAACTCCAACCTGTAGCAAGTCACAAGCGAGCATCAACCAAACTATAGAAAGAATTAAATTACCTTTTTCATCTAGTAAATAAACAATTTCCTCCATTCATTCATCCTTATATACCTTGAAGTTTTACTTTTATTATTCCTATTATATTTATGGTCCTGTTACTTCTCTGTTTTTTTTACATTCATAATTGCAAACACCAACTTATCTCTATGACGGCTGTAATCTTTGTTTTTCCCCTCACCATATCATGTAAAGAGAAGATTATATTCAATATTTTTAAATAGGCTGAGATTTCTATACCGCATCGGCAATACTGTGTGAAACCAGCCCACGGCAATTTTCACTTGTATTATTATTATTATTACCCTAGCTGTTATCATTATTACTGTTATTTCCATTTTATATGCTGCGTGTTTTCGACACTACCCCTATTGTAAATGTGGAAAATTTTCTGTGTGATTAATTTTTGTTTATAATTTGAGGAAATTAGATGCAATATTGTGATTAATGCTGAAAATTCCATTCTGTATCACAAGTACTGTTTTTGGAATAAAGTAAATCATTATTATTATTGTTATATGATTTAAAGACTTGACACACCAAGAAAAGTATTTCCAACAGGTTAATGCAGAATTTCATCAACAGACGCTGTTGTTGGCTCCACGCTGAAGATCAGATGGCCAAAAAGGATTACTTGTGTGGAACTCTGGTGACGAACCAACCAAGAACCTATTGCCTAACATATATGTAGAAGGAGATGGAGGTGGTTTGGAGATACTCTGAAGGGACCATTGACTGACATCATACTTTAGTGGGGACTCTAGTGAAACGCAAATGGGAAACGAGTTATGCATGTGTCTCAAATTGCTGGGGAGGAAATCGTGTGAGGAGGCGAAAGTTTGAGGACAATCGTGAAGGCAGCTAAAAAAGACTGTAAAGAAGAGAGGGAAGTGGAGGTGTGCTGCTGAAGTTCTCTATACTCCTTGTTTGCGGTGACTAAGATCTGTCAGTCTCTGTGGAAAGATTCGTTCATCTAAGGTTTCAAATAGGCATAGCTTCTTGATGAATGTGTCCAGTCGTCTACATAGATTCTAATGGATTAGCATGTAAATTACATTTCATCGTCATAAAAGTATATCTCATAGAGTGATAGAATTTATGCTTACTCTTTTAGTTGAAGTTAATAACGGGGACGAAAGTCATATAACCGAAGAGGCCACTGGTTTATATTGGTTTAGTTGTACTATAACTGACATAGTTTGTTAGACATTGTCCGTCAAAGACAAACCGAGGCACTCTTAATGTAGTTACCTTTCAAAGTCAGCCGTTTTAAAGATATTTCTTTCTAATGTACAAATTTGCACTAAGATACTCAGATTTTTGTTATCCATGAAGGCGTTTGTGCGCTGATGGGAATGATAATAAATAATAAATAATTACAAAAGTTCAGAAATAACCAGCCTAAACAGCTGGTATAATTCGTTAATGATGGATTTTAAGTAAGATTTGAGTAGAAGGATGAGTATGTGAAAAACATTTCTGAATGTTAACAAACATTATGGTTTGAGTTCATTAGTTCAATGACTTATAATTCAGCAGTCAATATATTTGAAGGATCTAGAATAGCTGAAGACACTAGATGATTTGAATTGATGATGATTCAGAAGAACTAATTTCATTCTGTTAAGATGTTGTTCTGAGTCTAGCTTATTTTTTTTCACTTCACTACTTGTATTCGTTAACCTTGATTGATGCAGCGTAATGAATGCATTTCGTTGGAAAATGCGAATTAATTAATTACTTTTTTGATTATAGTTTTATTCCACACCGTATTTTTGGTACAAGTATGGAATTTTAAGCATGTGATATTGGTAGCCCAAATCGGCAGGCCAAACATTGATATAAGATGTGCGTCGGCTGGGATCCAATCCCGGAACATAGGCATGGTCGGTGAGCGTACTAACCCTTGTATCATCAACGCACAAAAGAAGATGGAATAAAAGCCTGATCGAGTAAGAATTTCGTTTACAAGCAATTTGTATAGACACGACAGATCTCCATTCCCTTTATCTTCGTCCTCTGTAATCACTTTCAGCTGGCCCTACAGCTTTTCAAAAGTCTTCATGTGATCTCTTACGTGTCACACTGGGATGCGTAACTTGTCACTTCTCATTCGGGTTCCACCAGCGGCCTAAATGGCATGTGATATCACTTGAAGATCTCATCAGCGTTTGACTACACCCATCTTTATTCTGTTATTTGCACTTGATGGGAGATAGGTAGTGTAGTGTAACGACAGAAGGCATGAGTTGGGCAACAGGTCGTTTATTAATTAAGGAAACCAACATATATTTATGGATTTTCATGTATATTATTATAGATTATTGTTAGCAGAAAAACACAGTCTTCTGATTGGTTGTTTCCTGCCTAAAGTTAATCTTTCATCTGTTTGTGGCTGTTTCTTGAAGGTCAGATCATCTCTCTGCCAATTGTATCCGTCCACGCAAAGTTTGCTGTGATTGGTTGTTGAGTTAGTCTTTGTTCTTGTTATTTTCTCATGACCAATATTTGGGACGTAAAAATTGACGTAAACTACTGTCTACCATTTACGGCTAGCACACAGCTCTCACCACAGTAGGGTGCTTTTCCACCAGGGTTCTCCGCTGATTATCACACCTGACTACCCATCTGATCTTCAGTATCGAGTGAAGGGATCTGTCAGTGATTGTCTACGGTAATCTGTTTGAAATGCTTTTGGCGACACACACGTGAAGTCTACCAGTCATAATGAGGTACTGAAATGACATATGTGTGTGAGATTTAGACACTGTTCTAGTATGCAATTCCATATTTATTTATTTAATGGATATATCGCACAATGAAACAGCATTATTTCATAATTTATTTTTTCATAATCATTTCAACAGTGATGTGATATTGATAGTGATTATGCACAGTAAATTGTGTTCGAAATGTCATCCAATCAATAGTACTGTCCTACTGAACCGACATTAGCGTTAAAGATTAGGATGTTGTTCCTCGTGTGTGAAATGCTGAGGATGTTTACATTGATTTCAGAGTAATAAATGCCTCTATTGCTTTTCCGATTCTGCATGGCGTTGATATCTTTATCCTGGAAACTTTTAGCTAAGAGAGTGCTGGACAGTTATTTGATTTTAAATCTTTCTGTTGGTGTTGATTGATGTTTGTTGTTGACAGTCTGGCATATTTTTCACCTCTGTCTTCCCTACATTAATAAGATGTTCTTGCCAACCTTTTGGTATATTCGAGTTTGTTCAATATGAGACTTAAATCTTCTGAGAAAGCTATAGACTTTCTATGGCCACTTTATCAGACAGAATTATGATCATTTTTTCGCTCTCCAAGGACTGTCACACTAATCAGTAAATAATACTCGGAAAATCATTGATGATAGCAGGGAGTCTTTTCTTACTATTGTTTCCACTTAAAATGCTTTGTTGAGCATTGTGTTGCGAAATACTTGGCACTACTGTTTTATTATTATTCCCTTGTGTTCCAAGTGTAATATAGGGCTTCAACAACACATCTCCACATTGTCCTATCTTCTGTCGTCCTCCTCACCTGAGTGCATGGCATACCACTCTCTCGTCTCTTCTTTACCCGATCTCCTCCATGTCATCCTAGGATGATTCACTGGTCATTTCCCGTTGGGATTCCACTCGAGGGCCTGGTTTGTGATGTCATTCAGCAGCCTTCTTGATGTATGCCTGATCCATCTCCACTTTCTCCTGAATATTTGTGGAGTGATCGGCTCTTGGTTGGTTTTTCCCCATAGTTTCTCGTTACTTGTTCTTTCTGGTCATTGGATCTTCAAGATAGAGTCAGCGAAAGTGGCAGATGGTGATGAAATTCTGCAACCTGTTGGAAATCCTTTTCGTGATACACAGTGCAAGTTTCTGATCCACATGGAGGAACCGAGTTGACATTAGTGTTGAAAATCCAAATCTTGTTCCTTATGCTGAGTGCGAAAGATTTCCGAACTGGTCTCAAGTTGATGAAGGCGTACGTATCTTGCCTTTCTGATTCTGACTGGCTTTGAAATCCTCATCACTTCCGGTTGCTGTAGTTGAGACGATGCTTCCTAGCCGGATAAGTGAACGAGGCAACCACTGTTAAATCTCTCCCGTTGGTGGTGGTTGGTGCTGGTTGTTGTTAGTCGGTTATCTTCATCACCTCCATATTCTCTGTGTTCACCTGCAGTCCTGTTTTCTCTGGCTGCTTCTTCAGCCAGTTTGTTGGTTTTCGCTTGCAAGTCTTCGAGTTTGTGTGACATTAGACATATTTCATCTGAGAAATCTAGATCTTGGCATATAGCGTCATAATATAGATGCAGAATGAGATTTGCAAAGGTTTGGAACATCCTATCTCCAATGAAACTTCTAAGTTAAGAAAAATCCATAGATGAACAAGAAATAAGAACCAGCTGTGTGCATATAACCTATTAATTGCCTTTTATAATCCTCAGACTATTGTTAAGTCAATGCTATTTTAAACTAACGGATAAGGTGGATTCCAAGTCCTAAGATGACACTTATGTTGGATGTACTCCTAGACAGCTTAGCCAACCTATTAATGAACATCTTTCATAGTGGTTTGGCAAAAGACAGACAAAAACAATCTGTAGCTCTATTTTGTCACATTTGGTTGATGGTGGTCATGTAGTGGAGAAAACGAAAGCTCTCAAAGTAATTCATTGTATCCCACAGAATCTCTCCAATAGACTTCATATTCGTCTATCCCAGACGGCTGAGGCAACAGGCATTCAAATTATTAAAACTAAACTATGCATTCAAAAGAAGTTCATACAGCTATTATCCCTCCCTTGGCCTATTTAAAGCTAACGAAATGATGACGTCACCACCAGCCCTTACTCATATTTTCAATCCCTCTCTTATCATCCCTTAATCTTACCATGTCTTGATTAAAAACACATTTCATTTACTCCCCTTACAATCTAGAATTACGCCACGGTTAATTCGTTTTTCTTAGCCTTTATCGACTACTACCTCTACCTGAACATTTGTTTGTTTAATCATGTTGTTTTTCATTATTCTTGTTATTACATATCTCCTCACTTTTTCATCCTTGTTATGGATAACAACACCGTTATTATTATTATTATCATTACTACTATTATGACTAATTGCATAATTGATATGCACCATCTTATTATTATCCTATAGACAAAACACCATGATTGGTTTATATCTGAATTTATATCTGTAGAGATGTGAACATGAGAGTTAAGACTGATGAAATCTAATTGAAAACAACAATGTTCACTTCAATGTGTTGTACTAAATT
This sequence comes from Trichobilharzia regenti, assembly GCA_944472135.2. NCBI lineage: Eukaryota > Metazoa > Platyhelminthes > Trematoda > Strigeidida > Schistosomatidae > Trichobilharzia > Trichobilharzia regenti. The sequence goes on from OX235262.1 coordinate 59,795,127, forward strand.
TTACTATTGGAATATTTAATATTTATCAGAAACTGAAATAAAAGTGTTAAAGCCTCAATGTTTTATGTTCCTAATGTGTGGCTGGTATTGGATGTATCGTTAACACCATGAGTAGCTAGAAAGAGGCGATATTGACAAAAAAGGCCCCATCTGTTGTACTATAGTTTTACCCATGTGTCAATATGAACTGAATATGCCCATTTGCAATCTCACAATTGTTTGTTTAATCGTCAATTCAACTCAACTGTATGCCTGTTCAAAGCAGCAAGTTGTGATTTCATATTAGTTTCTTTACTAGATATATATCACACACTGAGAGACAGTATTATTTACTGGATGACGACGTTTCGAACAAAATTTATTGTTCATAATCATGCCATCAATTATAATCACACGACTTCGAAACTTGACTTTTATAGTTTTCTCTTTGTCCTCCCCTATTTTTCGTCGTAGTGGTAGTAGAATTTTCCAGAATTCTGGGGGACAGATGCTGAATCATTCTCATCACACATGTATGCAGCTGATTCGATAAACAAAGCCTCTGTTATCAATCTCTCCCTCCGCCCTGTGACATTAGATTTTAAAATTATCATCTTGTCTCATCCTGTTGTGTGGCTGAGTGAAACTGTATGTAGTGCTATGACCAAATTATTCTCTAGATTTCTTATCTTATTCGGGTCAAATAATCTAGATTCTACTAAGTTTTGGCTCTCCGCCAGTCGGACTAATCCTATTCTATTAGTTTGACATTAGTATTTGACCTGACAGTCATTGCAGACAGGGTATTAGATAACCTAAATTGTTTCGTTTTAAAGGCTTCACAGGATTGATCCTTTAGCCGACAAAGCTTGTTTCTAAGTGAGTTTGTGGTTGGTTTCAATGCCAGCTACTTTTATTCCTGCGAGCATTGTTAAGAATTCTGCGTAAGCTGGTTTCCGAGGTTCCTTCCTTGAATGGAATTACTACTGATGATTTAGATTCTTTATTGATGGTGTTGTCATTATCCTAGGCATGTATGACACGCACGTCATCAATAATATTATTATCACTATCACTACTATCATTATTTAATTTATTTTTACATTTCCCTGCATATTTTCCGACCAATTTATCAGGGTAATTATTAAGTTTCAAAGCTTCTCTCATATGCCTCACTTTTGTCTTAGATTTTCCTTGGTACTACTTAGATTTGGTGCTCTTTTACTTAAACATTTCACCAATCCCATTTTCACTGACGTAAACTGGGATGATCGGAAATCCAAATATCTGTTTGAATGTGTGATTTTTCTGTAAACACTAGTGTTTATCTTCCCATCTTTTTCCTGTTTACGCTACAATCCAACATTGGAAGCCCTCCCCGTGTCCTGACTTTCCAATTCATAAGTGAATTGAACTGCCTCCACATTTGAGTTAATGTTTTCGAAAAATCTATCTATATCTTGTGCTCCGAGTACAATGAATGTGTTATCTACATACCTCCACCATACTTTTGAGGTGGGGGTGGACGTTTCAATCGCTATGTTTTCCCTTCTATCCAGGAATATATCTGCTACAACCGGGGATATTGGTGATCCCATGGCAACCCCTCAGTTTGTTCGTATATTTCGCCTTGGAATTTAAATACTGTGGAAGTCAAGCATAACTGCACTCCCAGCATTATGTCTTCAAGTGACAGTTTCATCCTGAGCTCGAGTTCTTGGTCAGAAATGAGTTCGTTTCTGACTGCCTCTATAGCCATATTTATTTGCATACATGTATATAAACTGACAATGTCAAAACTAACCATTTTTTCTTCATTACCTAATTTTAAACTATCTAATCTGTGTTTTAGTTCATAAGAATTAGTTAGTCTAGATTTCGAGTGGATTTTTAGGGGATTTAATACCATGGCTAAATATTTAGATAATTCATAAGTAGGTGAATTTCTAAAATCAACTATAGGCCTAATAGGGTATCCTGATCTATGAACTTTAACAACACCATACATCCTACTGAGGTTGTTAGTTTTGGGCATTAAATTAAACCATTTAGACTCACCTAGAAACGGCTTCATTCGGCGCATAAGGTCCGCTGTGTATTCCTTAACCTTATACATAACGGTGTCTATTGACTTATGAATTTCCACATATGGTCCTGTTTGTATGTGAGTATTCACCTTGTCCAAATAGTCTGATTTTTCTGATATTTCTATTGCATTTCCTTTGTTTGACTTTGTGATAACTATATTCTTGTTATTCTTAAGGTGTTTCAGGGCTTCTATCTCTAGTTTTGTCAGGTTAGGCTTTCCCGATTTTTGTCCTTTTAATGTATGTGCATATTGTGCCCCTACTTCATCATCCGTTTTTTTTGTCTATCCCACTTAGTGCTATTTCTATTTTAGGGATGAAATCATCAGGTTTCAGCTTGTCTGCCGTTACATTGAAATTTAGTCCCTTTTTCAAATACACTTATTTCTGTAGGATTTAATATATGTGTTGAGCAGCTTGCAGCAACTTATGAGTTATAACACCTGTATCTGTAGTCTACTTCTCTACCTTTTGAGGTAAGCCTTCTTAATGAGGATTAGTCATGAAGTATACTTTTATCTTTAAATAACTAATGACTAAAAGCAGATTACTGTCTCTCAATTAAATAACAATCAGCAAATCAATCGGATCCACCAATTGAACCCTAAAAACACGGAATAACAGTTAACGGAAATACGCATGATATATTATGCAGTTTATTATACCTTCAATTCACTAATGAAATAATGGCCACAAATGCAAGCCGCTATGTACAACTAGTTGATAGATACGAGTAGTAAGATACCACTGATATCAGCCAGTAGTGGTCTTTAGCCAAGTCGAAGTGATTTAAACAATAAGACGGAAGTTTTGCTTGTTTGTGGTCGACCTCATCGATGGTGTACTCGATCTGACTCAGCCTAAAGATCCGAATCATTAAGAATTCGGTATGTTTATGTGCAGAATATATCAGTGTCTGGGGTTTCGTTAATCTTTCAAGTACTGGTTTTTGTAGGGATTTAGTTTGAGCTGACATGAAACCAATCCTTGAAAAATTAATTTGATGCTCACTAGCGACTGACCTTATTCAAGCAGTGACCTGAAGTTGTAGTGGGAAGCTGTGATCAGTAGGGTACAGCAGGTTGAAGGTGAGGCAGTAATTCATTGAAGACGACATTGCGAAGTGATCATGCTATGCCGTGAATTGGCAGAAGTTGGAATTCATGGGTTGGTCATTGGATGGGGTTCTTGTGGCTTAGTGGTCAACGAGCTGGCTCGTCTTGTAACCAGAAGGTCGTGGGTTCAAACCATGGCGGTGAGTGCATACCGAAGAAGAGACCCAAACTAGACTGACGAAACAGCTGTCCAGTACTCCTAGGTTTTATAAATCTGTCAACCAGGAGGATACAACTTAAGACGAAATGATGTCATATTAATTGTTTTTCGGTGGTGTAATCATTTAAAAGTTAATTCTGGTCTTCGTAGCTCAGTAGCTTCATCTGTGATTTCATCTCGAAATGATTCTGTTCCTAATCCTCAGCAATGGCATAAGCCCTTTGGTCAGCTGCAGACACACCTTGTCGACTATAACAAAACTTGATATAAGCAGAGGTTCTTATCAGCTGAGAAAAATCGCTTAAAGGTTTTCAGAATAACAGCATGAAAATATTTCTCCCAAGACTGATTGATGGCTAGTGATAGGATCCAGGATGCATGCTCCGTTCTATTTGGGACTAGTCCCGAATGAGTTATGGTAGTCACAATGCAACTGGAACCAAATACCTTTCGTTTCAAACTATTCAGATATGTTCTAGATTACACTGTCAACAGCCACAAACCAAGTAATATAATTTTTATCTCAAAACATGGCCACAGCAATAGTGCTAAGAGACCGAATTTCAACAGAGACAGAGAATTCCAGTCTAATACAATCAATTAGATAGAAATGTACATAACTTCAACAAATAATAATCGGTACCCATGGCACATGAGGTGGCTGAATTATCTAGTGAATAACTCTTCGGAGTTTCAAACGGTAACTGGTGGGAGCATTATAGCTCATATGGTATGCAGGTATATTCAGCTAAACAGTCCTAAATAGGACCAACCACGAAGCCTGGATTTCACTCCCAGCAACCACTAACTCAATGATAATTCCTTAAACTTGCCAGAAACACTTCAAAGTTGGTCGCTTCACACTTAGGTTGCTTATCACTTATCAGAGTTTCTTTCTATAGTTTTTTGCAATTTATCCTTTTTATCTGATTGTATATTTCCTCTAAAAACAGTCAGCAACAAGATTTACATTCCTTCTAGTCCCCAGGGATAATAAATTCATTAGACAATGGGAGTTATTCAGCAAGAAACCCAGACAAATAATGTCTAACATATGGGCGTATATGCATATAAGGCGAATTCACGCTCCCATTGGGGTTAAAACCTCTGTCACACAATGATGAAATTACTCATTATTGTTACCGGGTAGATTAAGTTCACCAGTGTTGCTTTTGTAGCTGTGATTATGCTTCATTAGACTGACAAAATAAGAATATTCAATAACAATTGCTGTTTGTCAATAAATAATAGTTTAAAAGGACAAGTAATAAGGGACTTTGGTGGTTAACCGGCTAGTAAACTTCAAGACACTATCTTGAAGCCCTATGTTCCACTGGGGAACGTGAAGGAAAAAAAAACTAATATACAACAGTTATGGATAAAAAACAAAGATAGATTAGTCATACGCTGTGATGACGTTCAAATCGCACCACACTCCGATCAGTCCGGTGGAACCTGGATGAGAAGCAATAAGTTGAGCTTCTGTATGTCACATGGAGGAGACAATATTAGGAGGAAATGAAGGATTACGAGTACTCATACATCAAGTTGAAAGGGATAACACATTAAGGCGTATGTCACTGATAACATTTATTAGAAGTATGTAAAGAGACATCCATTGACATAAATATATCAAATAGCGGAGAGATAGATATTATATTTCAAAGAAAGCAAATGATTCATCGTTGCGGAGAAACATGGGAAACGTCAAAAGGATGACAAAGAAACACAATATGAAGGAAGGCGAGAAGTAGCGCAACACAGAAGATTTGTGCGAATGGTGATTTGAAGATAAGGTGTACATAATTTGGCTATATACAGATACCAAACTGCAAATAAACACTCCCTTACCAAGTGTCTTTTCTTCTATCGTTACAAGAGAACAGACTGCATTACACATGTGAGGCTGAGGTCTGATATTCCGTTTAGAAAGTGACGAATGAACAATTCTATCAACAGACATTTGCGTATTCGAAGACAATTAGTTGGAATTCACACTGAATTGAAGATTGTTTATCTTCTCATACGAACGCATGTCTGAAGCTTAATTCTTTTCGAAATTTTATTTCTTACGGTTACTACTGAAATCCCTATATCTCAATAAATAAATCTGTTATCAACTTACCCCATATAAATTGATTAATTTCTTCTTCAGTCACAAATTAAGCCAGTCTGTCCCTTAGTAAGTTGAAATTTATGAGTCATTGTGTAGGTTCCCAGTAGCTCGATAGCCAATGAACTCACCTTATGACCAGGAGATCTGGGTCCGAACCCTGGTGAGTGTGTACTCCTGAGGACTCCTAAACTCAGACGAGATAGCTGCTCAGTATTCCCTGATTTTCCAGTGGTTCTCTAAATGATATCAGTTCGTAATTACATCTGTAACGAATCAAATCCCATTCCAAAAATATGGTGGAGATATGTGGATGATACTTTCACACACAGCGTTAAAAACAGAACATATCTCTAGCTTCTTGATGCATATAAACTCACTAGTAGAGGGAATAAAATTCACATTTGAATCGGAAAATGAACAAGGAGAATCAGCCACAATGTTAGATTGTAAAATTAAAATAACAGAGGAAGCTAGACTGCACGCTAGCTTTTCTAAACAGCCAACGCATTCAGCTAATTACACTTTAATTCATCTTATCCGTTCGTTATCTGTAAAGGTAGGCTTAGTTAAGTGCTGCCTAACAAAATGAGCAATAGCACTAAGTAGTACAAAAAAAGACCTAAATGATGAAATGAAACAGATAGAAGGAGAAGGGCGGTGTTGAATAACTATCCTATAAAATTCATCAGAGGATCAAAAAAGGTCAAAAGCAAAGTGAAAATCATGAGGAAACTAATAATAATAACATGTATAAGAGAGAATATAAAACATCTACAGTTTATTCATATATTGAGGGGACATCTAAGGCCCTACTTAGGATTCTCAATGAAGCAGGAATCAGAGTGGCATTCAAAACTACAAACTCACTCGGGTAGGAAAAGCTCTGTTGGCTAAAGGATCCTGTCGGTGGAACCAATTAAACAAAATAATATAATTTACAAAATACCTTGCAATGACTGTGAGTTAAGGCAACTACATAGGTCAAACTGGTAGGTCTGGGGTAGTCAGATTGCTGGAACATAAGAATTTAACTAAAGTGAAAATGATTGATCCCACAAAGATAAGTGATTTAGAAAAAAGCTCAGCAATTGCACTGTATGCATTAACATACAACCACACAACAGGGTAGGTGGAACAAAGTCAAATTTCTGAAAAGTAATATAGTTGGGTTGGTGGAGAGAGAGAGAGGTTGATTACTGAATCTGCTGGTTCATCGAGTCTACAACCAACACACGCAAAAGAAATGTCTCAATGCAAATACCAGAGATATGGGGATACTATTACCACGAGTCAAATCAGAGAAGGATAATAAATAATGTTAAATTGTATTCAATTCACATTATAACATTCTAACTAGTTATTTATTTCAGGATTTCATCATGAGCTGATATTAGTTAGAAAACCATTGGAAAACCTGGGAGTACTGGACAGCTGTTTCGTCCTAGTTTGGGGCTCTTCATCAGTACGCACCCGCCGGGATTCGAACCCAGGACATTCCGGTTACAAGGCGAGCTAGCTCGTATACCATTAAGCCACTGGGACCCGATCCAATGGTCCTTGAATTCTAACTTCTGCCAATTCACGATATAGTGCGACCGCTAGCCAGTGTCTTCGGCGAGTATTTGTCCTCACACCCGACCAATTATTAGTTAATATTATTATTAGTTATTTATTTATTTACTGTTAGAAACATCTTATTTCCCATCTGACTGTATTTTATTGATAACATTAATATTATCTTATATCGATTTTATTCATATGCCTAATCATCAATTTTCACTCATGCATATAGATGAAGCAAGAAAGTTGTGTGAGCGCCGTGATATGATTGTAAGCCGCAATAATTTGTACTCGAAACGTGGTCATCAGTTGATATTACTGTATAACAACACTGTGTGATTTTATCAAAATAAAACTTGAACCATAACGAATTTATCCTCTGCCACAGTGCTTAAGTTTATACTTATATCAATAATGCAGCAGAACACGTAGACACAGTGTGAAGTACAGTTTCTATATAGTTCTTTCCATTAATTGTATACAGTGGAATAGAATTTGTTCGTTATAAAGCCATCGTAAGAAATCTATGAAATGATACCATGTCACACTATTATTTGTCTTCTTAATGCCTTATTTATTGAATTAAACATGCGTGTTAAATGGGTACGATGAAAGGTAGAAAAGCTATATTAACGTCTATTGCCAACTGCCTACACGCTGCTTTGTTTATCCTATTAGCATAAAAAAAACGCATATAACCTATAGACATTTATGATAATTAAAGACACCTGTCCAAACATTAGTCTCGTGTAAGAAAAGTTTTCATAATTATCATTGTTTTATCACGCCTTCTATCCCTTCACATATTGATTCATTCAACTAATGAACGTGGGTAGAGTTGTTAACTTTCCTACACTTCTTTCCCCAGACATTGAAGCTAGGTCTTAACGGATGGGTGTTTGGAATAACTTACTGAATGATGACCTTGAGGCAATAGTTTAATTTTATGCACAAACTATTCCTATATATTTTATTTATTTCTCATGATTTCACAGAAAAATTAGAGTATTAAATAGTCTGTTTGTCTGGTTTTCTAATGTTCTTATTGTATGAAGACAGAAGGGAGTTGATTTAGCCCGGAAGAGAAGCATCTTACAGGTAGTAGGTATACGTTAGTGATTAACCTTGAGAAAACAGCGGATAGATTGAATCACGAAAAGTACCCGTTTATTCATAAGTAAAAACACAGTTTTTTGTTCAGCGAAGAAAATTCTTTTCAACCACTTCATTTTCAAGCTGTACAGTCGTATTTATATTACAAAAAAGTTATTAAGAGGCACTAAATAATTGCTCAGTCAATATAATATATAAGTGATAAGAATAACGATAATTAAAATGTTACAAGGGTAGAATTGAAGTGGATAAATTACAGAATTATTAAAGATTGTTTTATAAGTGAATTGATACAAAAAATATTTTAAAAAATTGTCAAGCGTTGTCTAAAATTTAAAAAAAAATTAGGAGTACGATTACGATAAGAATAAAGATGTGAAGTGAAGTGGAATGAATTTAAGTGGTAAAATAAAATAAAAACTAGAAAGGACATTACTATGACCAAGGTTAAGAAAGGGGTTTGACAAAACGCTTTTGAACAAATAATTTAGGTTTCTGTTCATGTGTAGCTAAAGCTTCGGCTATGCATAAGTGAAGAAAACGTAAACTTTTAGGGCGATTAGGTTTTGCCATGTAGATAACTTTGAAGGATGAATCATGTGAGGCTCAATGATCAGACTCTAACAGGTGATCACAAATAGACGACTTTGCAGTTCTACGTTCGCCTTTCATTAACCAAACCTGATAGTGTTCAGCTACACGTTTTCGGAGATTACGCTTACAATGTCCAATATAATCAGCTCCACAGGTGAAGAGTAAATGTACATAGATGTGGACAAAAGCGGTAATCTATCCTTGACGCATTGTCTAATCATATTTCGGCTGGTAAAAAATAGTTGGAAGTTAGCTGCATGAAAAGGGCGTTTAATACATTTAGATAATCGATTTTTAATCAATTCTGAAATGGTGTCACCTTTGAATGCAAGACTCATAAACAGTTTTTTCTTTGGCACTGTGATTTGTCTAGGGGCGGATTCTTTCTTGATGTTACTTACGTTCAATAACCTTGTAGGATACCCATTGTTAAGGAAATTTGATCGAAGGTTATCTAGTTCTCTACCGATTGTCCCAATAAGCAGATTTCAGGAATTCTAGAGCATAAGGAATGAATAAGATTTCTCTTTCTCCCTGTGAATGTTGGCTTTCGGTAAATTGACCTTAACAGTGTTCCATTCTCTCTTGTGTCTAGCTTAACGTCAAGGAAGTGAAACGAGGAATTCGACTCTTCTTCTACTATGAAAAGCAAAGATGGGTGAGAACCATTAAATATTCCAAGAAGTTCGGCAGTTGAAGAGTTTTCCTCACAGATAATTAAGGTATGATCTATATATCTTTTATACATAAAACCACTCTCTATAGTTTCTTTTAGTGGGCCGTTCTCTAAGCTTGCCATGAAGACATCGCTAAGAGCGGTCCTAAAGGAGACCCTATGGTGGCTCCGTCCCTTTGATTGTAGATCACTTCATTAAATCTAAATTGCACATTCAGTTTGCATTTCAATAATAGTTTTTTCAGATATTCAGTTTTTAAGCCAATGTTCATGCTATTTAAATCAATATACTCGCATAGATAGCAGATAGTGTCTTCTAGTGGCACATTTGTGAACAATGAACAAACATCTAACGAAATCATATGCTTAACGTCACATTCTTCTGAATGACAATCCGTAACACTTGTGGCCCTGATACCATAGAAGAAGAACTGAACATTTAGAAAAAAGGCTCTCATCAAAAATAGCTAAGCTGAACGCTTCATCACATACATTTTCTTTCTCCAAAAAGCGTCTTTGTCTAAATCTGCTGTTCATTAGGGGTTTATTGACGAAAATAATAATAAGAAGCCTCTTGTCACGTTCATTGAAGAAAACCTTCTTCGAGGCTGAACTTCATGTTAATTTCTTTATAGAACCAATGATTTGTATAAATGAGAAGAATAAGCTAACTCATTTGGCCTCATAAATCTGTACCTATCAGTTTATCTGCTCATGACCATTCACCGTGTTTGCTGTTCCAACTTATAATTGAACATCCCCTTAAGCTCTATTCTGGAACATTCACTCGGCTCTGAAAACCAAGCGAACTGGCAAACCAGCTTTACAGTCACCTACAGAGTGTACGTGCTGAAGTTATACGAATTAAAATTCTTCAAACTGTAGGAGCTAAGGCATTCCACACGTCAAAATCTTGAATTCTGGATACAGAAGAAGTTCGATTGCACACTAGTCAGTAACTAGTGTAATGTGTCTAGTCCTATATTCACTGCAGACTGAATCCTATCAGTCACGCTCGTGATATGGCCACCATGCTATGTGGCTCACCATTACGGTGCATTCTGGATTATTGGCATTCGATGGTTGGCGGTAATCGACCACGAGAAGCCTTCGACCTAGGTTTCGTGCTAGTTGGCACTCATCAGCAAGGCGTACCTGCAACCCTGTAGGAACTCATGACCTTTCTGAGATTTGAACCCGCATCACTCAAAGTTGCAGTCAGAAACGTTACCACTGAGCGCCGAAGATAAAACTAGATACATTACGCTAGTAACTGACTAGTATGTAAACAAAAATATCCAATACAGTCCTACAGCAGGTCAATCGCGAGTCTGAATAGATCCGTTGTAACGTCTCTGACTGCAGCACTAAGTGACGCGGTTTTGAATCTCAAAGACGATATGAGTCCCTAAAAGGTTGCCGTAAGATCAATTCAATTCCCATCCTTGAATCAAGTGTATATGTGTATGTGTTTTTACCTCGATCCGTTTAGTCAGATAGTTGAACTCATGACCCAATCAGAGTATTTTGTGAATTGTTATTTTTGCTGACCCATGTCTTACTTTGTACTATTCTGTCGAGTTTATCTTATTTATTGATTTTCATCTGTATTTTCCTACCTGTTAAGTAGCCAATTAAATTCTATCTTTGTGCCTATGCTCTGTCTATCTCTCTTAAACGCTCTCTGTTTTATGCCATGCCTTACTTGGGTTCATTCTTCTACTGACTGCTTACCTGAACGGTCGTGTCTGGTTCCGGCTAGTTCGCAATTTTGGCTTTAACGTTATTCCGCTCTGATAGCGTTGCCTTGCTTTCTGTTAAGCGTTGTGCTTTGTACTCTTGAAACCGTTAAGGTTTGTTGTATATATAATTATTGATTTGTTTATTAATAGTACCGTAGAAACAGTGACCGGCTTCTTGTTTGTACTGGACCGGGATAGCCTTTATCTACGCGTGACTTAATTTCAAGCGATAATGCGCTTACAGTTGCAGATAAGTCTCGCTGATGGGTGCCAACTAGCACGAAACCTAGGTCGAAGGCTTCTCGTGGAAGATTGCCTCCAGCCATCTAATACCAACACAGAAGTTCGTTCAGTCACTGAAGCTACAACAGACAGATTTGTTTCCACTCTTGATACGTAATTTTTGTTAGTTCTAATTTTGTTTTGGTAATTTTATTATTACGCCTCCTTTCCACTACTACACTTCTACTCACCAGTGACACTGATTTTTACTTGGTTCTTTCTCTGTTTTTGTTCATTTCTAGATAGCCCTGTCAATTATGTTGCATCATTCAATTTACTTATTTAAGTTATCTTGGTTTCTACTCGTTTAGCATTTCTTTTAATTGTCTAACGATTATGAGAAACTTACGACTTTATTGATAGATATTTGGAAAAAAATTCATTTTATCACTATGACAACGTACTATACATCGCATATATGCGGTGATTCTACACCTTGAGAATGACATCCCTGAAAAGAGTGTTACTCTTCTCCGATGAACGCGTTTTATTTTTTTCTTTTATATGAATAATGTACGATTTAAATGTTTATTTTTCACAACGTCAATCAGCTTCCTAGAATGATTGAGGTCTGTATGTATAATAGGGAATTGTCTAGAGATAAATAAATACAAGTAAAACCTTATGAGTCAATTCACTGTAGCCGACAGCATACTTTTCATTGAAATTCAGTCTGATAGTCAGTCACAAAAAATATAGAATCAGATGCGACCATGTTATTTAACTTTATTGATTTTCATTTATAGTATTAAGCATTATTATCAGTTAGAGAACCATTGAAAACCAGGTAGAAGTACTGGACAGCCACTGTTTCATCCATCTTAGTTTGGGAATCATCGCCAGTACGCACCCACTGGGATTCGAAACCAGGACCTCCCGCTTACAAGGCAAGCTGGTTCGTATACCATTCAGCCACCCGATTCAGTGGCCAGTTCATGAATTCTAACTTCTGCCAATTTGTAATTAAGCGCGACTCCAACCATTGCCGTTGGTGGGACATCCATCCACACACGTGACACCTGGATGGACCTCACTGGTCACGACGTCTTACTAGAACTCCGGGAAACTCCAATCTGTAGAAAGTCAATAGCGAGCAATCATAAATTGGTAAAAGTTAGAATTCATGAACTGGCCACTGAATCGGGTCCCAGTGGCTGAATGATATACGAGCCAGCTTGCCTTGTAACCGGGAGGTCCTGGGTTCGAACCCCTAATGTGGTATGTGCGTACTGGCGATGATTCTCAAACTAGGTTGGATGAAACAGCTGTCCAGTACCCAGATACTGGTTTTCAATGGTTCTCTAACTGACATCAATCCGTGATCAGTTCGTAAAAGCATAACTACCGTTTACAAATCAAACTATAGAAAATTAAGCATTATTATTTGTTGGATTCCGAGTAGAACTTTGGTCTTCTACAGAACCTGTCCGTTTTACTTTCCTCTCTGCAGTCCAGTTTAGCTGACTATATGATTATCCAAATGAAGAAAAGGCATTCAGCCAAGAGTAACTTTTTTCGGCGCTTTCTACATTACGTATTTTGTGATTTGAAATTTACAGTTCTAATGATACATCTTTGGAAATATTCCTTTTGTTACTAAGATACCTCACTACATATATTTGTGACTGTACAGGTTGAGAATGATATCACTGAACGTCTTTTCATTTTATATGACTCTATGCGGGTTAACCATAAGCATTTATTTCCTCCTCATATGATCTTCATGTCATCCTCGAATACATAGCAGAGCCACTGTTTAAACCAGTGTTATACTAGATCTCTTGGCACATTATTATTATTATTGTTCCCTTGGGTTCCTAATGGAACATAGAGCTTCAGCTGCAAGTCTACACTTGCTTCTGTCTTCCTTCTGCTGTACTTTTCACCTGCATCCATGCATGTTAGTCCATACTCTTTCAACTCCTCTTCACACGATCTCCATGTCCCCCTTGTACTGACGTCCCACTCGCCGCTTCCCTTTTGGCCCGGTTCTACTCGAGCAATGGCCTGACGCGCACGCGACGTCATCCAGCGGCCTCCTCAGTGAGTGTCCAATCCATCTCCACTTGCTCCTGCATATTTGTTGGGCGATTGGTTCTTGTTTTGTTGTTTCCAGCCATAGTTTCTAGTTGGTGATTCTTTCCGGTCAGGCCATCTGATCTTTACTATAGAGTCAGAGAAGACAGTTGTTGATAAAGGTCTGCAACAGGCTGTTGGAAATATTCTTTGTGACCCGCCCGCCAAGTTTCTGATCCGTATAGGAGAGTTGATTTGTGGTTTGTATTGAAAAACCGACCGAATTTTGTTGTTGATGCTGGCTGAGTGACGAAGATTTCCAAATTGGTTTCAGGTTGATGAATGTGTTTCTCGCCTTCCCGATTGTTGATTTGACATCCTCGTCCGCTCCTCCTGTAGTTGAGACAATGCTCCCTAGATAAGTGAATGAAGTAACCTCTTTTGAAATCTCTTGGCCTATGACAGAGCTCAATGGTCTTCTGAGAGTATGTCCAGTCCATCACCTTTCACTTTCGATATATTTGCAGGGTGACCGGTTCTTAGTTCAATTATTTTCAGAGTTCCTTGTTGCTTAACCTCTTCGACCATTTAATCTTCAGTATTCAGTGGAGGCCACGGTTGATAAACGTTGACACTGGCGTGTTGTAAAAGCTTTTCGTGACGCGCCAAGTTTCTGAAACGTACATAGGCTCTGACGAACTTGACATCAATGTCGATGATCAGGATCTTGTTCCTTATGCTGGGTTCATATTGATTTTGTTTTTCTTTCCCAATATCATGGCTGGCTTTGACATCCTAATCCCCTTCTCCAGTAGTTGAAACTATGCTACCTAAATAATTGAATGAGGCATCTTTCTGTAGATTCCTTCCACTGATGGGGATCGATTTTATCTATTTGTAACTACTCAGTATTCTACAAGTTCGGAAACACTGACATACACAGTTGACACAGATCACTGAGTCACCCTTTTCGCAGCTAATGAGTTCTAAGGCTGAATCTTACATGTCATACTTCACAGTAGGCAACTAGACAGTGTCATCAGCCATAACACAAAAATGCAACTCACAGCCTAGTGTATATAGAAGATGTATCATGGATAAGTGTTCAGTAATCCCTGGATCACAATAGTTACAAGCTACTATGGAAACGGATATACCAGTGTCCTGTTAAATGATGACAGTCTATAGTATTCCCAATTTGTATTCATCTGTTTTCATAAACTGTGTTCAGTGATTGATTGCTTTTGTAAAGATTGGATGATTAGACCGAGGACGCAAAAATAGTATTTTTTTCATTGAATAGAACGCCTACAAACATCATACGTGTTAATTACGTTACAGTTATTGTCAGACTTTGTGTACCAGTGCCTATTTGGAAGAATGTAACTGGTGGATGATGAATAGCAGTAGAATCTAGGACGCGCACTTCGTCCTATTTTGGGCTCGTCATCTGGGTGTGCTTGCCTTCCTCAGTGAGTGATGATATTCCTACCGAGCTGACAAGTCCTAAATCGGAGGAAATGCGCATCCTGGACTCCATTGCTAGTCACCATCCACCAATTAACTTCTAATTACATGGCCAGACATCGTCGCAGCACCTGTACAAAAAGCCTGCATGTCAATCTGAGACCGACCACTTCGGGAAATATATAATTGAATTAAGTCTTTTATGCTTGTTTGATTTACCAACAAATCGCTCACTCAGTGTGAATAAAAATCATGCGTCTGTTTGAACTCCGGACTTGCTCCAATCGGTGCTGAATGAGATCTTTCCTTATAATCATAGAAAAAGTTTAGTTCCTTCATATTCATAGAAACAATCTCTTAACAGGTACCGATGAAAAAAATAGACGTACATCAATCAGGCACTAAATCTGACTACCTTATTTCTTGCAGCTTATACAGAACAACAGATGTGTGCAACTGCTGGTTTACAGAAAATTGCACGAATTGAAGTTTCTTCACGAATAATTTCATTTAAAAAGCTATCAGAAACCAGGTAATACCAGGCAGCTGTTTTATTCTTCAGCAGCACTCATGCATGATCTCATCGCAGATTGGACTTAGGACCTTCAGGTCACAAGAGAAGCTTGTTCGCCGCTCAGCCACTGGGTCAGAATCCAATGACACATGACCATCTAATGATTCCTAATAACAGACTGCGGGAGGATATTGTCTGATGTGTTTCTCAGAAGTCATTACCAGTGGGGTCCATTAAGTCGCATGTGTGAACAAACAGTTGCTGATGACATTGATTGGTGGTTGGATTATACATCACAAGCCTACAGAGGTTAGTATTCATGGACCATTAGACTGCATACAAATGGTTGAATGGTCGACAACCGCACCTCGTAACAGTAGAGTCCCCGGGCTAGATCATCTCTGTGGTGATAGGTGAGTAATATTAAACAGCCTCAAACTGGAGCTAAAAAGTTGTCCAGTACTCCTTGGTTTTCTTGAAATGAAATAACAGTTAACCAGTGGATAGTAAATAGGACTATGCACTAAATTAGTCTACTGCTAGATAGATTTTGCTTAGAATCTTCGATTGCATAAGTATAAATGATATTGTGCGATCACTACTCCACTAGTTAATAATTATCACCGTCTAAAAGATTAATATCTATATGTAGTCAGTAAAAATCACACTCAAGTACACTGGTTGTAAGTAAGCAGTCGCTTAGAGTAGTAGTAAAAAACCAGCAAGTACAGGAATGAATATTATTTATGCGACTCCCAGACAGTCTAACACCACGAGTCGACCCATCCAGGAAAAGTAACCATTTTCTAATGAACAGGTAAATTCAGTAGTTTATGTAACCAAGCATGAATATACTTTCGACTTACGCTGTAACGAATACTTGTATCTCTTATCGTAAAGATTCTGCTGTTTTAATTAGCCTCCGAGGTACGTATATTTTATTAACAGACAAAGAATTAATGATGTCAGTCTAAGCATTGTTGTTTCTCACAGCTAACTTAGGTAAGAAGTCAGTTCATCATTGTTTCCTAGTGTTGGTTTTGCAGGGATCTGATTACTTTCAAGGTAGATCAAGGATTGTAGAACCGCTGGAAAAACGAAAATGCATTGCAAAGCTGTTTCGTCCTACTCTAAAACTCTCCAGCACAGCAAGCTAATCATTTAGGTTCTTCAAATTGCTAAGTCAGCCTACTGAGCATTTAGCTGCTTGTATGGAATCCAATCACGCATGGCTCATAATTTAGTTTGTCACATTTTTCTTGTATTTATATAAGAGATTTTATTGTAGACTGGATAGCATTCCGGTGTTTAGTCCACTTATATTCTTCTTCTTCTTCATCATATTTTCAGTTATCTTAACTCTAATACACTTAGTTTTACGTGTGTTTTTCTCTCTTCTGAATATAAGGACTTCTAATTTATCATCTACAAATAAAAACTTCTTTTGCACTAAAGGTTTTTTATACAATTAGTAAACGAACATCATTCATCTTATCACATGATGCAAAAATGCATTAGTCTTCGTTTGATTTGAATCTCGTTTTTTTTAGCCAAAAAGCAATACGAAATTCAGTCTGCCTCCCATGTTTTAAGAAACAATTTAAAAAGGTGTATGTTAGATACTATGATGTTCAAGGGAGAAGAATAGTTTGTCGTTACCTTGATTACCTTATTGATTTTCTTCTTCTTGCGAATTACATAAAGGTTTAAAAGATTTGATGTAAACTGTCTAATGAATACTTTTTAATGATGGGAATATGATGCGAAAAACAACTGACAAACTTACGTGTGCAATTTCGGTAAGTTTATTTATTTATTTTTCTTGTAACAACACTCTTTCAATCCCACCGTGTTCTTCCTAAAGTTGGTGATTTAAACATCTTTCCGCTCATTTTTTCTTCTGTGGAATGTAATACGATGTTCCGCTTGTTGTATGACATATAAAATGAAATATTTTGCTTTCACATGTTAAGGAATAATTTAACTTGACGTTATTTTGGTTGGTGTTGTGACTGGCATTAGAATTACGGATAGGCATTTCACCTTATTTGTGACTCTTCAACTGGATATATGTGTATCACGAATGAGATACCTTCAGCTAGTGGGTCTGAAACAGAATATGCGCTCTACATTCCTCTACTACTAGTGATCATCAACTAAAATGACATCGTGTTAGTCTCCAGACGAAGCGTCTGAATAAGCGTCTGAAAGAAGCGACCTCCTTTAACATCGACCTACCTACCTGAGAAGCATCGTTTCAACTACCGGGGGAACTGACGAGGATATCAAAGCAAGAATCGGGAAAGCAAGACAAGCTTTCATTTCTCTCAAGTTCGTGTGGAGGTCAACAGCACTCCTCTGCATGAAAAATAACATCCAGATTTTCAACTCCAATGTGAAGGCACTGCTACTTGCTATACGGATCAGAGACATGACGCGTCATAAAGAGCACCTCAAACAAACTACATACCTTCATCAACAGCTTCCTTCGCTCAATACTCAATATCAGATGGCCGGCCAGAAAAGATCACCAACATTGGTATCTGGAAGCCAACCAACCAACCAACCAACCAGGAACCGATTGTGCAACAAATATTCAGGAAGAAATGGAGGTGGATTGACCATACTCTGAAAAAAACAATCAAGTGACACCACACGCCAGGCCACCATTCGAGTGGAAGCTGAACGGGGGTTGACATGTCGATTGTCCAAAGGTGACTTGGAGGAGGTCATGTGAGGAGGAGAGGAAAGCATGTGGGCAGACGTGGAGCCAGGTGAAAACGTTGGCAGAGAACCGAATGCAATGGAGACGTGCAGCTGAAGCCCTCTATTCCTCTAGAAATTAAAGGAAATAATAACAACAGTAATTTCAACAGAAGCCGAACCTTTCATAATCAATTAACTGGGAATGCATACTAACCTTAAAAAAGAATAATAATTAATCTTTTTCACTACATAATAATTGATATGATCTTGTAGGTAAATATTACAGAAGATTAGGCTAGAAAATAGACTTTCGTTTATTACTGTTTAACGGCTGTTCGAAACTACTATTTGTGCATAACAACTCTGACAGCGCTAGTTTTTTTATTACAATGACTGCATAATATTCATTTGAATCTGTTTATTGATGTTGTGTGAATTTATGCAACATTACTGTCTCTTAGTAAAATTTATGTATGATTGATCAAGAGACCTTTTTTGTCCCTTGAGTTCCCACTGGGACACAAGGCTTCACGTTCAAAGCGTTGACCCATCAGTAGCTATGGTGTTGCTAGTTTTCAAGGAATACGGTTGCTAGCCTTATTCCCTACCTTCCTCATTTTCTGGACTTACTTTTGGCTAGTTAATCAGATGAGGTTCAGGATTGAGTGAGATGGGACTACCCCCAATGTAGGCGAGTCTTCTATCATTGAACCACAGATATATGATCAATAAACTTGCATAATTTGAGTGCAGTTCATGGACCTACTTCATCAAAAACTAAAAACAGTTATAAGACAACTAAAGAACAGAGAATATCACAGCTGAAATCTCTTCAAAAGTACACACTTAAGAGGAATGTAGCTTAGGCATGTCTGATTCAGTACTTCAGTAGTAATTGTTTCTCACTTCTACACAAATATCATGCAGCATAAACGACATTGCATACCATAAAGCAGCTTCGCATAGACATGATGCAGACTTGTATTTCACTTCCAACCACCATCCACAAGTTATCGTCAGACAGGTTTAAATCACCATGTTTCCTCAATTTCTGTCCAGCATAATTCACAAACTTCTGTATATCCTAATGTTTTAATCGTTCATTTATGTCCTTGAGTAGTAAAATAAGTGTATGCACATTTTAACCTAGCTTTCAACTTGCCGCTGTGCATTCCTCAATAGAGACGAAGGAAGAATATCTTAGAGGGTTATTTCTTGCTTCAGATAAATCTGTACTATTTTTCTCAATATACTGTCGATTCTAAAATGTTCTATGAGGGGATCTGACTGGTTGCAAGTAAAATTGTGGATTCATATCAGTTCGGAGGACATTGAAAATCAGTGAGTACTGGATAGTTGTTGTATCGTCCTAGTCCGGGAATCTTCAGCATTATGTACTCATGACCATCTGTATGTAACTGATGTCAATCCATGATCTAATTTGGAACCATTGAAATCCTCACAAAGGAACACTTCCATATTATTTTAAGACGAGGTTGCTTGGAGTGTTTCTCAGAAGTCATGACCAGAGTGATCGAAAAAGTTGGGCATAAAGACAAATCCTGGCTAATAACACTGCCTTGTGGTAACGCTACATTTTACGAAGTGGCAAAAGTTAGCATTCATTAGCCATTCCGTCCAAGGAGCTGAATAGTCAACGGACTTGCTTTGTAATCTTAAGCTCTTTGATCCATTCTACTTTGGTTGCATGGTGGATGCACACTATCAGTTACTAATTTTCCGTGAAAATCATTCATGACGAAGAGTGTCTATTATGCAATAAAATACATTGATATTCAAGTATTGATTGTAGGTTCTTGATTGATTGCTAACAGGATTTCACCATGAGTTGACATCGGCTTCAGAACCATTGGAAATCCATCTGGGAGTACTGGACGGCTGTTTCGTCCTAGCTCTTTGGGACTCTTCAACAGTGCGCACCAACCATCACGGTTCGAACCCAAGATATTCTGGTTACAAGGCTAGAAAGCTCGTAGACCACTGAGCCACTTGGACCCAATCCAATGGGAGGTTTAAGAAGACATTTCAAAACAGTATGTAAATATTTGGTCCAGAGTAGAGCTCTTAATATTATTATTTATTGCTATTATATCCTTTAATTCCTAGAGTAAAATAGGGCTTCATTTGCACGTCTCCATTGCGTTTGGTTTTCTGCCAGCGTTATCACCTGGCTTCACGTCTGCCTATATGCTTTCATCTCCTCATCACATGACCTACTCCATGTCACCCTTGGACGACCGACTTGCCACTTCCCCCTTCGGGTTCGTCTCAAGGGCTTGTCTAGTGACGTCGCTTGATGGTTTCCTCAGCGTATGGCCAATTCAAATCCATTTGTTCCTGCATATTTGCTGCACAATCAATTCCTGGTTAGTTGGTTGGTTTGCTTCCAGATACCACTGTTGGTGATCTTTTCTGGCCGGCCATCTGATATTGAGTATTGAGCGAAGGAAGCTGTTGATGAAGGTATGTAGTTTGTTTGAGGTGCTCTTTATGACGCGTCATGTTTCTGATCCGTATAGTAAGTAGCAGTGCCTTCACATTGGAGTTGAAAATCCGGATGTTATTTTTCATGCAGAGGAGTGCTGTTGACCTCCACACGAACTTGAGAGAAATGAAAGCTTGTCTTGCTTTCCCGATTCTTGCTTTGATATCCTCGTCAGTTCCTCCGCGTAGTTGAAACAACGCTTCCCAGGTAGGTAAAGGAGGTTGTTTCTTTCAGGTTCCTCCCATTTATGCTGATTGTTGTCTGTTGTTGTTGCTCTTGCTGTTGGTCAGAAGTCTTCATCACTTCTGTTTTTTCTTTATCCATCTGGATTCCTATCTTCCCTGGATGCTTCTTCTGCCAACCTGTTGCTTTTCACTTGCATATCTTCCAGTTTGTCTGAAATCAGACATATATATATATTATCAGAGATTATTTATTACTTTTGTTGGACAGTGAGAAAAGATGTATAGACATAATGCAGGAGCAACGTCCGTCTGACAGATCTTTGTATCCATTTCACCCTTTGTCTCCCCTCTCCCTCTCTCTCTCCCTCTTTATCTACTTATGCACTGCAATAAAACAATTATATATCATGGCATTTTCATTGAGCTATTAAAATCAGCTATGCATTACTTTTTGTTGCTACAAAGGTAATATAAACAAACAGAGACAACGAGAAAGACACAGAGAGAGACGATAAGTGCATGTTTAGGTGATTAAAGAGCATACAGGAGAATAGCACGTGTGTGTGTGTAACATTTTGGGTCACTGAAGTATAAAGAGTAATTTCATACTAGACTGACTAACTTATTAGATAACTAGATATGCAATTATTATGTTAGGGAAAGATTACTGTTTCTTTTTTTACTGGAAAACTGTTCACAAGCGAAATTTATTCTTCATAGTCACTTTAAAGAGATGATATCATTCATATTGAAGGATAAATTGCTTCCAAAGCGTCATACAATAGTTTGATGCAGTTATTAGGAGGCTGTGTGTACTTGCTTGCATTTCCTGCTTTTATTGAAGTTTGTCAGCAAGGCATATCCAATATCATCCTCGAACGAAACTGATGTTCCTTCCGGAGATTAGAACACATGTAGTCAGCCATTTTACTACTGGGGTACTTCATTATTTAACACAATGTCTGATCAAGTAACCTACACAGCCTTAATTATTGTATCATACGAAGGTTTCAAATATGACCTAAAGCTATAAAATTAGCAAGGCATCTGTGGATTAAATAATCATCATCTCCACTGTGGCTACAGTTCAGCTTCATGGTTAATCCAGTGAGAATGACCACGCTAGGAATAATAGTAATAGCACGCTAATAATAATAATGATCCTTCAAAATAATATACAAGATCCGATCAAACTTGTCGAAGGGAGTAAAATCAAGATATCTGAGCATAGACGAGGCACTGGCTATACGAAAGCTCAAACCCACGCTATGTATCCAAAAGAAATATGTTCAACTCTTTTCCCTTCCGTGGTCATCATAAACAGGTAATTCTTGTAATAGTGACTATCCCATTACCCTTTCTCATCCAAACTTCCTATTTATTCATGTTATTTTTAAGTTTTTCTTGATCCCTATTTACACTACCATATTTTCATATCTTAACTTCCTGTCTATTTTGTCATTTTACTATTTCTACATATTTAATCCCTAATTGCATAAACAGTTATTCGTCACATCAGTTGTGATCCCGCTAGATTTTTTATCCAAACATCCTGTCCATTTTTGTTATTTCTACATTTCTATCCCCTAATTGCATAATATGTCAATCTTCTCAGTAACTATGATGCTACTTTGTTTGAGCTTTATAATTCACCCGTGTTTATTATGGCATTTTAATTCCTAATTGTAATTTTATTAATTCGCCCTTGACGGGAAATTATTTGGGAACTTTCTCACCCATTTATGATTAATACACGAATGTACAGCCTAGTTGATGACTTCTTAGAAAAGAAAATTTTCTTCACTGCAACCGTCATTTTAATAATAATAGTGTTGAGGATTACCTCTCATCATCCATAATGAACAAAACTGTCACACTAATGTTGTCTATGTATCGAGAATTAAAGCTTAGATGTTGGTTTTTGTGTTAAAATTTGAGGCTTTGGTTTGAAGAGATTTGATTGTTCTGTAGTTTAATCATGAACTTGATTCACGGCTGTTTTGTCCTACTTTTAAACTTTTTAGGTGCCAGGAACTCTCTGATTTTCAACGCTTTGTTAACCTGCACTCCTACAGCAGATCGAACCCATGACCTTCAAATTACCAAGTCTTTAGCTGACCATTCAGTGTATAGATGGAAATTCATTGACTTGTGAATTTGAATTCTGACTAGAAGCTGAATACAAAAATATGATGCAGGAACAAAAGTTTTTACAGGCCAAAGTCATCATTAAATATATCTAAAGAAGCAATTTTAACATACTTGCATAGGGTACTTGTCCATAGTAATTGTACATGTATCTGCAGGAGCAGTTACATTGGAAGAACAGAAAGAAGGGCATATCTACGATTTTCTGAACATGTACCGGAAAGCTTATGTCTAAAGGGAACAAATGCATTAAACAGTGCCATCGCCAGATATTTCCTTGACACGGGTCATGAGGTGGACGTCTCAAGATCCTACAAAATTATCAATAAGCAAAAGAGTTCAGTTCTCCTCAAGTTTGCTGAAGCCATCTCCATCAAGCACCTGAAACCTGATTTATGCATTCAGAAAGAAGCGGTTATCAGTCTTTCTGTGCCCTGATAAATGGATAATTTCACCCTCACTTTCATCTAATTACGTACCTTCGAAAGTTTCTACTGTGTATGATCATTAATGTTCGGAATAAGGTTTAATATAATTACTGTATTCATATATTGGTTGACTGATTCTTTGTTTAAAAGTGAACTCTGTGTGCAAGTGTGTTCAAATTGTTTCTGAAGATATACTCAAGAATGTCTATGGCCTGTAAGCAGCTGAGCTAATGCGAAGCCAACGAAATAAGAAATCATGGTATCATTTTATTCTGAAAAAACTGTCGCTCTTGCTTTTTTTCAAATTAATTAAGGGGAATAAATGTATGAAATAAAATATGACTATTTATGAATCATGCTGAAGATTATCTAGATAACTGCAGCAAGAAGTTGTCTGAAGCTTCGATGAGAAATTATGACTAGCGGTGTTTATCAAAGTTGGGACGTTTCATAATAAATATCTATGAAAATTAAAAAAAAGTCATGATGAGAAGTAAGAGAGTGTTGTGGAGTTTTTTCGTCTCATATCATTGGTGCCCGTTTGAACTACAGTCAGCATAAATACCTGGATTGTTGTATATTGCGCATAATTTATGTCAACTTCTTCACATACCAATCAGACTCTTTTTTAGGGCTGTGGATTAATTTAAATGCAAATTTCGTCAAGATGCAACATCAGTCACAGAATCGGTTAAAATCAGCGGGGGGGGGGGGGGTAATAGAAAGCTGTTTCACTCTAATTTAGTGTTGTTGACTAATATGAGGTTCCATCATAAATCGAAACCAGGATTTTTAGGTTATTAGGTAAGCTGTCTGACTGTTGAGCCGCTGGATCAATGACCCCTTAATTCTAAGTTCTGTTGTTTCTGATTATGATGTTACCGTTAACCGCTGGCGTTAGTGAGCACCCGCTGCACCCTGATATGGTGTTTCCTACTGGTAACAAATATTCATCAGAACTTCAAGATTTCCAGCCAGTGGCCAGCAATGAGCCGAAACTTTGATATTGACACCATGAGCTTCGTAGGAATTCGAATTTATTTCAGTGTGGATGGCACAAGTCACAATTCATAGTCCATTGGGTTCCATCCACGCACTAGTCAGTAGGCTTATCTCGCAACCCGAAGTTTCTAGATTCGATTAATGAATGGGGTCATGAATTTGTGCTGCTGCTAAATTACGAAATTAGTGGATCAGTATTCGACCAAGAGGTTAAATTGCAAAAATTTCATAATTTTAAATGTTGTATAATCTCTGATAATATTATATATGGGGTTTTAAGAGAATTATATAGACATTATTGTTGTTATCATTGGGTTCCGCTGCTATATATCACTTAACAAATGAATTTTAAAATATTACTTATTTGATGGTAACTACCTGTAGAATCCAGGCTGTTCTTTTGGTCCTTCCTACCTACAACTCGTCAACTAGATAGGCACGTTATGGTGTGTTGTTCGAACTGATACTCAAACCCAGAGCCCATTAATTTAAATGCTAGTGAGTTGCTCACTGGTTTGATGAGCCATAAGGGACACCTCTTGTGCAAAGGCTACCAGTTATTATTTGTTAAAATCCGTACCTGGAGTCAACATGTCAATAAACAGGAAGGATTTCGATACAGGCAAATCAGTCCACGAAAAATTCAGAATATGTCTTATTGCTTATACATTCTTACGGTGCTTTTAAATTTCAGACTGTATTCAACAGATGAAAATATCTACCTTATATTCATATAGTATGAACTTGTTTGGTATTTTTCACTGCATTCTTTCGAATGTGCTATAGAAATTACCCTGCTTATCTGTGCTTACGTTTTTTTTATGACTTACAATACTTTTAGATTCATATGATTTAATCATAAAACGTTGAAAACACCGCTTCTCGTCCAATCATTGAAAATAACCAGTGTTGGGCCTCACTTAGTATTTGCATCATCACTAAGAAGACTAGGTGTTTCCCGGCTTTTTGCACTGGTGATGCTATGGTATATTGCTCGCCGGATACGCGGTAGGGTGTCCAAATCTTCACTTCTAAAACTCACTTAATTTAGTGAGTGGCATTAAGCTTAGAAAAGATGCATGACTGAACGTGAAGCTAGTGATCACACCGCGTAAAGTGAAACGACAACACCGCCACTGAAATTTTTTATTTTGGTTCTGTTGACCGACTACACTGGATAACCTGCAGAGTTGTACTCTATTTCAAAAACCTGTTTGCAACTGTAGACAAAAGGTGATCAAGGAAACTGGCTTATGAGAACCAGCGCCCACTTCTAGAAGGAAAGAGAAACTAGGTGAAATATAACACATTCGTAGAAGAATGTTGATAGAAATGTAAGAATATAAAACAGCATGCCCTTCCTTCTTCATTATTATGAATACTTAACTCCAGTTGTCTTCTGCCAGTCAAATTAGCTGTGTCAATAAGGTTGTTTGTTACGCGGTCATTGGTGTAGTCTTTCTTCATTGGATCGCTATTCTCTAACTTCACCGAAAGTATGACACCGCAAACACGCATTGTTCTGATTCGTCTGAAATCATTCAGGGAGAAGAAAGGCAATACATGATTGTTTATCAGCTATAAGACAATCTAGACTATTTATTGCAGTTATATATATATATATCCCAGTGGAAGTGAGCAACGTTCAAATATATGATTGACTGACTTTCAACATAGAACTCTACATAAAAGTAACATGGAAAGACCTGAAGACATGAGTGAATCTGGGAGATTAGAAGGAGTAAATGCATCTGCGACAATGGAAACGGTTTCAAGCTATACCGAAAATAGTCTACCGCTATTGTCTCTTATAATCTCCAGGAACTCACTGAGACAGTTTGTGCCTCCCTGCTTGGCTCAGACCAGCTAATAGAGACATTTGTAAAAATTATATTTGTAAATTCTCAGCGAAATTGAAATGATTAATTCCAACGTTTCGTCCGGCAATCTGGTTTTCATTTAATCACCTCTAACTCTTTTCTAATGTAATCTTAAGTCAGCTGGTAACAATAGAAGACAAGGGCCAGGCAATAGGCCACTTCGTGAGAAAATCAACAGATATTTATAGATTTTTATGTACATTATTATTTGATATTACTAGCAGAGAAACGGCTTCTTCTGATTGGTTGTTTTGTCGCTGAAATTTATCCTGTCATCTCTTTGTGGCCGTTTCTTTGAAGGTTAAACCATATATCTGCAGATCGTATCTGCCCACGCAAAGTTTGATATTACTGGTTATCAAGTTAGTCTTTGTTCTTGTTTTTTTCCTCAAGACCAAGATTTGGGAGGTAAACACTGACGTAAATTCTGTCCACCAATTTTGGCTAGCAGACAGCTCTCACTACAAGCTAATATTACTTGACGAGGAAGACGATAGCACGTATCCTAACCATCTTAATCTATGTAGCTTCACAGCCTCAATGACTGCCTATCCCCTTTTTACCTAGGACTCTACGCTTCACAAGCACATTTAAAATCTGTGCATAAAGCGAATAAACATAGTCTGCTTTATTTCCCTGTTCTCGTCTATTTTGGAATAAAGCAAGAACAACAGTAGTTTGTGCAAAATAAAATGGCACCATCATTGCTTAGGTCGTTGGCTTCCCATCAGATGCTTACAGGCTGAAGTCATTATTAAGTATATCTACAGAAACAATTTTAACATATTTGCACACAGAGTTCATTTTTAAACAAAAAATCAATCAATCAATGTATGCATACCATTCTAATAATAATAATAAAAACTCTGTCTCAAACAATAATAATCCTACGCGATGGAAAATTTCGGCGGTACGTAATCAGACGAAAGAGAGGATGTGAGCATCCAGTTAACAGGACAAGGGAAGACTGATAAACGCTTCTTTGTAGACGTACAAGTCGGGTTTCAGGCGCATAATAAAGATTGCTGCGGCGAACTTAAGGAGAATTGAACTCTTCTACCTACTGAAAGTTTTTAAGGATCTTGTGGCATCCACCTCATGACTCGTGTCAAGGAGATGCCTAGCAATGACACTGTCTAAAACATTTGTTTCCTTGAGAGATAGGCTTTTTGGTACATGTTCAGAAAATCTTTCTGTTTTATTCCGATGTAACCGCTCTCAAAGATCCAATGAAATTTGTATTATCATTATTAGGATTGTATACATATATTGATTGATTGATTTTGTGTTTAAAAATGAACTCTGTGTTTCAAGTATGTTCAGGTTGTCTCTGCAGGTATACTTATTAATGTCTTTGGCCTGTAAGCAGCTGATGAGAAGCCGACGAAATAATCAATGATGGTACCATTTTATTCTGCCCAAACTGTTATTCTTCTTATTATTATTGCTCCCTTGGGTTCCTAGTGGAACATAGGGCTTCAACTGCACGTCTCCATTTGCTTCTGTCTTCTGCTGTACCTTTCACCTGCATCCATGTTAGTCCATATTCTTTCAACTTCTCTTCATAAGATCTCCTCCATGTCACCCTTGCACAGACGTCCCACACGCCGCTTCCCTTTCGGGTTCCACTCGAGGGCTTGACGCGCGATGTCACCCAGCGGTCTCCTCAGCGATCGAGTGTCCGATCCATCTCCACTTTCTCGTGCATATTTGTTGGTTGGCGATTGGTTCTTGCATTGTTTGTTCCCATAGTTCCTTGTTGATGATTCTTTCCGGCCATTTGATCTTCAGTATAGAGCAAAGACAGTTGTTGATAAAGGTCTGCAACAGGCTGTTGGAAATATTCTTTGTGACCCGCCCGCCAACTTTCTGATTCGTATAGAAGAGCTAACTGACTTTACATTTGTATTGAAAATCCAACTGAATTTTGTTGTTGATACTGTCTGAGTGACGAAGATTTCCAGATTGATTGCTTCAGGTTGATGAATGTGTTTCTCGCCTTCCCGATTCCGCTCAATTTCACATCCTCGTCCGTTCCGACTGCCTGTAGTTGAGACAATGCTCCCTAGATAAGTGAATGAAGTAACCTCTTTCAAATCCCTCCGTTGATGGTGATTGACGCTGGATGTTGACCCGGTTGTTGTTGATGTTGGTTGGTTATTGTCATAACCTCCGTCTTGTCCATGTCCACCTGGACTCCTGTCTTCGCCGGCTGCTTCTTCGACCACTTTGTCAGTTTTCGCTTGTAAGTCTTCGATTTCGTGACAGTGACATCAAACATAAATCATCCACACGCAAAATCCAGGTCTTCTAGGTTCTTCACGTCGGTCGGTCCAGGATATCCCTGTCTCGTTTCTCGTTTCCCACTGTCTGACGCATAATCCAGTCAGTCCACCACAATTAGGAATATCCTTGGTGATAATAAGCACCCTTGTCTGACTCCTATGTTTACTCCAAACGCCTCGCTGAGTTTTCCGTTGTGATCACTTGACATGTGCCGTTGTCGTACAGCTGTTGAATAAGGTTAATGAATATTTGGGGTACGCCGTAGTAGTGGAGTGATTTCCAAATGACTTCACGGTCAACGTTGTCGAAGGCCTTTTCAAAGTCTATAAAGTTGAGGTAGAGGTTTGATTGCCATTCCATGCTTTGTTCTGTGATGATGATGCGTAGAGTTGCAATTTGGTCAGTACATGATTTGCCTTTCCTGAATCCAGCTTGTTCTGGTCGGAGTTCTGTCTCCAGTGCGTCCTTTAATCTCTCCAGGATGATGCGACTCAGGATTTTACTTGGCGTCGATAGGAGCATGATTCCTCGCCAGTTCTTGCAGAGTCCTAAGTCGCCCTCCTGGAGGAGATTGATTCCCACTGCATGAGAGCTTTGGCTGCTGTTGGTGACATCATGACGGCCACTCCCTCGGTGTGCTCATGGTTGTACTCTGGGTGGCCGGAAAAGATCACTGTCTCTCCAGTAGGTAATTGGCACCTTCCAGTTCCGTTCAATCTGCTTTCTCAGATTCCCAACACTTCTATTCTGTACCTTCTCATTTCAGTGGCTATCTGGGCAGCCTTTCCAGTTTCGTACATTGTGCGAACATTCCAGGTACCCATCCTTACTTTTGCTTTCATCGAAAGAAGGCACATCGGCTGACTGGCTTCCCGAAGGCTGGCTTTCACCAGCCTGCGTCATTTCACTTCCCGATTCCAGCGGAAAGTCAGGCTATTGCTTATGTTTTTAGAATTTTAATATATTTATTCGTTGAAGTTTCTGTAGCGATTTGGCTGTTTTACAGGGTGGAGTTGCTAGCACCACGCCCCAACCCCCCCTCTTTACCCGGGCTTGGGACCGGTTAGAAAACTAGTAAGCTAGTAGCCTAGCAAGCTAGTATCTGGTGAGGTTTTTCTTGCTTTATTCCAATTCATCAAGGTGAATAAATATTTGAGCCTTCTATTTTTTTATTCGGATATTTATGAAGTGAAAAGAATTTTTATTCTATTTTTGAGGTCAATACCTTCTAACTTAAATTTGCAATGAATTAACAAAATCAGTTGCAAATGTATTAAAAATTATTTACCATAAAAAGCCAGACAGAGTAATCTTAGTTAGCTATTTCTACTAGCTTTTTGTGCTTTTATAATTCTGAGAACACTTTATTTTTGAGCAAAATGTCTCACAGAACAAACAAGTCATCTCATGTGAAAATGGCAGTCGCATGACCGTTTTTGTTATAGCAAAATAAAAAGAATATAGAGACGATCTACACCCTTTTAGGGAGAGTATGTATGATTCAGGTTAACTATTCAAATGTGTTTTCCAGTGATAGTAATGCCTGCCAATTAGCCTTAGACTGGATAAGATGATTAGAACCAAATTAAAGCTGAATAAAACGTGACATGTCAGTAGTAATAATAATAATGATAATAATAATTCAATCTAAGTAAAATATTCAACATTGTTGTATAAAATAGCAACAACTAGATGGTATGGTTAATCGATATAAAAAAAATCAATAATTACTTCACTAAAAATTTATTTGAATAGAAAGTATATGAAATAACAAATAAATAGGAATACTAACCAATTTACAGGAACTTGTTCAATGAAATTATCCGTATAATAGGTTGGAGGATTTCATAATGAGGTGACATCGGTTAGACAACCATTGAAAAATCTGGGAGTACCGGACAGCTGTTTCGCTCTAGTTTGGGACTCTTCATCAGCCTCCAACCAATCAAACAAAATTCCCTACAAAACAACTACTTGAAAATATCAGTATAATCATTGAAATGAAACCTCTTGGCATGGTGAATTCATTTTTACTTCCTTATGTAAGATCAAATTGACAGCCTGATGATATGTACATTAGGATAATGTGTTGTAAAATGCATCTGATAAACAGAATAAATTTGTGGAAATGAGGTAGGTTTTAGGGCCAAACGAGAAGAGTGTATTGATGATATCTTCAGCCTTCGACAGATCCTAGAAAAATAAGTATACTTACTACTGTTCAACATTCGTCATATTTTCTGAACTTAAGGTGGCATTTGTTCTGTCAACTGAGAAGTAGTGTAACAATGTCTGGAAGTGAAGAAACTGCCAGGAATGTTTATCACACTAACCAATGAGCTCTAGTAGAATTTATGCAATCATATGAGAACATAAGGAGAGTTAAATGATATAGGATTGTATTAGAAACGAGTTAGTGGTGATCAAACGATAATATGGCCTCAGTCTTGGAAGTTACTCACTGTTGGCTTGAGTTAGGCATAGAGATAAATAAAAAACAGCGTAGAGTTTACATTTCAAACAGTGTACCACAGGATATGAAATATAAAGTTGATGTGTGATAGAAGATGAGAACAACAGTGTAATAGTAACGAGGAAAGGAAAACAAAAACTAATGGGACTATTTGTTAGAGTGCCGCAGTAAGTTTATCGTGTCATACCTAACGGATTTCTCATCACATAACAGCTGTGCCAGATATGGTATTGTGGAGTTTTTGTATTTGGTAGTCCTAGCATATAGCCTCCTATAGCTGCTTCTAGTTCTACCAGATGAAATGCAAGGAGATAGATGCGTATAGAGAGGATGCTCGGGGTCCGACAATATTGTATTCGCTAGTTTCTTACATGACATAATATGTCTATCTACAATAGTGTTCACCAGTTGGTTTAACGATATCCCACTTGCCCTACTAACAGCTTTTAGTGCCCTTCTCAGCGAAGCAAAGTCTTTCTTAAGTAGTCCAGGAAAGACTAATGGGGAGCAGTAAAGGAGGATGGGTAGAATACAAGAATTTACAAACTGAGAAAGCAAAGACTGCTTTATGCCAGACTGCCTAAATTTCCTAATGTAGAACGTTAAGCGAAACATCTTTCTAGTAACTAGCAAGATGTGGGAAGACCAGGAAAGATCGGTGGAAAAACTCAGCCCAAGGTACTTGACATTAGATGTATTTTCAACCTCTGTGCCGTCAATGAGAGTGGGGCCATGTGAGCTAACTAGTTGCTGTAGGTCACATTTACGTCTGAAAGTGAAATTGACTACCTGACATTTAGACGGATTAAGCTTAAGTCCGTTTGAAGAGGACCACTGACTAATTTCCGACAGAAAGTTATTTAATTTGGAACAATCTGACTGAGAGTTGACAGGCATAGAAACCGAGAGGTCATCGGCATACTTAACAAAAGTGGCTACATCAGAATGAGGCAAGTCATGTAAGAAAAACGAAAACAGAAAGGGAGAAAGAACAGCACCTTGAGGAACACCAGCTAAAGTAAGTGAGGTAGTGGAGGATTTTCCATTGTAGACGGTGTACTGCTTCCTTTCAGAAAAATAGGAATGCAACCACTTATTTGTCCAGCTTTCAGCCTGTGTTGCAGCAAGCTTACTTAGCAAGAGAGACCTGGGAACAGAGTCAAATGCAGATGTGTAATCAAGGAAGGCACAGCGAACGTATTTAGCTCCTTTATCTAAACTAGAGACTATGCTATGGTGGAGGACAACAGCGGCATCTAACGTACTCCTACTATGTTTATAAGCAAACTGGTTGGGGTCGTTGAAAGGTTTTAAAGAGGGATCAAGATTAAGTAAAATAAGTCTTTCCATAACTTTCAAAAAGGTGAGGTAATTGAAATGGGTCTAAACTTAACATTAGGTCCACTTGTTGATTTAGGCACTGGAACGATCTTGATGTTTTTCCATGATTCAGGTATAATACTTTTGGAAAACGATTCGTTGAAAATGTCAGTTAAGGGGGAACACAAGATGTCGGCACACTTCTTAAGGATAACAGCAGGAACACCATCAGGACCGAGGGACTGAGTAGGCTTGAGAGATTGAAGACACTTGAGGACATCATTCGTGTTAAAGCATGAGAAGCAGTCATTGTTTACACTATTTGAGTTAGGAATCATAACATTTGCTGGGATACATATGAAGGATTCATTAAGCATGTTAACATCTACAGAAATATCATTCATCATTTGCTTACCACCTGTGATTTCCTTTAATAACTTCCACATATTTGATGGGGATTTACATGAAAGAAACTTCTGGTTATAGAGAGCATTCAATCTTTGTAATTCAAGCTTAATCAAAGTGTTCATTCTCTTAACACCAGATTTGTTTTTCATTTTGAACAACCTTTCTTTTTCACGGCGGAGCTTTTTGAGTTGAGAAGAGGAGAAGCGATCGAATTTTAAGAAGATTGTCTCTTTTGGACAACAAACATCAAGACAGAAATTAAGATAATGTGTTATGTTGGCAATTGTGTTATCAAGAGCTTGTTCAGTAAATAGATCCCAGTTTGTGTCTTTTAACATGGACCTTAGATTCAGTATGTTGTCATGGGAATAACATCTGTGTTGTGTTTTCTTTCCAAGGTGTGAGAAGACCCTTTTGTGCTGCTTTCCATATACTTTGGGCACACCTGATATCTATGGTCGGTCTGCAAAATTTGGGCTACCGATATCCATGCTGAAAATTCCATACATGTACCAAAAATACAGTGTAGAATCAAGCTGTAAATCAAAAATATAAAGATAAATACATTCTTATGATACAGTGATCTGAATTTAGTAGTGGGGCTCTTTTTCGAGCTTCAAATATTCCTGCATCATTTGCAAACACAAGATCAAGGGTGTTATCCATTCTAGTCAGGAAGTTGACAATGTTATCGTGTCCAAGTGAAATTAGGAAGCTGTGATCACTAGAATTGAAGTCTCCAGTAACTATAGACAAGAAACTTCCGAAGGAGGTGGCAGCAAGGGAGGTAAATTCATCCGCAAATAAAGATAATTCTGTGGAGTTGCATCCAGGAGCAATATACATGTTCGAGATGTAAATGTAGTTATATTTAGACAAATGTCTAGGTCGACACTTAACGGTGAGACAGTCAATATTATCACTAGAGAATTTGAAACATACATTTTTAGACGTACACCATTGTGAATTGATGAAGACGGTAACACCGCCACCGCGTTTCTTCCTGGAGCTACACCGATCCTGTCTGAACAATTTGAAATCATTTAGATATACTAGATTGTCATCATATGGACCATATAACCATGTTTCTTGAAGTGATATAATTCCAGTATTACGATATATAATGAAAGACACAGTGATTGAAGTCAGTTAATTTTAGCCGGCATGGAGCGACAGTTGGTACTCATAATTTCGGGAGCAGTCATGAATTGAATAGGGGTATTTTTTAAAGCTCTTTGCCAGCCGGTATGATGATTTTTTTGTCTTTTTTATGGAGTTTCAGATCTGTAGCTCTTAAAGATATTAAATATTCACGAGAATAAATAATCCGATTAGAGGTCATATTTGAATAAGACTAAGTGATTAAAACGTCATTTAGATGCAATTTCCAGGGTTGTTTTATCAAGACGGTTGCATAATTTACAACACATACTATTACAGTTCAGGATAGAAATGATATACCAGTGGATTTTTCTGCTGAGTTCAATGAATTCATCCCATGTCAAGATCTAAGGACTCTCACGGAGTGTCAAGAATGCAAACGTTTGCATTGTACAATGTTCCGAAGAGGTGATAGCTTCATGCAACTTCAATTATCGCTTGACTATTATCTTCAGTGATCCCTAAATAACTATGAAATACACAGCATTCTGGCTAATCATGATAAAAACGGCATGGTTGGTGCAGCACATTCGTATATTTATGTATTCTGTATCTGCGTTGGTGGCACAGCGCTTAGGACTCTCGCCGACCATGCACATGGTCCGAGGTTCGATCCCCTGCCGACGCACACCTGATATCCATGGTTGGACTGCAAAATTTGGGCTACCGATATTCATGCTGAAAATTCCATACTTCTACCAAATATACAGTGTGGAATCAAGCTGTAATCAAAAATTTTAAAAAAATAAAATATCAATTAGAAATGTGAAATTAGATACAATATGATTTGTAATATTTAAGGTATTTGATAGCCCAAGATTTAAGCAGGCCGCCAAGGTCATAGAGCTTCATGCTTGGGCTTTGAGGTTTCACTATCGGTAGTTTTATTTTACAGAGTGGGCTTGGTAGTCCCTTGTCCAGCCTACCCTATTTACCAGGCTTAATATAGGCTAAGCGAGATTTAGTAGTAACGTTGGACAGAGGGCGATCTCAAACTACGTGCGTGGTTGGCAATGATTCTACCGCTACATCCCAAAAATTCAACGCTGTAGTCATTCACCAGTATTATTTCAAACTATATATGCGGAAAAGGTTGGCAATTCCTTATTCTACCATGGTCTTAATCTCCTTCCTGTTTCAGGTGTTAGTTTGTTAGGTCATCAGGAACCAGGATCAGTTGGAGATATCAGTGAAACCTAGGGAGCACTGGACAGCTGTCTCGTCCTATTTTAGGACTTCTCATCATTGTAGGCTCACCACCCCATCACCAAGGATCGACTTTCGGACCTACAGGTTACAAGACCAGGCTTATAAGCACTTGAGCTGGAATTAAACGGCTTTTGAATTCTAACTTTGTCAAATCCTGATATAGCACTGCCGACATCAATTCATTTGATGGGAATCCACTCCACCTTGACACATATTTGTTTGATCCTATTTTTAGTAAGTAATTCATTGTTATTACTTCTACAGGTCCCTGTTTTTACATTTTACTGGCCCTTTTACTTTCTTTCTCTCGCCTTCTTCCTACTTGTCAAGTGGGCATTGAACCTGCCATCTTGCTTCTCATCGAATAACAATCGGAGTTTTATTAAGTTTCAAACTCTTACTTCTGTTGTGTCGTTGAATTTTTTACAGCTTCTATCAGTCCATTTTCATTTCCTTCGGAATATCTATCAGAAAAAAGGCTGTGAAGCAGCAAAGAAGTGTTCTGCAATAAGCCTTTTTCTCCAAATTATTTCAAGTAAACAGAGCTGATTACACTCAATTGTTTTCTAGAAACTTAGCTCAAATAAAGCTATTCAATCTGTTAATCTCTTGAGATATTTGTCAATGAAGGTAGAATAAGATTTAAAGCACTATAAACTATGTACACTTAACTTTGGAGCTTCTCTTCATAACCAGACGGCCGAAAATTCCCAACAAATTAATGGAAACAAGACGTACAGTTGTTTTCTTACGTTAATTAGAAAGTAATCTTGAAGATCGGAGTTTTATCAAACAGTGAAAAGTGCTTTGTGATGACGACTAATAATAATTGCCGTATACATATATGATGTAAGAGGAGAACTGTGATTGAAGAGGCTGTTCAGACTCTGACAAAATGATTTTCTCCAGTTTCTTGTATAAGTCCAATTCTCTGTCTACAACAATTTTGGTTACAGGATTCCATCATGAGCTGACATCAGTTAGGCGACTATTGGA
The DNA here is from genome assembly GCA_944472135.2 of Trichobilharzia regenti. Classification (NCBI taxonomy): domain Eukaryota; kingdom Metazoa; phylum Platyhelminthes; class Trematoda; order Strigeidida; family Schistosomatidae; genus Trichobilharzia; species Trichobilharzia regenti. The sequence continues at coordinate 59,831,256 of OX235262.1, forward strand.
AAACATGCAGGTAGTACTAAAACAGCTGTTTCGCTCTAGTTTAGGACTCTTCATCAGTGAGCACCCACTGCCACGGTTCGAACTCAGGACCTCCTGGTTATAAGGCTAGCGAGTTCGTAGACCATTAGGCCAATGAGACCCGATCCAATGACCAACTCAATAATTCTAACTTCTGCCAAAAGTCTCCTTATATGGATTGTGATTAGCAGTGGAACCCAGAACTCGTACTCCGTCCTATTTGGGACTCGTCATCTGAATGTGCCTGCTTTTCCCAGTGAATATCGGCTTGAACCTAATACCCATAGTTTCAAACGCCAAGGCGTTTTCCGCTTATCCACATAAGCCACGAGAGCCACATCTTTTGCAATGAATACCGGTTATTAGTTAATTCGACTCATCCGGACAAGAAGCCAGCACGTCAACGGAGGCTGATTACTTTGATCTAGTCAATTAGTAGCAAATTCTGAATTAAATTAAGTAATAAAAGCCTGTCTTATCTATCTTATCTTAAGAGACATACACTTTAACTCAACTTTCACAAAGCAACATAGTATTTTCATAATATGAGTAATATTCGTAAGCATGCGTTATCTGTCTATATATTCTCTTTTTGTGTAATTTATCGATTAACTACAGTGAAAATCAAAATAATACGATCAACTGACGCCAGAAATTTAAGCTTCTACTATAATCAATAAACTTGTGAGATATTAAATTAATATTATAACTGTTACTCACTTAGAAACGTTATATTCTTTTCTGAAAAGCTGATAGAATTATTTCAGTGAATGAAATACATTCATCCTTTATCCGAACTGATTAAAACAACCATAGATTGTGGAAATCGTGTTGAATTCTCCCTTGATTAATATTCTTTGCCTTCGATATGATAGAGAAGATTTGCAGCTCAGATGGATGATTTTAATGTGGTTGTGTTCTCCGAGCTGGATAGTTAATTTGCGAAGCTTTCATCGCTTTACTAAACGACATCTTCAGCGCTTATTTCGTTGCTAAGTTACTTAGCAACGACGAACACCTTCTACAACAATCAAAAATGCAACACACAAGCTGGATGGAATGCATAAACATATGCCCAACAACATACTTCCAATTCAACGGCCAAATATATGCAAAAGTCAAAGGAACACCCATGGGATCGCCAATATCAGGTTTGATTGCAGAAGCAGTGATGCAAAAGCTCAAAAACATAATTCTACTAAACAATAAACCCAGGATTTGGATACATTACGTAGACGACACATTTGTAGTAATCAAAAGAAATGAGTTAGACAAAACTCACAACTAATTAAACAACATCTTCAACGACATCAGATTCACAAGAGAAGAGGAATCCGAGAACAAAATACCATTTTTGGACGTCTAAGTCGGACGAACAACCGCAGGAGAATCAGAAGTTCAAGTTTATAGGAAATCAACTCACACAGACCGAATCCTGAATTACAACAGCAACAACCCAATCGGACACAAAAAGGAATTGCATACAAACACTATTCAAGAGAGCAAGGACTCACTGCAGCACTCCCACCCTAAGGAAAATTGAAGAAAAGTATTTCATGGACGTCTTCCAAAAGAATGGATATCCACGGAATTCCATCAAGAGACATATACCTCCAAGCCAACCTACCAAATCAAAAGTCCCCAAGGAAAGCACAAAGAAAGTCGCCCTACCATATATAAAAAATATCTCAGAAATCACTGCAAAACTCTTCAAACCTTTAGGAATTGACGTCTCACAGAAACCAGCAAAATCAGTTCACTCAGTTTTATGTCAACCAAAAGAAACAAACAGTAGGGCGATGAAAGCTTCGCGAATTAACTACCCAGCTCAGGGAACACAAACACATCAAAATTCTTTGCCTTCCTTTACTTTCCGAATAGAACATGGAGGAATTTCGGCTTTGAAGTTTTAGTAGCCATATTGGTACTATTGCAACTTACGAGATGGAACTGTCAGCCTTTTACTCAACCTTTTCTCTTTTCTGGTCTTACAGTTGGCTGGCAAACTAGGCGAGGTACAGAAGTGTGTCAGTCGGGAATCCATTCCAGACACCTTGCCACGTCTCTGGTGACCAACCCTAACGTTTTGTCTCTGTCAAAATTTCAGAGCATTTCCATGCTTTGTAATCCATCAATCAATTCACCTGCATAGATAAATCGACCGTTGCTCTAGGAACCTAGAATTTCGTTTTTGGGAACATCTGTCAGTGTGGCTTAATAAAGGTATGGTAAAAACGACCAACAACCATTCGATGTTAGCCACCTGGTCCAAAGAGACTATATGACTAGTATTCCAGAACCTTTTTCGAACATCTATCGGGTACAAAACTGTTGTGACAGAGTGTTTGTAGACACAGAAGTCAGATTTAACTGAGACAACTGCTACAATCGTGGTGAGAACTGTCTGCAAGCCAGAATTAAATACAACAGGTTACGTGATGCGAAAAAACAATAACTAAGCTTAACCTTGAAGAAATCACCAACCAGTCACATCAGACTTAATGTTTGCCTCCAAAGCCTCAGGATGGTCGGGAGTTGGTGTCTTGCGCTGCCGGTTGGCCACCCCTCCGTACACCTCTTGAAATGCTCCCATATGACCGGGCGTCTTACATAGCCTCTCCTGAGGAAGTCCTACTCACCGAAGTGAGAGGGCAAAAGCAGATGCCCGGCGCTCTTCACCGGGTTGACTGTCTATTGGATGACAGTCTAGGGGAGATGGCTAAACCCTGATTCCAAACCTCCGACGACTGGCGCATGAAGCTCACCGGAGTTCACCGGCAGACGTATGGACAAAGGGCTTATTGGATGCCCAGGATGTCTGGCCCCATTCAAAAAGGCGTATGAACTGGACTCCGGTCACCGGCTGCCAATGGATAGTGGACTCCCTACTCCACTCCTACGGCCTTGTAGGTAACACTTGGTTGTGTAAAGGCTAGAGCTGCACTCTCAAACAAAAGGCCGAGCGATGCTGGGGACATCACTCGTACCCAATTCCCATGAAACTTCATCAACTCTCTTACAAACATTCGAGATGTTCATGAAGCCGGTTCATCCTCCAGTAGGAGATAGCCGAAGTAAAAAAAGAAGAAGAAGAGTGCGAATAGGATTCGCAGATATATGGCTTGATTTTCTGAGAAACGGTCACAAGCAGTACAGAATAACCTTCAGCAAGAAAACAATTAATCATAAGAAGTTGCTTCTCTGCTAATAATAACGCCAATAATGTTGTACATATAAATTTGTAAATATCTGTTGATTTTCTCAATAAACGATCTGTTGCTGACTCTTGCCTTTTGTCGTTACACAATAACCTTAAATAATACAAAGTAAACTATGCTTTATATTTTATTATTATTCCCTTGTTTTCCGAGTAGAACATAGGGCTTCAACAACACACCTACACTTTGTTCTATTTGGTGCTTTCGTCTTCAGCTGGGTCCACGACTGACCATAATCTCTCGTCTCCTGCCCGCGACACGATCCCCTCCATGTCACTTTTGGACGGTCAACTATTCACTTTCTATTGGGATTCCACTCGAGCAATAGCCTGTATTGCACACGATGTCATTCGACCGCCTCCTCAACGTATGCCTGATCCATCTACACTTTCTCCTACATATTTTCTGAGCAGTCGGCTTATTAATTTTTCTTTATGTATTAACGAAAATTTAAACCAGATATAATCCATATGTAATTGATTGCATCAATCATGGTTTTACGGCTTACAATCTTAGTTAGTCAATTCTAACAAAAATAAACTGTAAAAGTCTCCTAGACACAAAATATTCCATATATCAGAGGCCACCGCAATCCGTTTAAAACCACCAGAACCTTAAGTGCAAAAGAAAAAACAGACCCAGCCGCAACTGCTACCATGGCCACCTGTGGGATCTAGTAATTCATAAATTCTGTAATGCCTCTTTGAATTTATCTGATATTCAGTTCAGTCTTGTGTTTATGTATATTATCACTTACAGATGTTTTCCAACTGTAATCTATCGAGCCATCCATCATGGTGACCATCTTGCAGTGATGACTGATAGAATTCAAAATGTACCAAGCAAATGACTAGACTCATGCCAACAGCCACTTACTACATGGTATTCAGCCAAAATATTATTGATTAAATGTTATCTAAAACATTGTAGTTAATAACAATAATTATTAAATTATTACAGACGTATTACTGTAGAACACTATCCAGCCTGGCTAGTAAAAGGAGTTCAGTGGCAGAACATCTGGTCATTTCAGGACATTTAGCGCCATTCGAAAAATCCTTCAAAGTAATGTACAAGATTCAATCAAAGCCATTAAAAAAGGAGTAAAACTGAGACATCTGGGCATAGCCGAGTAACTAACCATTCAAAAGCTCAAGCACTTACTTTGTATCCAAAAGAAATACGTCCAACCCTTGTCCCTAACATGGCCATTATAAACAGGTAATTCTTGTAATAGTGACTATCTCATTACGCTTCTTATCAAAACTTCCTCTTCATTCATGTTACTTACAATTTCTTATTAATCCCTATTTACACTATGATATTTTTATATCCGAACTTCTCATCTATTTTGTCATTTTATTATTTCTAAATTTCTAACCTCTAACTGCACAATATGTCGATCTTCTCAGTAGTTATAATGCTACTTTGTTTGAATTTTATCCATCACCTTGTTTATTATGGCGTTTTTAATTCCTAATTGTATTTTTAGTAATTTTCACCATTGACTGGAAATTATTCAGGAATTTTACCATCCATTTGATATAAATACACCAATGTACAGCCTAGTTGATGACTTTGTCGAAAAGAAAATTTTCCCTAGGCTTTTTTCAAAGAGGCTTAATTCTTTTCCCGTCTTGTTAGGCAAACTATAACTTCCTAGGTTTGTCGTACAGTGTCCTTACTAATACACGGTTACAGCTTATAGGACAAAAGCTGTTGTAGTGAAGATATTGTTCGCTTCAGGTTTTCTTCTATAAATAGATTTTTCTACAGTGCCATCGCTTCTTGTTTTTGCATTAAGCTCCAGGAAATGTAACTCATCATCGTATTCGTATTCCAAGGCGTGGGTGGATCTCATTGACCGTCTCAATCTTTCACTCTCTTGTTAACTACATTTTGATTACACTGATTGGTCATTCATATAAGGGAATTGAATTCACTGAGCAAGTTTTCAATATTAGGAACTGCAATCTTGTTGACCTGCTGTGTTGTGAACCTACAACTTAACACTGTTTATCGGATTTTTCTGTTTTCTATCTACTCCTCCCTCAACCCTCTTCCTCCTCTTGTGTTTTGATGGTTACTAAAAATAAGACGTTGTAATGCTGCTTATATTTTGAATGTGCTCATTTCATAATATTTTTTCTACTACCGTTCAAACATTGAAGTGTGTCATTTTCGTTCTGTTTAATGACCATTGTGATATCAGATGGTTTGATGATTTGTGAAGTGTGATGATAACATCATTTTACACTGGAAATCTAGTCTTTCTTTCTTTAGTTTATCAAGTTAGCTGAATGAATCAGATCCCAGTCTATATGCTTCTTGTAAGGCTCGTCAGTAGCATACACGGAACAGAAAAATGCGCATTAGTATGCTAAGAGAGATTTCACGGTTTGTGTGTGTGAGTACACTTAGTGATCCATCGACATAGTTGAATGATTGAAACAAAGTGGAATAGAGAAAAATTTTAATACTGATTGTGTTGGATGGAAATTCAGCTAGCCCAGTAATTTAAGCAGGCCCTCTTTTTAGATATTTCTGTTAAACTGATTCGAAGTCTATTAGATCTTTCATTGGTTTCAGAATGATTTTCGACAGAAATATGCATCAATTATTGAGTAAATCGAAACCGAAAAGATGTTAGATAAGTATTTTAACCCATTTTCAGGTTGGATTTCGCCAATGTCGGATTAATATTTAACTTTCTATAGTTTTGGTTTGTAAGGATTAGCTATGTTTTACGAGTTGATCACGGATTGATATCAGTTAGAGAACCATTGAAAACCAGGGAGTACTGGACAGCTGCTGTTTCATCCTAGTTTGGGAATCATCGGCAGTACGCACCCACTGGGTTTCGAACCCAGGACCTTCCGGTTACAAGGCAAGCTGGCTCGTATACCATTCAGCCACTGGGACACGATTCAATGGCTCGTGAATTCTAACTTCTACCAATTCGTGATTTAGCGCGACCCCAACCATTGTCGTTGGTGGGACATCTATCCACACACGTGACATCTAATTGGACATCTAATAGGATGAAACAGCAGCTGTCCAGTACTCCCTGGCTTTCAATGGTTCTCTAACTGATATCAATCCGTGATCAACTCGTAATATTTAACTCATCAGAGTGATTACACCTCAAGGGGTTTACCGGAAAATCAGGCGAAAATGATTAAAATTTGAATCAGAGGAACAGTTTCTAAACACCTTTGAAATTTTGATAGGATTGAATTTTAGCTCTCTCTCTCTCTTTATATATATATTGGCCTACGATGCTTTGAGATACTGGGCAAGTTAACATTTGTCGATGATTAATAGGAAAGTAGAATCCACATTAGATAAGTTCTTTATACGAGGTAGGGTTGCTAACCCCAAACCCGGCCTTATCTCCATACCGGCATTTCCACCAGCTAGTCAAGATTTATGAGTGCATCGAAGGAGGGTCGCACCTTGGAATAAATCCGTGGTTGACAGGTATTCGACTACTGAACCACCAATACACATTCATATACGGTGTTAATAACGTTTCGACCAAAAGTCATTACTCATATCCATACCGGTGCATTCACAAGACTTCCTGAGCAACTCCTTCTTATTTAATTGCTGTAACATTCTGCACATCCGGAACAGGCTTAATGTTATTTCAGTTATTAATGCATCCAACCGCCTAAGCAAAGGAATCATTAAATAATTACCCACTGAAATTCATTCAAAAGTGTATTAAAACTCATAAGAAAAATAAAAGTAGTAATGAAAATAATTTAGAATAATAAGGAATTTAGTACTGTCACTTAAGAAAGTAACATCAAAGGCTCCTGGCTAGGATTTTTAATAAGGCTGAAATTAGTAGTGAGATTTAAACTAACGAACTCACTCAGAGATCAACTTTGTCTGCTTAGGCGAAATAAACATTGAATGACTGAGAGGTCAATCACATGGATAAAACTATTAGATCGAGGTTATTTTTGATTATCAGGAAGAAGAAATTTAGCTAGAATTAGAATCAGTAATGTCTCTGCTAAGTTAAGTAGTCTGGAAAATACTTGGTCATTGCGATCCAATAGAATGGGATAGGATATAAGCATTTAAAATTGATACACGTTGATAGACAGATAGGTTAATCTCTCAATCTTTGTTCATTCAATCAACAGCATACATACACTCACACACACATGGTATGGAATTGATGCAAAGCCTGTCCGGATATGTGGAAACTGCAATGAAAGCCAGAGTGAGGGCAGGACAAGTCACAATGAATAAACACTGCTGAGTAGTAATTAGGACCTAAACGTGAGCTTCAGTTATCATTTACTGAATTTTAGCAGTTTTCTTTACGCAGCTTGGCCTGCATGAACACCTATGCTTGCTTATGATGTTCGCGTCCTGATTCGTTTGCTGTCTACCGAATTTCTACCGCCAATTAGCATTATTTCGAAAACTCAAAGGTGATAAAATACAGTCTCGTTGCAAGAAGCATCAACAAACAAAATCATGTAATATGCAAGTGAAGAGGCATAATCT